>OFHU01004198.1:0-135136 GCA_900245905.1 Lacerta viridis | reverse complement strand
ATCCTAGAGTTGGAAGAGACCCCAAAGGCCATCCAGTCCAAACCCCCTGCCAAGCAGGAAACACCATCAAAGCATTCCTGACAGGTGGTGTCCAAGCCTCCGCTTCAAGACCTCCAAAGAAGGAGACTCCACCACACTCCTTGGCAGCAAATTCCACTGTCCAACAGCTCTTACTGTCAGGAAGTTCTTCCTAATGTTTAGGTGGAATCTTCTTTCTTGTAGTTTGAATCCATTGCCCCGTGTCCGCTTCTCTGGAGCAGCAGAAAACAACCTTTCTCCCTCCTCTAGATGACATCCTTTGATATATTTGAACATGGCTATCCTATCCCCCCTTAACCTTCTCTTCTCCAGGCTAAACATACCCAGCTCCCTAAGCCGTTCCTCACAAGGCATCGTTTCCAGGCCTTGGACCATTTTGGTTGCCCTCCTCTGGACACGTTCCAGCTTGTCCGTATCCTTCTTGAACTGTGGTGCCCAGAACTGGACACAGTATTCCAGGTGAGGTCTGACCAGAGCGGAATACAGTGGTACTATTACTTCCCTTGATCTAGACGCTATACTCCTATTGATGCAGCCCAGAATTGCATTGGCTTTTCTTGAGAACTTGATTACATTCGTACCTCGGGTAATGTCCGCTTCGGCTTACGTATTTTTGGGTTACGTACTCTGGTAACCCGGAAGTGTTTTTTGGCGCACGGGCGCTTCTGCGCATGTGCGCGTGGTCTGCACACGGGCAGAAGCTTTCTGCGCAGAAGCGTGATGCTGCGCTTTGCGCATGAGCAAAATGGACTCTCGGGTTACGTACTTTGTGGGGTGCAATTGGCACCCGAGAACAGATCCGGTACGTAACCCGAGGTACCACTCTATACAGTCATACCTCGGGTTATGTACGGTCCGGGTTACGTACTTTCCGGGTTACGAACTCCGGAAACCCGGAAGCCGCAACCCGGAGCGTGCGTGACACACGGATGCGCAGAAGCGTTCTGTGCGGTTCACACATGCGCGGACATGTTACCGCATGCGCAAACCGCTACTTCCGGGTTTTTCGCATGCTTGTTTGGGTTGTGTACTTTTCGGGTTGCGAACTGTATCCCGGAACCAAATACGTACGCAACCCGGGGTACCACTGTATTTGAACATTGACTTCCCTTGTCCAACTCTCCATTGATTCAAAAAACACTGATTGTAAAGCTGGTCATATAACATATTTAGTCTCACAAATTTATCTTAAACGCTGTTATTTCATAGTTGCTCTACAAGAGTTAATCCCATGCGTGAACCATGTTGAGGTCACACCTCCTTTTTTAGGTAACATAAAAAAAAACTGTTCCACTCTTCAACAAATTTACTTCTCGGGTTTTCTTTTTCTTTCTTTTTTCTGATAGAAAAGCTAACTCAACATAATCTATAGTTTTAAAAAGCCATTCGTGTTTTTTTACTGGGTCTTTGAATCACTCTACCAATAAGATGCCACCAAGAGTCTCGCTGCAGCAGAGGCATAGAAGAAAAAAATTCTTCATTTTATTTGGTATATCTGGAGTTGTAACCCCTATTAAATAAGCTTCTGGTGTTTTAAGAGAATTTAGCTGCCAAAATTACTTCCAATTCCAGGCGGATATCATTCCAATAAGAGTCAATTTTCTTACATTTCCACCAAATATGGAATAGTGGGGTTCTTTCGAAACAGACGCTGCCAGCCAAGTCGATGTCCCAGGTGTGATGGGAACCCACCGTGCCAAAATCTCTTCACCCACGAAAGATGAATTCGTTACATTTGCACACCTCCGTTCCCTTCCGAGAACGTGAGGACGAAATGGGCTCTCCCCCATTTCATCCTCACGACAACCCTGTGAGTTAGGTCTGGAGGCGGTGAACAGCCCCCAAGGAAACCCACAGGGAGCTTCATGTGGCCGAGTGGGGATTCGAACCTTGGTCCCCCAGGTCCTACTCTGACTCCTCTAACCACTATACCACACTGGCTCTCTATTATTATTATTATTATTATTATTATTATTATTATTATTATTGAAATCGGGTTTTTTTTATTTTACAAATATAAATTTGTAACAAAACCAAATGCAGCGGTACCTCGGGTTAAGAACTTGATTTGTTCTGGAGGTCCGTTCTTAACCTGAAACTGTTCTCAACCTGAAGCACCACTTTAGCTAATGGGGCCTCCTGCTGCCGCCGCCGCCCTGCCCCTGCTGCACGATTTCTGTTCTCTCTTTTGTTGTTGTTGTTGCTGTTGTTGTTCAGTCGTGTCCGACTCTTCATGACCCCATGGACCAGAGCACACCAGGCACCCCTATCTCCACTGCCTCCCGCAGTTTGGCCAAACTCATGCCAGTCGCTTCGAGAACACTGTCCAACCATCTCATCCTCTGTCGTCCCCTTCTCCTTGTGCCCTCCATCTTTCCCAACATCAGGGTCTTTTCCAGGGAGTCTTCTCTTCTCATGAGGTGGCCAAAGTATTGGAGCCTCAGCTTCAGGATCTGTCCTTCCAGTGAGCACTCAGGGCTGATTTCCTTCAGAATGGATAGGTTTGATCTTCTTGCAGTCCATGGGACTCTCAAGAGTCTCCTCCAGCACCAGAATTCAAAAGCATCAATTCTTCGGCGATCAGCCTTCTTGATGGTCAATAAATGTTTTTATTCATTTTTCCAAATATACACATAAAACACAAACAAAAAATACACACAAAATACACATCATTGTCAATCCTCCTTAAGCAGGTTCCACATCCATTAATTTATCACATATTTTCCTTTATATACTAATTAATATCATTTTTACTCTATATTCTGCTAGGTAAAGGTAAAGGGACCCCTGACCATCAGGTCCAGTCGTGTCCGACTCTGGGGTTGCGGTGCTCATCTCGCTCTATAGGCCGAGGGAGCCGGCGTTTGTCCGCAGACAGCTTCCGGGTCATGTGGCCAGCATGACTAAGCCGCTTCTGGAAACCAGAGCAGCGCACGGAAACGCCGTTTACCTTCCCGCCGGAGCGGTACCTATTTATCTACTTGCACTTTGACGTGCTTTCGAACTGCTAGGTGGCAGGAGCAGGGACCGAGCAACGGGAGCTCACCCCGTCGCAGGGATTCGATCCGCCGACCTTCTGATCAGCAAGCCCTAGGCTCTGTGGTTTAACCCACAGCGCCACCTGGGTCCCCTATATTCCACTAGGGACCTCTAAATACTTCTCTAGAATTTCAGCAAAATCAAACAATATTTCTTCAAATAAACTTTAAATTTATTCCAATCTTCCTGCACTGTTTCCTCCCTCTGGTCGCGCAGTCTCGCTGTCATCTCGGCAAGTTCCATAAAGTCTATCATTGCCGGATTTCTGTTCTCATCCTGAAGCAAAGTTCTTAACCCCGAGGTACTGTTTCTGGGTTAGCGAAGTCTGTAACTTGAAGCATCTGTAACCCGAGGTACCACTGTACATATCCGTATAAAGAGATGGCGAGGTGCTGCCAGCCAGTGTAGGCAATATTGAACTAGGTGGACTTGGTATAAGGCAGGTTTTTTTTTATCCCCCAAATGTAGTTGATAAGGGGTTTTCAAAAGGTTTTGGTCATGCAGCCATAAACCTAGACTATCCTTGCTTTATTTATTTCTGTCCTTATGTTTTTCCCTAATTAATAAAAACACACTCGGTACACTTTGACTATAATACTAAGAAACGACAGCTGATGAAAAAATAAACCAAACAGGGCCTTGTCCTGGAGTTAAAAATCATTGCAACTGGAATTTGTTTCATATTTAAACAACAAAAATAGAGGAAACCGTTGTTTATTGCCGTCCTGGCCTGAGTCCTTGCAACCTTTCTAATTATTATTTTTCCTGGCTTGTTGATGCTTTCGGGTATCAAAGGGCAGTGTCTGAGCTCGGATCTCAATCGCCCACAAAACTTTTTCCTCTCTCCTTGCCTCGCTGTTTCTTATATCATAGCCAGATGCCCACCCACTCAAACTTCTAACCATGTCTTTATAAAGGAAAGTTCAAGGTGCAGCTAAATGTTACGTCTGTCTTTTCCCCGGTTGTCGCTGTTCTCCATCATGCCTCCATCACAGACAGAATTAATTGCCACACACAGGGAGAACAAGGATATAGAATCCTAGAGTTGGAAGAGACCCCAAGGGCCATCCAGTCCAACCCCCTGCCAAGCAGGAAACACCATCAAAGCATTCCTGACAGATGGCTGTCAAGCCTCCGCTTAAGACCTCCAAAGAAGGAGACTCCACCACACTCCTTGGCAGCAAATTCCACTGTCCGAACAGCTCTCACTGTCAGGAAGTTCTTCCTAATGTTTAGGTGGAATCTTCTTTCTTGTAGTTTGAATCCATTGCTCGTGTCCGCTTCTCTGGAGCAGCAGAAAACAACCTTTCTCCCTCCTCTATATGACATCCTTTGATATATTTGAACATGGCTATCATATCACCCCTTAACCTTCTCTTCTCCAGGCTAAACATACCCAGCTCCCTAAGCCGTTCCTCATAAGGCATCGTTTCCAGGCCTTGGACCATTTTGGTTGCCCTCCTCTGGACACGTTCCAGCTTGTCAGTATCCTTCTTGAACTGTGGTGCCCAGAACTGGACACAGTATTCCAGGTGAGGTCTGACCAGAGCGGAATACAGTGGTACTATGACTTCCCTTGATCTAGATGCTATACTCCTATTCATGCAGCCCAGAATTGCATTGGCTTATAGTTTGAGTGCCTCACTTTGTAGCTTTATAAATCGACATGAATGTGTCAACATGAATGGAAGTTATTAATATTGCAGTTGTTGCATAAGTGATTATTATTTCGACCGGAATGTAGCTGAAATTAATAAGATTTTGGAACGCAGAAATAAAGAAAACCGTCAAACCATCAGTTCGAACACGCGCCGGGGGCAGGGGAGGTAACCTAAATTATATAATTTGGTATTTGAATGATTGGTATTACCAGTGGGTTTTTTTTTTCTAATAACATGTTTAGGGGTACTCTCATTTTGAATCGAGGAAACAGAACTGACTATTCACCATGCTATTCAACGGAACTGACGATTCATCGTGCTAGAGAAGAAACTAATTTCTTTAAATAAAAAAAGCAGTTTCTCTTCCCGTTAGATTATAAAATATTTTTTGGGGTATGTGTACCCCTGCGTCCCCCCAGAAAAAAGCATTGGGTAAAAAGGTAAAAGGTAAAGGACACCTGGATGGTTAAGTCCAGTGAAAGGCGACTATGGGGTTGCGGCGCTCATCTCGCTTTCAGGCCGAGGGAGCTGGCGTTTGTCCACAGACGGCTTTCCAGGTCATGTGGCCAGCAGGACCAATCCTCTTCTGGCGCAACGGGACACCGTAACAGAAACCAGAGCACACGGAAACGCCATTTACCTTCCCGCTGCAGTGGTACCTATTTATCTACTTGCGCTGGCGTGCTTTCGAACTGCTAGGTTGGCAGGAGCCGGACAGAGCAACGGGAGCTCACTCCGTCGCGGGGATTCGAACCGCCGACCTTCCGATCGGCAAGCCTGCTCTGGACTTCCTTCAAACTTCCCCCGCAGAAAACACCCACCAGCAACCAACTGACCACCCCAGGCGCTGCAGCGAAGCCAAATCGATGCCTCGCCCTGCGAATTCTATTTTTTTAAAAAGCTACCCCCAGGCACTCGGAAAGCCACCGGCTTCCCCTGATGGTGGTTTTCTACTTCTGCTTCTTCTTTTTGCCGCAGCGCAGGGGGCGTTCGGCCCAGATTGCCAGATTTTTTGGGGGGGAGGGAGCTTTCCCTCGGAATAGGGGGAAGTGGACAGTCTAATCAACGCTTGGGAGAAAACCGCCAGGCCTTGGAGAGGGTAATAGGTTCCCATAGCAACTTTTGACACAGATTCTTGGGGGGGGAGAGGAGGGGGGCAATGGATGAGAGAGCATCGGGGTGGGGAGGGGGGAGAAGTGGTCGGAAACAAAGAGGGATGAGAGAGTGGCCTGGAACGCTGGACGGATGGACGAAGATCTGCCCTGATTCTGACATTTCTCGCTGGGAGCAACCAGCCAGAAACCCCCAGGGGAAATGCCCTAGGTAGGGAAAATTCTGGTACTTAACCAACACCTTCCCCACTCAGGACACCAAACTCAGAGGGACAAGGCTGGGGAGATGTTGCGCCGTGGAACACACCTGCTGGAAGATTCAGAGCATCTTAGACTTGGAAGGGGTCCAAGGGTCATCTAGTCCAACCCGCTGCGATGCAGGAATCTCAGCTCAAGTATCCATGACAGATGGCCATCCAATCTCTGCTTGAAAACTTCCCCGGGTGGGGGGGAGTCCACCACCTTCCATCCCAGCTCAGACTGTCAGAAAGATGTTGAGTCGGAATCCTCTTTCTTGAAGCCGTGGGTTCGAGTTCTGCCCTCAGAGCAGGAGAAAACAAGCATGTTCCCTCCTCCATGTGAGAGCCCTTCAGATATTGGGAGATGGCTCTCATATCTCCTCTCAGCCTCCTCTTTTCCAGGCTAGATATATCCAGCTCCTTCGACCGTTCCTCATCAGGCTTGCTTACCAGGCCCTTGATCATCTCGGTCGCCCTCCTCCGCACACCCTCCAGAATGTCAACATCCTTCTTAAATTGTGATGCCCAGAAGTGGACACAGTATTCCAGGTGTGGTCTGACCAAGGCAGAACAGAGCGGGACTATGACTTCCCTTAATCTGGACACCAGACTTCTGTGGATGCAGCCCGGAATAGCATTAGCCTTTTCTGCTGCTGCATCACACCGTGGGCTCAAGTTCAGCTTGCGGTCCCTCAAGACCCCTTAGATCCTTTTCACACGTACTGCTAGCAAGCCAGGTGTCCCCCTGGTGTCGACCACCCCTTGTGGGAGTCCGATTTATCAGGGCAGGTAAACGAAAGACCTTCTTTGCACAGCACATAGTTCAACGGTGGAACTCGCTGCTGCAGGAGGCAGTGCCGCTCGCCAACATGGATGGTTTGGAAAGAGGGAAAGACCAATTCTAGGAGGACAGTTCTGCCGGTGGCTACCGGCCGTGATGGCGACGCTCTGCTTCCGTACTTGCAGGAAGCAGAAATCCTTCTAAAGCCCAGTTGCTGGAAACCTCAGGAGGGGAGAGTTGCTCTTGTCTTCAGGATCCTACCTCGCTGGTTTCCCAAAGGCATCGGTTGGTTCTGCTGCATGGGGGAGAGTTGCCCCCTGCCCGGTGGCTGGCAGTGCGCAGCTATGGCCACCCCAACACTATCCGTGGTAACTTGGGGGTGCTGGGCAGATATTTGCACCCCGGCGCCGCATCTGCTAAAGATGGCCCTGATCTTGGGTTCTCTGCCTTGATTTCATAGAATCTTAGAATCCTAGAGTTGGAAGAGACCCCAAGGGCCATCCAGTCCAACCCCCTGCCAAGCAGGAAACACCATCAAAGCATTCCTGACAGATGGCTGTCAAGCCTCCGCTTCAAGACCTCCAAAGAAGGAGACTCCACCACACTCCTTGGCAGCAAATTCCACTGTCCAACAGCTCTTACTGTCAGGAAGTTCTTCCTAATGTTTAGGTGGAATCTTCTTTCTTGTAGTTTGAATCCATTGCCCCGTGTCCGCTTCTCTGGAGCAGCAGAAAACAACCTTTCTCCCTCCTCTAGATGACATCCTTTTATATATTTGAACATGGCTATCATATCACTCCTTAACCTTCTCTTCTCCAGGCTAAACATACCCAGCTCCCTAAGCCGTTCCTCATAAGGCATCGTTTCCAGGCCTTTGACCATTTTGGTTGCCCTCCTCTGGACACGTTCCAGCTTGTCAGTATCCTTCTTGAACTGTGGTGCCCAGAACTGGACACAGTATTCCAGGTGAGGTCTGACCAGAGCGGAATACAGTGGTACTATTACTTCCCTTGATCTAGATGCTATACTCCTATTGATGCAGCCCAGAATTGCATTGGCTTTTTTAGCTGCTGCATCACACTGTTGACTCATGTCAAGTTTGTGGTCTACCAAGACTCCTAGATCCTTTTCACATGTACTGCTTCCCCCCCCCCAACATTCCTGGCTCAACAAATAGGCTTGTTGGGATTCAGTATCTGTTTGGCTCCTAGTGGCGTCTCGGGGTGTGATTGTGTGCAGAAATGGAGAGAGAGAGAGAGAGGGAGAGAGAGAGACAGAGAGAGAGAGAGAGCCTTATGTTCCAGCCCCGCAAGAGATCTCAACGAAGGCTGGGCGGAATTTATTCCTAATAACAGCAATAGCAACGAGACAAAAATCTAGCATCGCCGTCAAATGCTTCCCTGCAAACCTCAGGGCTGAGATATTCCCCGGGTGGGTGTCTGCAGGATAGCTGCCCTGATGAGCTCACCCTCTTGGTAGAATGGGCCCCTAAATGCAGCAGGCAAGCTGACAGCATTTTGAAGAAACTTTAGCAACACCCCCACCCCCGCATAAAAAAACCCAACACTGCAATCCTATGGCCTCTGGAAGGGTGTTCTGGGGGATCTACAACCTCTCCTAGACAATGACAGTTCTCTTTCTCAAGCTCTGGGAGGAAGACCTTTCATCGCCTACAGACAGCCACCCAATCTCAAACAGCTCCTCACCCACAATAATACACAACAGGACTCAACATGGACACTGGTACCAGAGCCTGCAATAAACCCAGATGCCAACTTTGCTGCCACATAAACCCGGACAACACCATTACTGGCCCCAACAACATCAAACATACCATCTCAGGACTATTTAATTGCTCATCTTCCAACATTGTGTATGCCATCAAATGCCAACAGTGCCCTTCAGCTCTCTATATTGGACAAACAGGCCAAACCCTACGCCAAAGGATAAATGGACATAAATCTGATATCAGGAATCAAAGACAGAGAAACCAGTAGGAGAACACTTCAATCTCCCAGGACATTCTATAAAAGATCTCAAAGTAGCTGTCTTAATACAAAGAAATTTCAGAAATAGACTGGAAAGAGAAGTGGCTGAATTGCAACTATCACCAAACTTAAAACCATGGAGAAACCTGGTCTGAACAAAGACATTGGATTCTTATCTCATTATACATAACAAAGCTATCTTTAGCCATCTCACCCCTTGCCTTTCCCTGCAAGACTAATTGCAGCCGTTAAGAGTCGTCAACAGGTTTTCCACACCTATCAGCTGATCACCCATTCCCACCACCCTTCTGAGTAATACCCCTCCCCACTCCCTCACTATATTTAAGGATCTGGTGACTTCTGTTTCAGTGTATCTGAAGAAGTGTGCATGCACACGAAAGCTCATACCAAGAACAAACTCAGTTGGTCTCTAAGGTGCTACTGGAAAGATTTTTATTTTTTTTTGTTTCGACTATGGCAGACCAACACGGCTACCTACCTGTAACTGGAACCATGAACCCTGAAATCCTATGGCCCCTGACAGAATGCTTCAAGGGCCACAATATGATCCTTGAGCCTGTAATCCTATGGCCCCTGGGAAGATGTTTCGAGGGCCATAGAAAAACCTGGGAGTGTCCAGCGGGGGCCACGGTAAGATCATCCCAGGGGCCACAGTATGATCCTTGAGCCTGTAATCCTATGGCCCCTGGGAAGATGTTTCGAGGGCCATAGAAAAACCTGGGCGTGTCCAGCGGGGGCCACGGTAAGATCATTCACCCTGCAATCCTATGCCCCCCCCCAGGAGGGTATCTTAGGGAGCCATAGGAAACATCAGATTTCCCTCCCCGAGGACAAAGGGTGTGTGTATGAGAGAGAGCACTCTAACCTGGAAGTTGGATGCCTTCTTGCCACTGCAGATACCTCCAGAAGAAGAAGAAGAAGAAGAAGAAGAAGAAGAAGAAGTGGAGGAGGAGGAGGAGTTTGGATTTGATATCCCGCTTTATCACTACCCGAAGGAGTCTCAAAGCGGCTAACATTCTCCTTTCCCTTCCTCCCCCACAACAAACACTCTGTGAGGTGAGTGGGGCTGAGACTCCAGACTCCGTATTGACATCAGTTAGGGTCCCCCAAGACACTTGCAAACTGGGGTGGGGTGGAAACTCTGCCAGCCCAAGAGCCAGCGTAGACTTATTTTCCTTTATTGCTGAGTGCGCCACTGAGGATGAGCGAGCGAGTATTTTGCCACACTCTGAGCCTCCCCCCCCATCCACCCACACACCTATCCGCCCACCTGCAGACCCATCCAACAACCCCCCCCCCGACTGTCTAGATTTCTGCTAAGCTAGAGCTGATCTGAACGAAAGAACTACTTACGTATGTATTTCATGGACTTTTGCTCTGGGTAAAACAAAAAAACCCATCCAGGAAGCAGATTGCAACATACTTTAAAATGCAAAGTAAATAATCAAGCAGCAGAAACAGTGAACCGGATTCAGCGTGGGAATTGTTAAAAACAACAAACAAGGTCAAGCCCTGGCTAAATGCTATACGCATGAAAATCAAGACAATGCAGACTGGTCTGCGTAGCAGTGCCATCCGAAACGTGCCTCCTCACATGTCACTACGGAGCTGTGGTCTAAACCCCTGAGCCTCTTGGGCTTGCCGATCGGGAGGTCGGCGGTTCGAATCCCCGCAATGACGGGGTGAGCTCCCGTTGCTCAGTCCCAGCTCCTGCCAACCTAGCAGTTCGAAAGCACGTCAAAGTGCAAGTAGATAAACAGGTACCGTGTGGGAAGGTAAACGGCGTTTCCGTGCGCTCTGGTTTCCGTCACGGTGTCCCGTTGCGCCAGAAGCGGTTTAGTCTTGTTGGCCGCATGGCCTGGAAAGCTGTCTTTAGACAAACGCCAGCTCCCTCGGCCTGAAAGTGAGATGAGCCCTGCAACCCCATAGTCACCTTTGACTGGACTTAACAGTCCAGAGATCCTTTACCTTTTTTTACCTTTACTGCCTCCTGTCGGAATGAGTCCCATAGCTTAACTATGCGCTGCATGAAGAAGAAGGAGGAGGAGGAGGAGGAGGAGGAGGAGGAGGAGGAGAGGGAGAGAGAAGAAGAAGAAAGAGAAGGAGAGGAGAGAGGAGGAGGAGGAGGAGGAGGAGGAGGAGTTTGGATTTGATATCCCACTTTATCACTACCCGAAGGAGTCTCAAAGCGGTTTAGCCTGGAGAAGAGAAGGTTAAGGGGTGATATGATAGCCATGTTCAAATATATAAAAGGATGTCATCTAGAGGAGGGAGAAAGGTTGTTTTCTGCTGCTCCAGAGAAGCGGACACGGGGCAATGGATTCAAACTACAAGAAAGAAGATTCCACCTAAACATTAGGAAGAACTTCCTGACAGTAAGAGCTGTTGGACAGTGGAATTTGCTGCCAAGGAGTGTGGTGGAGTCTCCTTCTTTGGAGGTCTTGAAGCGGAGGCTTGACAGCCGTCTGTCAGGAATGCTTTGATGGTGTTTCCTGCTTGGCAGGGGGTTGGACTGGATGGCCCTTGGGGGTCTCTTCCAACTCGACGATTCTGTGATTCTTTTCTGCTCCCTTGGGATTCTGGCGCCTGGTTTTGGACTGTTTCAGCTCATCCTCAGGCAGAGAGACTAAAAGACCGTCTCAGCCCTTAAACGCTCGCGCCAAACCACCCATCATTTTGCAAAAGTAAAAGGAAATTTACAAGAGCGGCAAAACCTCTTATCTTCCTCCTCCTTGGTAGGTTATAATTAAGTTCTATTTGCATCTCGCTTCCAATTTCCCTTTCCGCCATTTCCGAGCGCTGGCCCAATTGCAGCGTGGGAAATCTTGTGCTCTCTCCGTCTCACCTAGTGCAGCGATACGCCTCTGGCACAGGAAATGCAGTGCCTGCAGCTGGCTGGCAAAAATGGCAAATATTTCACCCTGGGTAGGAAAAGATTGTCCCTTTGCAGCCCAATGTTTACCTATCCAACACCTGGTGTCATCTTTGTTATCAGGGGTTGAGTGTTTGGGTACAGCTTGGTAGGAAACTACCCTGCAAGTCCTATCAACACCACTGCCAGACTAATAATAATAATAATAATAATAATAATAATAATAATAATAATAATAATTTATACCCTGCCCATCTGGCTGCTTTATAATATTATAAATCATACTGCGCATCTGAAGAAGTGTGCATGCACACGAAAGCTCATACCAAGAACAAACTTAGTTGGTCTCTAAGGTGCTACTGGAAGGAATTTTTTTATTTTTTATTTTGTCATGCTGTTTTATAATAGGATGATAATAATAATAATAATAATAATAATAATAATAATAATAATAATAATTCATACCCCACCCATCTGGCCGGGCCTCTCCAGCCACTCTGGACGGCTCCCAACAGAATATTAAAAACACAATAAAACATCAAACATTAAAAACTTCCCTAAACAGGGCTGCCTTCAGATGTCTTCTAAAAGTCAGATAGTTGTTTATTTCCTTGACATCTGATGGGAGGGCGTTCCACAGGGCGGGTGCCACCACCGAGAAGGCCCTCTGCCTGGTTCCCTGTAACTTCGCTTCTCGCAGGGAGGGAACTGCCAGAAGGCCCTCGGAGCTGGATCTCAGTGTCCAGGCTGGACGATGGGGGTGGAGACACTCCTTCAGGTCTACTGGGGCGAGGCCGTTTGGGGCTTTAAAGGTCATCCCCAACACTTTGAATCGTGCTCAGAAACATACTGGCCTTATTTGGCCAGATGTTCCTCATGCCTATTCTCAAGATGTTTAAGAACGCCCTTCCATTGCAGGTCACTTCTCACAATGGGAGCCTATTCGCACCTCGCCTCTTGCAAAGTTTATCTTACTTGCACCTCGTCTCTTGCAAAGCTTATCCCCTTTGCATCTCACCTCTTGCAAAGCTTACCCTACTCGCACCTCGTATCTTGCAAAGCTTATCCTATTTGCTCCCAAGATTGGGTAGGGAACCTGTGGAGTCCAGCGCATTTTATAAAGCATTTGACGGGGCGCGAAAGCGAGTCGCGATGTGGCAACGAGGAAGAGCAGAACTGCAAGGGGAAGCAGCTTTCCTCTCCGAGGTCCAGCTCTCTGCTATCCAGAGGGATGGAGCTGACAGCCACGACGGCTGCGATGCATATGACAAAAAAGGAGGGGGGTGAAAAGACACAGCAGATGCTCAAGACACGGTTCCCAGCAGCAACCCCCCCCCCTGCATTATTTATCCATATTAACGTTTCTTAAAGGCAAATTAAGCAACTGGGTTGGCTGCGGGGAGAAGAGAGCCCCAGACGAAAACACTGATTAGGCAGCCGCAAGCGTCTGGTGGCGAGAAAGCGTCAGGGGGAAGCCGGGATGAGTTTGGTCTGGCATGAAGTCCCTAAGTGGAACCGTTTGCGCCTCGAGCTGTCAAAACAGTGGGAGCTTGCGAGGAGACGCAAAGCAGTGGGGCGCATTCTTGGCTCCCCCCCCCCCCGCTTGCACATGTTCGGGATGGATCCCTTAGCAACCCCTGTGGAAGTGGCAAAAGAAGACAATGAGAGGCTGCTGCATCAGCATCCTCACAGTGCCCCAACAGCTGTCCATAAGCAGGACCGGATTTAGGTTTGATGAGGCCCTCAGCTACTGAAGGTGTTGTTGTTGTTCAGTTGTTCAGTCGTGTCCGCCTCTTCGTGACCCCATGGACCAGAGCACGCCAGGCACGCCTATCTTTCACTGCCTCTCGCAGTTTGGCCAAACTCATGCCAGTCGCTTCGAGAACACTGTCCAACCATCTCATCCTCTGTCGTCCCCTTCTCCTTGTGCCCTCCATCTTTCCCAACATCAGGGTCTTTTCTAGGGAGTCTTCTCTTCTCATGAGGTGGCCAAAGTACTGGAGCCTCAACTTCAGGATCTGTCCTTCCAGTGAGCACTCAGGGCTGATTTCTTTAAGAATGGATAGGTTTGATCTTTTTGCAATCCATGGGACTCTCAAGAGTCTCCTCCAGCACCATAATTCAAAAGCATCCATTCTTCGGCGATCAGCCTTCTTTATGGTCCAGCTCTCACTTCCGTACATTACTACTGGGAAAACCATAGCTAACGGGCCTTTATACAGGTGAAACTCAAAAAATTAGAATATCGTGGAAAGGTTCGTATCTTTCAGTTGTTGTTGTTCAGTCGTTCAGTCGTGTCCGACTCTTCGTGACCCCATGGACCAGAGCATGCCAGGCACGCCTATCCTTCACTGCCTCTGCAGTTTGGCCAAACTCATGTTAGTAGCTTCGAGAACACTGTCCAAACATCTCATCCTCTGTCGTCCCCTTCTCCCTGTGCCCTCCATCGAGATAGACTCGTGGCATGCAAAGCGAGATATGCCAAGCCATTATTTGTTATAATTGTGATGATTATGGCGTGCAGCTGATGAGAACCCCAAATTAACAATTTCAGAAGGTCGGTGGTTCGAATCCCCGCGACGGGGTGAGCTCCCGTTGCTCGGTCCCAGCTCCTGCCAACCTAGCAGTTCGAAAGCACGTCAAAGTGCAAGTAGATAAATAGGTACCGCTCCGGCGGGAAGGTAAACGGCGTTTTCCGTGCGCTGCTCTGGTTTGCCAGAAGTGGCTTAGTCATGCTGGCCACATGACCCAGAAAAACTGTCTGAGGACAAATGTCGGCTCCCTCGGCCAGTAAAGTGAGATATGCACCGCAATCCCAGAGTTGTTCATGGCTGAACTTAACTGTCAGGGGTCCTTTACCTTTACCTTTATCCATGCAGAAGATGTGGAGCAGTGATAGTTGTGTTTAAAAAAGATTGTGCTGTCCTAACAGTAAAATTTGTCAGACGCAGTTAGTGATTGGGAAGAGATTTTTTTTAAATTGGCACTTATTATCATTATTCATCATCATCTTCAGTTTATTACCGTCTTCTGCACAATCACCTTTATAAAATCTTCCCCTCCAAAAAAGTGAGAAAACGACTATACAATTAAAACATAATAGGTTTCCATGGTGGAATAAGTTAGTGTGTCAAGCTGTTGGTGGTTCCAGCCCATCCAGGGTTGGCTGCGAGCAGGGTTCCTGCGTTTCAGGGGGTTGGACTGGATGACCTTCGGGGGTCCCTTCCGACTCTATGATTCTAAAACCTCACCAAATAGACACTCGTGGCAAAAGCCATTTATCCAGCTGGGAAAGCCTATCGGGATGTCATAACTGAAGGTGTCTCGGCACAATCTGAGGATGCATCCCATCCCATAGAGAGAAGACGGGTGAACCATTTCCCAAAATATAGAGGAAAGTGGAATGATCTGCATTTAGTTTTACCGACAAATCCTCATCTTTAAAAAAAATCCTTTTTATTTCCTTTTTTTAAGTAAACCATTTCCCCCCCCTCCATCCTCCTGTGTCTCTGTGCTTTGGAGAACTTCAATGATTTAAGACACCTTTTTGGTTATCCGTGCCTTTTTTATATTTAATTCTGACACGCTTTGCTAACGCTTTTGCATGATCTGGGTAACTCGATTATCCGTAATGTTTTACCTTTGATGTCTGCACCAGCTACCTATAATTATATTTTTTAAAGATATGCTTAATATTTTTCTTTTAAAATAGATAACCTTTGTCTTCGCTAAAGCAAAAATAATAATAAAAAAATTCACTCAAACACAGGCACAGGGTCGAAGAAAACTGGTGCATGGCTCTTAAAACTGTTCTTTTTAAAAAAAGCAGGGGGGGGGAATCTCCCCCTGGACAGGGGTATGAGCAACCAGCCACCAGTTCTAGAATGGTCCAGGCTTGCTGCCATAGCAACCGGAAGCTGATGCTCTAGACCATATCCAGGACCTGCAGGTTGTCATGGCAACCGGGTACCACAACAACCAATGGTGTCCTCAGAGAGTTTTCTTTCTTCCCCAGGGCTGACCCAACGAGTTTGGGTAGTTTGTTCATTTTTATTATTTTTTTACTACTTGCAAATGAAAACTCATTATCCTGCCAGCCGCTGCTCTCTGCTCAACCTGCGCTGTGTTTTTATCATATTCTGAACCGCACGGAAAAAAAAGCATTTCAGCGATCAAGAACTCGGAATCGCTCTCTGTTATTCCTCTCCTTTTCTTTTGAGAGTCTCCTTCATTTGACTCACCGCAGAAGACTCGCAGTCTTTTGAACAGAGAGACTTTCTCGAGAGGAATGCAATAAATTTGTGCCAGGCTCGGGGTGGGGGGTGGTAAGAGAACAGACCCACATCCCATCAACACCTTTGAGAACAACCTTTGGCGTGGATCCCCTCTTTTTACGCATTCCGGGGCTCGTGTGAACATCGCGAGTACAGTAAAAGAACGTGTCCAGAGGAGGGCAACCAAAATGGTCCAAGGCCTGGAAACGATGCCTTAGGAGGAACGGCTTAGGGAGCTGGGTATGTTTAGCCTGGAGAAGAGAAGGTTAAGGGGTGATATGATAGCCATGTTCAAATATATCAAAGGATGTCATATAGAGGAGGGTGAAAGGTTGTTTTCTGCTGCTCCAGAGAAGCGGACATGGGGCAATGGATTCAAACTACAAGAAAGAAGATTCCACCTAAACATTAGGAAGAACTTCCTGACAGTAAGAGCTCTTTAAGCGGAGGCTTGACAGCCATCTGTCAGGAATGCTTTGATGGTGTTTCCTGCTTGGCAGGGGGTTGGACTGGATGGCCCTTGGGGTCTCTTCCAACTCTAGCCTGGAGAAGCGAAGGTTGAGGGGTGATAGGATAGCCATGTTCAAATATATCAAAGGATGTCATCTAGAGGAGGGAGAAAGGTTGTTTTCTGCGGGAGGAGTTGACAGTGAGTACCTTGGGTTAAGAACTTAATTCGTTCTGGAGGTCCGTTCTTAACCTGAAACTGTTCTTAACCTGAGGTGCCGCTTTAGCTAATGGGGCCTCCCGCTGCCACTGCACTGCTGCCGCACGATTTCTGTTCTCATCCTGAAGCAAAGTTCTTCACTCGAGATACTATTTCCGGGTTAGCGGAGTCTGTAACCTGAAGCCAGGGGCATAGGAACCTGGGGGTGGGGCGCCGCTCCCTAGCGCGCACGCCCTGACGTCACGACGCGTGCTGTGAATATTGAATAAACTGCTTGGTAAGAGCTCCTCTTGTTTATCTGCTTCTTGACATCCCACCATGAGAGGGTTAGGATTCCCTCCAGCCTGACACCCATGTACGATTTTAGAAACTCCAGTCAGGTCACCTCTTACTCTCCCGTCCTCTGTACTCAAAAGTCCGCTCTCTGCACATGCTCAGAGGCACGCAGACACACGTAAATCTAAGGCGGCTGAATAAATAAGGCTTCAAACTTCAATTCAATTCAAACTTTATTTGCGTAGCCGACTGGCTATAGCATCTAAAACACAAACAGCAACAAAAATACAACAAATATGGTTACCAATAAAACCTTATAACCTATTAAAACTCAAGGTAATAGCTCCTTGGAACTTAACATAAATAGTAAAATAATAATAATAATGATAATAATAATAATAATAATAAATCCTATGCTGGGAATCCGGATGACTACACTGTTGTCGTTCAGATAGCAGCTCTCAATCTCATTGCTCTCTCGATAAATCTGGCAACCTTCTCTGTTATCGAGCTGTTCTGGTCGGCTAGAAGTGAAAACAATTTGGCTTCACAAGAGCGGCCCGGGATGGCAGATAGGAGTGGCGTGATGGTCTCATCCCTCAGGTCTTTATATAGGGGGCAGGACAAGAGTACGTGTGACACAGTCTCTACATAGCCGGATCCACAGGGGCATAGCCGGATCTCGATTGGAATTTTTTGGTATCTACCTTCAAGAACAGCTGAGGGTAACATATTTAGTCTGGCCAGTGTAAAGGCCCGCCTAAATTTTGGGATGGTTAGGTTGGACAAGTATGGTGCCCGAGATTCAAAGTGGGAGGGGGGCAGATAAGCGTACCAAGCACTAAATTTCTTGATAGAGCCTTCAAACTTCCTTGCAGAGAAGAGGCAAAGAAAGTCCCCCCCTTTCCCCCCCCCATCCACAGAACAGGCCACGCAGATCAGATGGAGAGATGATTTTAAAAAGTGAAAAAAGAGAGAGTGAAGGTACATTGCAGAAACATCACACCATATGGCTGGCACCCATCCCCTTCAACCTGCACAAATTGTGGCGGGGGTTGGGTTGGGGTGGGGTACAGATAGAAGGTGGGAACTGGCAAGGCATCTGTGGAATAATAACAGGTTTCTCGTCTCGCCCCCTACTCAGGTGCTTTACAGGTATACCAGCAGAAAAGCCGCCCCCAAGTACAGAGAGCCGAGTGGAATCCGGCTGGCATTCTGTCGCTGCGAACCAAGCTAACAGATGGCTGTTTGGGCTCCTGGCCAAGAGGGGAAAAGATTCGCTTTCTGGTCGTGGGGACCGATCGCTGCCAGGTTCTTCCTCCAACCAGTTGGCAGGAGCAGAGCTGGGATCGGCAATGTCGTTACTTGGTTCAGTGGGGGGGTCGGGTCAAATTTGCCCTTCTACAGAGGCTGGAAATGGAATTCACTTCGCTCCAGCTTTTTTAATGCTCGTCGTTTCCTAAAACGATCAGAGAATCGAAACCCAGCCAGCCTTGGGAATTTGCACTTTCCCCCTGAATTTTGCAATGCTGTTCGTCAACCTAAAAGGTAAAGGGTAAAAGGAACCCCTGACCATTAGGTCCAGTCACGGACAACTCTGGGGTTGCGGCGCTCATCTCGCTTTACTGGCCGAGACTGAGGAGCGAGATTATTACTCCCCTTCCTACTTTCCGTCCCAGGTCGCTCATCAGCGGCCGCAATGTTTTACTTGTTAGCGGACCAGAACATCCAGACAACAGAGAAGGTCGCCAGATTCATTGAGAGGGCAATGAGACTAAGGGCCTCAATTTGAAAGACAACTCGGCATATATGACTAGCCCATGCACCTGAGGTCTATATTTGTCTCGATCGGCTTATCTATATAGCTCTGAGGAACGAGAGTATCGTACCATCTTTACTGACTATTTCAGGCCGCCAAATTAGGGCCTCATTGTCTACCTTATTTCTAGCAGGAACAGAAACGATAACAGAGAAAATCGTTTGACTCTCTGAGAACGAGGTCACTATTTGAACGGCCTTTTAGCCTGGGGGTTTCATATGATTTATCAGTATATTTATATATTTGTGTACTTGACTGGTCTTTCTCCAGTATTTTTATCTGTTTTATCTGTATTTTTAGTCGCAATGGCCTGTTGGCTAAGTGAATAAAGTTTGATTTGATGATTTACTGGCCGAGGCAGTCATGTGGCCAGCATGGCTAAGCCGCTTCTGGCGAACCAGAGCAGCGCAAGGAAATGCCGTTTACCTTCCCGCCGGAGCGGTACCTATTTATCTACTTGCACTTTGACGTGCTTTTGAACTGCTAGGTTGGCAGGAGCTGGGACCAAGCAACGGGAGCTCACCCCGTCATTGTGGGGATTTGAACCGCCGACCTTCTGATCGGCAAGCCCTAGGCTCAGTGGTTTAGACCACAGCGCCATCAGCCTAGTCTTGCGCATATTGGGGGGAAGAGCACACAAAAATACCTAGATTGGCAAAAAAAGGACCTACCATAAAAAAAGAGACAGCATTAGATATGGTAAGATTGGTGGCAATAATGGCGTCCTTTTGGATAAATTCATTCTGAAATACTGGTGTGTTTTCCAGAGAGCTTTCTTTTTCTTTTTTATTTTTTTGCAAAGTTATGTAGAATTATGCAAGACCGTTTGAGCATGTCACACCGATCGTGGCCCGACTGCACTGGCTGCCAATTAATTTCTGGGCCGAATTCAAAGGGCTGGTTTTGACTTATATAGCCTTGAACGGCTCAAGACAGCAAAACGCCAAGGAATCGCCTCTCCCCATATGAACCAACCCGGACCCTGAGATCATCCTCTGTGGCCCTTCTTCGTGTGCCTCCTCCTTGAGAGGTCCAGAGGTTCGCAATAGAAGAACAAGGCCTTTTCTGCAGTGGCTCCCCATTTGTGGAATGCGGCTCCCAACAGAATATTAATTATAACTCTAAAAGCGATAAAACATTGAACATTTAAAACTTCCCTAAACAGGGCTGCCTTCAGATGTCTTCTAAAAATCAGATAGTTGTTTATTTCCTTGACATCTGATGGGCGGGTGTTCCACAGGGTGGGCGCCACCACCGAGAAGGCCCTCTGCCTGGTTGGGCTTGATGGTCTTATATTGGACTACTGAGAGGAGATAGGAGAGCCATTTTCAAATATTTTAAGGGCTGTCACGAGGAAGAGGGAACATGCTTGTTTCCTCCTGCTCTGGAGGGTAGGACTCGAACCAAAGGCTTCAAGCTGCAAGAAAGGAGATTCCGACGAAACACTCGGAATAACTTTCTGACAATAAGAGACGTTGTCTTCGTTCATGTCTCTGCCTCCACCCTGCTTCAAATCCTCTCTCTTTCGTTAGGCATCCTCCATTAAAATACAACAAAAGCGCAGCGTTCGTCTGGCCGCGGGAGCTAATGATACGTTTAAACCGGCGTCTGGGGGCACCAAAACATCAGCAAGCCCTCATCAATGGAAATTAAAGTCCATTCACGAAGGAAGAAAAGCGGGGGGACTCTCCGCCGTGCAGTCACTCGCATTTCAAGGCCCAGCACTGTGAGTTTTGCCAACCGAGGCTGGAATCTGAGCAGGGGACAAATTAGCCAGTAGGAAGAAGGGAATAAAGAGCGTTTGTTTTTTTTATGGCCAGCATTACAAAGCGGAACAAGTTAATGTGTGTATTGCTGTCATTCTCGTTGCGTCTTGAAGACGAACATAAGAACATCAGAAGTGGCTGCTGGATCTGGCCCATCGAATCCTGTTCTATCCCCTACTGCCAGAAGGCTTTTTTTTTTTTTGCACATTAAATGCAATTTTAGGCATGCTTTTTTTTTCTTTTGCAGTTTTGTGCGCGCATTTTTGGTGGGGAGAATGGCCTTTCACAACAAAGGGAAGAGTGGATTTTGAAAAGGCAGCTGTGTTTACCGTGCGTGTATTGTTTCTGGAAGTGCAAACTGGGTCAGTCCTCATGACCCTTGGCATGTAGCCTTCTTTTGTGAGTGCGAAACTGGTGAGTTTCATGCACCCACAAAAATCAGCGCCTGCGTATGTGCCTCGTATCACACATTCCCAAATGCCACACATTCTTTTTTTAGAAAAGATAACATGGGCCTGTGGCCCTCCAAACTCTGCAAGCCAAGCCCCACATTAACCACCTACAGCTTCCCCCCGAGTCCCGACTTCATGCAGTTCCAGGATTCTCTTGCAGCACTACAAATCCTACGTGACGACAACCTTACGTTTTTATGTATAAAGCAAGAAAACTGGGAATGATGGTTCATCTGGAAGGGAACAACCTTCTCTATAGATGCCTGTTTCCTCTTCCCTATAGATGTTTTCGCTGCAGGTGTGAGTGGGGGTCTTTTTTGGGGGGGGGTCTTCTCCTTGCTCCATTGCTGATGCTCGGCAAAGCAAACAACGCCAGACCAGGGGCTTGAGTGACACTTGCCTGCTCTCCCCCCCAACACCCCTTTTTGGCTTCTCTCCAGCCTTAATCTATGCCACCTCCCACCAAGACCAGCTCTCCCCCCCCCCCCAGCGCTCTGTTTATATGTATATTTAATTACGGCTGCTCCTCCATAGACCCAGAGACTGAGCAACGGTTCGCTCCCAAACACAGGTGTTATGTGATCTGGTTTCCATGGCTCCAGCGTCGAGGTGGTGGATGGAAGAGGCAGCTTTGGTATTATTATAATTTTATTAGGGCTGCTTCGAAATTGTAATCGGGAGAGAGGAAGGCATGATTTGAACAAAAACAGAAAGAGCATTGTCATTGGAAGAAGAGGAGCAGAAAGTTACCAGTGGCAAATCTGCCTTGATCCTTCATTTAATTGGTACTGAGCCTCTTAGCAATAACAATAACAATAACAATATATTTATACCCCGCCCATCTGGCTGGGTTTCCCCCGCCACTCTGGATGGTTCCCAACAGAATATTAAAAACACGATCAAACATCAAACATTAAAAAACTTCCCTAAACAGGGCTGCCTTCAGGTGTCTTCTAAAAGTCAGAAAGTTGTTTATTTCCTTGACATCTGATGGGAGGGCGCCACCACCGAGAAGGCCCTCTGCCTGGTTCCCTGCAGCCTCGCTTCTCGCAGGGAGGGAACCGTCAGAAGGCCCTCGGAGCTGGACCTCAGTCTGAATGATGGGGGTGGAGACGCTCCTTCAGGTCTGCTGGGCCATTTAGGACTTTGAAGGTCAGCACCAAACCTTTGAATTGTGCTCGGAAACTTACCGGGAGCCAATGTAGGTCTTTCAGGACTGGTGTTATATGGTCTGAACGCTCCTTTCATTTAATCTGCTTATTTGATCTTGACAGCAAGAGCTAGTAAGACAGTAAGAACAGACTCTCCTTCTGACGGTGAGAACAGATTAAGGGTCTGGAAACCAAGCCTTATGAGGAATGGTTGAAGGAGCTGGGTATGTTTAGCCAGGAAAAGAGGAGACTGAGGGGAGATAGGAGAGCCATCTTCAAACATCTTAAGGGCTGTCACATGGAAGATGGAACGTGCTTGTTTCCTCCCACTCTGGAGGGTAGGACTCGAACCAAGTCGCAAGAAAGGAGATTCCGACGAAACAGCAGAACAACTTTCTGACAATAAGAGCTGTTTGGCAGTGAAGGAGACTCCCATGAGAGGTGGTGGGCTCTATCTAGCTTTTGCTTGGTCAAGCTCCCGTTGCTCGGTCCCTGCTCCTGCCCACCTAGCAGTCTCGAAAGCACATCAAAGTGCAAGTAGATAAATAGGTACCGCTCCGGCAGGAAGGTAAACGGCGTTTCCGTGCGCTGCTCTGGTTCGCCAGAAGCGGCTTAGTCATGCTGGCCACATGACCCAGAAGCTGTACGCCGGCTCCCTCGGCCAATAAAGCTATCTTTAGCCATCTCACCCCTTGCTTTTTCCTGTAAGACCAATTGCAGTCGTTAACAGTCGTCAACAGGTTTTCCACACCTATCAGCCAATCCCCCATTCCCACCACCCTTCTGAGTAATACCCCTCCCCACTCTCTCACTATATATAAGGGTCTGGTGACTTCTGTTTCAGTGTATCTGAAGAAGTGTGCATGCACACGAAAGCTCATACCAAGAACAAACTTAGTTGGTCTCTAAGGTGCTACTGGAAGGAATTTTTTATTTTTTTATTTTGTTTTGGCTTTAGAAGACGATTGGAATGAAGGCACAGTCGGCCACTGTGGGGGATAGGGTGGCCAACGAGGCGGGCCTGATCCTGCAGCCTCTTCCGACGTTCTTAGCTCTTAATGGTTTCAAAAGCAGGAGCTTTTGCAAATGGCCAAGTACAGCGATACCTTGGTTCTCAGACGCCTTGGTACTCAAACAACTTGGAACCCAAACACTGCAGACCTGAAAGTAAGTGTTCTGCTTTGCGATCTTTTTTTTGGAAGCCGAACATGCTCCGTTTTAATAATAATAATAATAATAATAATAATAATAATAATAATAATAAATTTTTATTTATACCCCGCCCTTCCCAGCCAAAAACCGGGCTCAGGGCGGCTAACACTAATTAAAATCACAGCAAAAACATAAACACAATCAATTTAAAATAACAGATTAAAATACAAATTTAAAAATTCAATATTAAAGCTGCAGTTTCAATTTTCAAATAACCCACCAATAAAAGAATGTTTGAGTGTTACGCTTCCGATTTGAGTGCCACGCTGAGGACTGTCTGTTTTCGCTATTTATTTTCCGTTTTTGTGGCTCTTTCGTTTTTGTGATTGTGCGACTGCAAGTACATTGTTTACCGCTTTCGTTTTTATGGACCGGCGGTCTCGCTAGATAGCAAAATCCGTGTTAAGCTGCTGCTTTGGGGGTTGTTTCGAAAAGCCTGCGACGGATTGATCCGTTTTGCACGGCTTTCAGTGGGGAAGCGCGCCTTGGTTTTTTGAAACGCTTTGGTTTCCGAACGGACTTCCGGAACGGGTTAAGTTTGAGAACCAAGGTACCGCTTTATTGCCGGACTGGAGGGAGGGGCGATGGCGGTGTTATTCTTTCAAACTGGCAGCCCCGCTCGCCTGGGCGTGCGGCGCCGTGTCAAAATTAACGAGGACCCAGTCCTTGTAGCTGTCATTCCGATTAGCAGATGGGTGAGATCTGCCTCTTCCTAAGGGGATCTTTCTTTAGCACATGAGGAGAGAGAGAGAGAGAGAGAGAGACTCGCATATTTCTCTCTCTCTCCTCCTTCGGTGCTTCAGGCCAGCGCAAGTGAGACAGTGGCCTCCCCTGGGAACCAGCCAAAGACAGCCTCCGCCAGCAGCCCCATGTCGCCCGCTTGGCAGATGTCTCTTTGATACCCGCTCCGGCGTGTGCGGCTTCCACCACACGCACACCTGCCGCCACCCCCCTTCCATGCTGCGACACACTCCTTTGCCCACAAGCGAACCGAGGGGCCCCAGATCACAGAACAGGTGTCAACACCCACCTGGCGGGGTGTACGGTTGACGGGGAAAGGCAAAGGTCACCCAGGCGGGGACGTTCCTGCAAATGCGGGCCTCTGGAATTACGTGCGCTTCCGTGTGTTCCTTCTGATGCTTGCTCTCAAAAATCAGTTCTGGCGCTGGTTGGTTGCTTTCCGGTTTTTTGTTTGGGGTGGGAGGGCGTCGGAGCCGAGTGCTCAGAGAGTTGAAGGGCTGGGAGGTCGGAGAATGGAGAATGGAGTCTGGGCAGTTGGGCAGAAAGGGGTTGATCCAGATTCGGGATCTGGAGTTTGGACAGGTTCCTCTAGAGCTGTGGTTCCAACAGCGGGGGGGGGGCAATTTGATTTTTAAGGGGGGGCAAATTCGAGAATGAGTTATTAACAGTGAATGGCCTTTTAGGCTTTCCTCCACGTGAATAGGAGTTCGCCTTTTGAATACAGACGTACTTTGGAAGTCGAACAGAATCCGTTCCGGAAGTCCGTTCGACTTCCAAAACATTCGGAAACCAAAGCGCGGCTTCTGATTGGCTGCAGGAAGCCCCGTTGGAAATTCGGCTTCCAAAAATAGTTCGCAAACCGGAACACTCACTTCTGGGTTTGCGGCGTTCAGGAGCCAAAACATCCGGGAACTAAGCTGTTCGAAAACCAAGATACGACTGTAATAAGAATTATATGTCACGGTGGGCAGGGGGCACCAGGAATTTAGAAATGCTTAGGTGGGGCATGTTGTTGTTGTTGTTGTTGCTGTTTAGTCGTTTAGTCGTGCCCGACTCTCCGTGACCCCATGGACCAGAGCACGCCAGGCACTCCTGTCTTCCACTGCCTCCCGCAGTTTGGTCAGACTCATGTTGGTAGCTTCGAGAACACTGTCCAACCATCTCGTCCTCTGTCGTCCCCTTCTCCTTGTGCCCTCCATCTTTCCCAACATCAGGGAGTCTTCTCTTCTCATGAGGTGGCCAAAGTATTGGAGCCTAAGCTTTAGGATCTGTCCCACATGTCTGAAATAGTTGTTGTTTAGTCGTGTCCGACTCTTCGTGACCCCATGGACCAGAGCACGCCAGGCACTCCTGTCTTCCACTGCCTCCCGCAGTTTGGTCCGACTCAGGTGGGGCGCATGAGCATGACGGCGAAAAGGTTGTGAACCACTGGCCGAGAGTCAGGGATGAGTTAGGAGTTGTGTCCTGTTGAGCTTTGAGCAGCGCAACTATTTCCACTTCTCAAGCGGCTCCGAAGCCCACCTCTGGGCAAAGCATTTGCCGTCTTCTTGTCAGATCCTTTTTTAAAGTCTGGAAATAGATTGTGACTCCTGCGAAGACTTGCTATTTCACAGGTTTGCTAAGTGGCGCTGCCGCTCCTGACCTCTTGTTGGTACACTGCTGTGGCAAATGCATCTCTTTCTCTCCCTTTCTCTCTCTGTCTCTAACAGCCTATTTTTCAACCTCCGCTTCTGCTAAAGTGCCCAGTTTTCTTTGGGAAACTTTGGAGAATTCGTCGGCTGCGTCAACTACAACTGACAGGGGCGTCCTGACGTAGATTCATCTGGCTTCACCGCAGGGTCAAGCTGGACTTGTATCTCCTCCAGGGCTGCGAGATTTGGCATCTTTCCGCAGGGCCTGCAAGACGGAGCTGTTCCACCTGGCCTTTGGGTTGGTTTCTGTTTGATACTTATGCTTCATTCTTTTATTGGTGGGCTATTTGAAAATGAGACTGCAGTTTTAATTTTGAATTTTTAAATTTGTATTTTAATCTGATTGTTTTTATGTTTTGCTGTGATTTTAATTAGTGTTAGCCGCCCTGAGCCCGGTTTTTGGCTGGGAATGGCGGGGTATAAATAAATTATTATTATTATTAAACATATGCAGAGCCAGGGTGCAAAGATCCACCCAGCACACACACACCCAGGTTGCCCAGTCCCAGGCATGCAGGGGGGCAGAGCTGGCCGGCCACCTCAACATCTCTCTGGCTTGGTCACCCCCAAACTCGCGGCACAGAGCCGCCGGCAGCAGAAGAGCCCTCTGGGGCACTCCGAACGACAGGCGGGCTCTTCCTCAGACTCAATTGTCAGGCCCTAGACTCTCAGCCTGGCACCCCTGAGAGCCCAGCGCCCGGGTGCCCCACACTCCTAGTGCCTATGGGTAAGGCGGCCCTGGTCTCCTCTGGACTGCCCTCAATGGGCACCGATCGCACCACCGGAGGCACAAACTGAGTTTGGCGGGTGGCATTGGATGCCCCTCCTTTCCTGCAAGAAGCCCGGGGTGCCATACGTGGTTCCTCTCCCCTGCCTCGTTGAATCCCTACAACAACCCTCGGAGGTAGATTAAGCTAAGACTCAGTGTAGCCAGGACCGGAACTAGGGCTTCTTGCACCCTAGGCGAACCACCTTCTGGCGCCCCCACCCCCACCCCCCGCCAAAGCCTGCTTTAGAGGGAGGTGGGGGTGGTGGAGAGGCAAGCAGCAGTTTCTCCGCTGTAGCAGAGAAGCTGCTGCTCGCCCGCCCCCCCCCCGCCAAAGCCTGCTTTAGCGGGAGCCGGGGGTGGTGTAGGGGGCAAGCAGCACCTCTCCGCTACAGCGGAGAAGCTGCTGCTAGCCCGTCCCGCCCAAGCCTGGCCAGCGCCCCCTCCATTTTGGCGCCCTAGGCAATTGCCTAGTTTGCCTAAATGGACGCGCCGGCCCTGAGTGTAGCTGGCCCTATGGACACCCAGTGAAATTCTTGGCGGAGTCGGGATTTCTTTGTGTATAATTTCCTGTTTTACAATTTAAAATACTCATTTACACATCCTTAAGACATCAACGACTTCCCTTCTCCTCTTTCCGTGGTTCATTTCGCATATCATAAATCCCTGCATATTTCACAAAAAACGATACCATTCAAAACAAAATAAAAAATAAAATAAAATAATCCTTCCAGTAGCACCTTAGAGACCAACTAAGTTTGTTTTTGGTATCTGAAGAAGTGTGCATGCACACGAAAGCTCATACCAAGAACTGGACCATGATCACTGCAGATGGTGACAGCAGTCACGAAATTAAAAGACGCCTGCTTCTTGGGAGGAAAGCAATGACAAACCTAGACAGCATCTTAAAAAGCAGAAGACATCACCTTGCCGACAAAGGTCCGTATAGTTAAAGCTATGGTTTCCCAGTACCGTGTTTCTCATAAAATAAGACGTGCCTATAAAATAAGCCATGGCAGGATTTTCAAGCATTCACAAAATATAAGACATACCCCAAAAATAAGCCGTATTGCTGGGCGCAGTTCTACAGGGCGCCAAAGAAGAGGAAGAGGCTTGTCGGGTTGGCACCCAGACCCGGATGTTGCTGCTGGTGCAGCCCCGTCAAAACGCCCAGCAACCCAGCAAGAGCCGCAGCGCGCGCCACCTGGATCCACGAGCCAGCGGGACCCAGCAAGAGCCTCCTCCTCCTCCTGTTGGCTTCCGGAGGCTCGGGGCGCTCAGCGCAGCGCTGCTGAAAGCCGACCTGGAAGCCTCCTCCTCCTCCCACCGCGGCTCAGGGCGCTCCGTGCATCGCTGCTGGGCGCCGACCCGGCAAGCCGCCTCCTCCGCCTCCTCCCGCCGCGGATCGGGGCGCTCCGTGCAGCGCTGCTCGGCACCGACCCGGCAAGCCGCCTCCTCCTCCTCCCGCCGCGGATCGGGGCGCTCCGTGCAGCGCTGCTCGGCACCGACCCGGCAAGCCGCCTCCTCCTCCTCCCGCCGCGGATCGGGGCGCTCCGTGCAGCGCTGCTCGGCACCGACCCGGCAAGCCGCCTCCTCCTCCTCCTCCCGCCGCGGATCGGGGCGCTCCGTGCAGCGCTGCTCGGCACCGACCCGGCAAGCCGCCTCCTCCTCCTCCTCGCCGCGGATCGGGGCGCTCCGTGCAGCGCTGCTCGGCACCGACCCGGCAAGCCGCCTCCTCCTCCTCCCGCCGCGGATCGGGGCGCTCCGTGCAGCGCTGCTCGGCACCGACCCGGCAAGCCGCCTCCTCCTCCTCCCGCCGCGGATCGGGGCGCTCCGTGCAGCGCTGCTCGGCGCCAACCCGGCAAGCCGCCTCCTCCCCGCGCGATCGGGGCGCTCCGTGCAGCGCTGCTCGGCGCCAACCCGGCAAGCCGCCTCCTCCCGCCGCGGATCGGGGCGCTCCGTGCAGCGCTGCTCGGCGCCAACCCGGCAAGCCGCCTCCTCCCGCCGCGGCTCGGGGCGCTCCGTGCGGCGCTGCTGGGCACTTTGTCAGTACTTCAGCAGCAGCAGCAGCCAGTTCCGGGCGCCAAGCCGCAGCAGGAAGAGGAGGAGGCTTGCCAGGTCGGCGCCCACCACCCCAAGCCTCCGGGAGCCAGCAGGAGGAGGAGGTGGCCTGCCGGGTCGGCGCCAAGCAGGGCCGCGTGCCCCGAGACAGCTGGACCAAGCAGCGGCAGGAGGAGGCTGGTGCCCAGAACTATACGATACTTAATAAAAAAATAAGACACCCCCGAAAATAAGCCATAGGCTTATTTTCTTAAGTAAAATAAATATAAGACGGTGTCTTATTTTTGGAGAAACACGGTAGTAATGTACGGAAGTGAGAGCTGGACCATAAAGAAGGCTGATCACCGAAGAATTGATGCTTTTGAATTATGGTGCTGGAGGAGACTCTTGAGAGTCCCATGGACTGCAAGAAGATCAAACCTATCCATTCTGAAGGAAATCAGCCCTGAGTGCTCACTGGAAGGACAGATCCTGAAGTTGAGGCTCCAGTACTTTGGCCACCTCATGAGAAGAGAAGACTCCCTGGAAAAGACCCTGATGTTGGGAAAGATGGAGGGCACAAGGAGAAGGGGACGACAGAGGATGAGATGGTTGGACAGTGTTCTCGAAGCTACCAACATGAGTCTGACCAAACTGCGGGAGGCAGTGAAGGATAGGCGTGCCTGGCGTGCTCTGGTCCATGGGGTCACGAAGAGCCGGACATGACTGAACAACAAGATATTCAATGGCGGAATGTATTATTTGAAAATGACAATAAAAAATATTCTTTTAAGAAAAGATAGATGACCCATTGGGGTTCTGTGGCTTCCTGCTTCGCAGCTGCCCCATCTGTGCGATACAAGTCATGGAAAAGGGGTGTGTGTGTGTGCTGCGCACACAGTTGTCCAAGCCCCCAACCAGGTAAAAGGAGGGTCCTCAGAATCGCGTGGGAGAAAAAGCAAAGGGTTGCCTTCATCTGAACGCTTCCTATTTTAGTCTCTCAGCCAATTAGCCGAGCCTGGCAGGCTGGCTGCTTCCGAGTCGTTTAACACAGAGGTGCAAATGAGCTCCGTTGCTCACTCCGCCTGGATTTCCGCTCTCCGTCTCATTTATTTCATTAAGGGAGATATCTGAGCGCCTCTCTCTTTCATTTAACTCGGATATATGCGTGCGGCTATCCGTTTGGAAAAGGGACGCGGGTGGCGCTGTGGGTTAAACCACAGAGCCTAGGGCTTGCCGATCGGAAGGTCGGCGGTTCGAATCCCCGCAATGACGGGGTGAGCTCCCGTTGCTCGGTCCCTGCTCCTGCCAACTAGCAGTTCGAAAGCATGCCAGTGCAAGTAGATAAATAGGTACCACTCCGGCGGGAAGGTAAACGGCGTTTCCGTGCGCTGCTCTGGTTCGCCAGAAGCGGCTTAGTCATGCTGGCCACATGACCCGGAAGCTGTATGCCGGCTCCTTTGGTGATGCCATGACCAACTTCCAGGAGCTGCACCGTGATCCAATGGGGCTACTCGTGACCAAGCAAAAGGCGCACCCCATTTGATGTGGGGGAACGCTCATTCCCTTATTTTCCCAACGTAGACATTTCAGTATGCATTCTTGCTTAACATACAGATTTCCCCAAAGCCCCTTTCCTTACCATAACGCATTCTTGCATGTCTTTTTGGTTGTCAGTTTTTTTTGTGTTTTTTTACTAATATCTGCATTTCGCCGAAACCTTCGCCCCGTGGCCCTATGCAATTTTGCACTGGAGGACCTTGGGGAACGGTGAGTTTCAAAGTACGGCTGCGTTTCGATTCGCACGCTGCTTCAGTCAGCGCGGATTGCCTACGTTGGCTTTTCCGTCCAAACAGAATTGCGTTCCTTCTCCTTCCATCGCCATTGCCCTTGACTCTTAAAATAGAAAGTGGTGGGGGTGATGGGGGTGGTGGGGGGTTTGGAAGCTGGACTGGGGAGGGGAGTCCGTAATGGACTGAGAGGTTGGACACCGGAGAGAGCAGAGTTAGCACTTTCAATTTCAAGTCTCGGGGATTGTGCAAAGTGCTTTAATGACCCCTGAAGCATGAGTCATTGAGAAGCCTTGATTGTGTCCTTTCTATCAATCTCCAGGTTGCATCTAAAAGGACAATTCAGGCACATTTAAAAGCATGGACAAGGGTGGGTGGGTGCGAATTGTTACTTTTGCACGGCAGGCGGAAAGGAAAGAGGACACAATGCAAAGAAACTCTTAGAAGATTCGGGGCCGGGAAAATAAAATGTTTTCACGCTGTGCATCGTTGAACAGTGGAACTACCTCCTGCAGGAGTCAGTGATGGCTACCGACTTGGATGGCTTTTGAAAGAGGACTGGGCAAATTCAAAGAGGAGGAGAAGAATTTCAGTAGCTACCAGCCACAATGGCTACGATCTGCCTCCACAGTCACATGTGGCAGGGAGTTCCACGGTTGCTGTTTTTTTAATTCAATCAAAAAGCTTTATTGGTAGCGGGACACAGGTGGCGCTGTGGGTTAAACCACAGAGCCTAGGGCTTGCCGATGAAAGAACATTCCCTCCGCCTCTTTGCATCTCCAGCACTTGTCCGGTTCAGTCTTCTACATCTTAGCAAGCCTACGCGGAGTTAAAGGCCATCTGTGAATCATTTTCAGGTAGTTCTCCTTCAAAGGATAACATGCCGTAAACTTCGAGTCACTTTTCCAACGTTTCCCCCAGAGGTTAAAATCTATATTGTGTCCTATATCTATTGCCCAGTGTGCTTTGCTCCTTTCTATATATAGGCTGGGACGCGGGTGGCGCTGTGGGTTAAACCACAGAGCCTAGGGGTTGCCGATCGGAAGGTCGGCGGTTCGAATCCCCGCAGCGACGGGGTGAGCTCCCGTCGCTCGGTCCCTGCTCCTGCCCACCTAGCAGTTCGAAAGCACGTCAAAGTGCAAGTAGATAAATAGGTACCACTCCGGCGGGAAGGTAAACGGCGTTTCCGTGCGCTGCTCTGGTTTGCCAGAAGCGGCTTTGTCATGCTGGCCACATGACCCGGAAGCTGTATGCCGGCTCCCTCGGCCAGTAAAGCGAGATGAGCGCCGCAACCCCAGAGTCATCCGTGACTGGACCTAATGGTCAGGGGTCCCTTTACCTTTATATATAGGGTGCCTGACATTCTGCATGGACTGGTTGCATGGCAACATGCCCAAATGGCTTGAGATACCTATGAGGTCCATCAATTACCATATAGCATATATTCAACAACAACAAAAAACACAGCGACAATTTGTTGTTGACAAAAGGACACCTGGACATAGAAAGGGCCCCATTACCTTCAGTAGCTGAGGGCCTCATCAAACCTAAATCCGGCCCTGGACTCAACGCTGGAGAGAAGGGAGGCTGGAGTGATGTGTGCGTCCTTCGTCGCCGTAGTTTGTGGAGCTCTGGGGAAACGTTTGACGGGCTGCCCTGGGAAACAAGATGGGCCCTTTGGACACGATCCAGTTGAGCTGCCCTGTACCCTTGGAAGGTCTCTCCTCCCTCTCCCGCAAGGGCAGGAAGCAGTTACCGGCTCTACCACCAGGAGGCGCAGCTGGGCTAAACGGGGGAGGCAGAATTAACCTTCATCTCGCTCTGATCCGGGCCTTTGCAGCAATTGCACAGGGTGGAGGGAAGTGCCCCCGCCTGCTGACCTTTATAAAATTTCCATTAATTCTGCCCTCCTCTCCCTCTCGCAACCTCTGCCGACCCCCCGACCCGCACGCGGTCGCCCGGCGTCCACTAATTATCCCGTCTCAGCCGATCATCTGCCAAATAGCGGCGCAGTTAATTGGGTGCCGCAAAGCCATTTTGCAGGGTAATTAAAATTGAGCGGATTTTGGGGGGGGGGTGATGAAAGCCTCCAGCATTTGGGGGGGGAGCAAAAAAATAAAAATCAAAGTTATCAAATATATATAATAATAATAATAATAATAATAATAATGAGAAGGCCAAGAAGTTAAATTCAGAAGGTTGGGAGGTTATCCTCAATACAAATCTCCATATATGAAGTGTGGATTAGAGGGGGCAAGACCCTGCCCCCAATCGGCCCTTTCCCTGTGACTGAATGACCACTAAGCAACAGTGAATTCTGCCCCAGGAGACCCCAGATTCTAACAGGCACTGCTCATTGTAGCCCTCCCTGCCCAGCTTTCACTGTGTCCGGGCCATCATCATCATTTATAAATTAAAAACTTATTATTATTATTATTATTATTATTATTATTATTATTATTAATTCCTTATAACACACCCATGTGGCCAGGCCTCCCCAGCCTCTCTGGGCAGCTCCCAACAGAATTAAAAAATAAAATAAACATCAAACATTAAAAAACTTCCCTAAAAAGGGCTGCTTTCAGAAGTCTTCTCAAAGTCAGATAGTTGTTTATCTCCTTGACATCTGACGGAGGGCGTTCCACAGGGCGGGCGCCACCACCGAGAAGGCCCTCTGCCTGGTTCCCTGTTGTCAGGAGTAGCCCAGCTACTCACGAGGAGAGGGACTGGGAGAGAGGAAGCCCAGGGCAGGGAGAGCTGCTCTTCAAGGGGAGATAGCTCACGAAGTTATAGGGAACCCGAGCCCCTTTTGCAAACGGACTCCTCCTCCTCTTCATCCAGCTTATCACAGGAATTGTCTCCAAATGACTCCGTGACACTGCTGAAAGACCCAGCACCACCAGCCAGACAAGATCGGACGGAAGCTCACAGCTTCCGACACAGGGGCAGCGCAGGGGGTTCTAGAGGACCCAGGAGACATCGTTTCAGGGTGTTGAAAATCTGGTGTTGGGGCGGGGAGCCGAAGGAATGTACTTCCGGATTCTGATTGTGATTGAAAGGTGAAACTAATATATGAGATAGACTCATGGCATGCAAAGCGAGATATGTCAAGCCTTTATTTGTTATAATTGTGATGGTTATGGCGTACAGCTGATGAGAACCCCAAATTAACAATCTCAACTTTGGGGTTTTCATCAGCTGTACAATCTCAACTTTGGGGTTTTCATCAGCTGGACGCCATAATCATCACAATTATAACAAGCAAAGGCTTGACATATCTCGCTTTGCATGTCATGAGTCTATCTCATAGTAGCTAATGAAAACAATTGCTTACATAAATGGACTTTTCCACGATATTCTAATTTTTCGAGTTTCGCCTGCACATTTTCTTTTAAGGTGATACATGCTGTAAATTTCATACCCTAATTCCAACCACGCTTCCTACTCAATATTGGACCCAAAATCCATTGCCCATTTTTTTTTTTATCATGACCTCTTTTGTCAACTGCAAATTGTAAATTTGTTGAATACGTAAGACTGAATCGCAGAAGTTTGAAGACGCTAGTGGGATTGGAATAGCCCTATGACACTATACAATAGATTTAAGTAAGAAACCGTGCGATTGGAACGGACTAGAAAACCTGCTGACGGGAGGGAGAGAAGTCGAAGCTCGGCAGAGCGAGGATATAAGAATGTATGTATGTATGTGATTTTTTTGAAGTATTTTTTTATATATTTTTATTAATCAAAGTACACACTTACATACACATACACATAGAACAAGTACACATTAAACACACCTACACATATAGATCTAATTCCAAATACATTTTCATCCATATATTTTTATTACAAAAACTCTTTAAAAATATAGGTTCATTCTAGCCTTCTGTTCGCTTCAGTAAGGCTGAATTTATACATAATCTCATCCTTGGGCTTCCCACTTTATCTCTTCATTAAATTATACATTAAACATGTTTTCAATATGTATATTTTCATGACTCGGCCCTGATGTTGCTCTTTTCCTATTTCCTTTTCCTTTTAATTTCTTTTGTTTTTGTTTTTTTAGTATTCTTTTTATCATTCTTTATTTTCAATATTGCCGTTCCAATTCTTGATAAGACAGGAGCTATTCCAAGATTATAACTGTGTTAGTGTTGCACCTTTTTTTTTTTAGATGTTGCATAAAATCATTTTTTTGGAAGTATTTTGTTTAATTGGAAAATATAATAAAAATTATTTTTTTTAAAAAAAAATCCCAAAACATAGAAACAAACCGAGACAAGAAAGGAAACTCGGAGCTGAGCACCTGAAGTACCTGTTAACCTTTCTGTTTTGTCGTCGGTTTATTTGCCATTTGCCTGCCGGAATTGGAATAAAAAGCAGAGAGGCAGAGCCACACACACACAGAGAGAGAGAGAGAGAGAGAGATGATAAGGAAAGTTTCTTCCCAGTTCCCATGGAAACAAGTCCTTTACTTCCACACTGAGAAGTTCAAACCGGCGTCTGAGGGTAAGGGTATCTCCTTCGCTTGCCGGCTTCAAAGGCCCTCTCGCTCGAAATCGCCATTTGATAGCGGCCTCTCCTTCTTCACGCTCGCCTTAAAGTCATTCTACAGTACGAAGCCCGCGCCGCAATGGAAATGCCGTATTTTCCGGCATATGAGATGACCGGGCGTATAAGACGACCCCCCCAACTTCTCCAGTTAAAATATAGAGTTTGAGAAATACTCAACCGCAGATTCTCCACCCGGCGTATAAGACGACCCCCGACTTTTGAGAAGATTTTCCCTGGATTAAAAAGTAGTCTTATACAGCCAGTATTATACAGAATAAAATAACCAGAAGAAAACAAAATAGAAAATTCTTTCCAGTAGCACCTTAGAGACCAACTGAGTTTGTTCTTGGTATGAGCTTTCGTGTGCATGCACACTTCTTCAGATACACACGAAAGCTCATACCAAGAACAAACTCAGTTGGTCTCTAAGGTGCTACTGGAAGAATTTTCTATTTTGTTTCGACTATGGCAGACCAACACGGCTACCCACCTGTAACCAGATCTAGATGCGTTTTGCTTCTGGCTTGCTCGATGGTAATCAAGGGCTCTGTCGTTATCTGGGCTACGGCCTTATCTTTTTTGCATTTACAGGTGAAACTCGAAAAATTAGAACATCGTGGAAAAGTCCATTTGTTTTCATTAGCTACTGGAGTTTAATAGATGAGATAGACTCGTGACATGCAAAGCGAGACACGTCAAGCCTTTGCTTATTATAATTGTGATGGTTATGGCGCACAGCTGATGAAAACCCCAAAGCTGAGATTGGTTAATTTGGGGTTCTCATCAGCTGTACGCCATAATCATCACAATTATAACAAATAAAGGCTTGACATATCTCGCTTTGCATGTCCATGAGTCTATCTCATATATTAGTTTCACCTTTTAAGTTGAATTACTGAAAGAAATGAACCTTTCCACAATATTCTAATTTTTCGAGTTTCACCTGTATATCTCACCAGTTTCCTCCAAGGAGCTCAAGCTGTCGTACAGGGGTCTGTCCCCCTGCTCTTCATTTAACAACACCCCCCCCCAAGGTTATGCTGACAGGAAATGACTGGCCCCCCCAACGTCACCTCCATTGAGAGCCAGTGTGGTGTAGTGGTTAAGAGCGGTAGACTCATAATCTGGGGAACCGGGTTCGCGTCTAATGTTTAAGGTTTCATTATGTTTTTTTATCTGTTTGGGAGCCGGCCAGAGTGGCTGGGGCAACCCATTCTGATGGGTGGGGTATAAATAAGGATATTATTATTATTATTATTATTATTATTATTAGAGCCAGTGTGGTGTAGTGGTTAAGAGCGGTAGACTCATAATCTGGTGAACCGGGTTCGCGTCTCCGCTCCTCCACATGCAGCTGCTGGGTGACCTTGGGCTAGTCACACTTCTCTGAAGTCTCTCAGCCCCACTCACCTCACAGAGTGTTTGTTGTGGGGGAGGAAGGGAAAGGAGAATGTTAGCCGCTTTGAGACTCCTTCGGGTAGTGATAAAGCGGGATATCAAATCCAAACTCTTCTTCTTCTTCTTCTTCTTCTTCTTCTTCTTCTTCTTCTTCTTCTTCTTCTTCTTCTTCTTCACCTGGCGAGATTCATGGCCAAGTAGAGATTCAAACCCAGGTGTCTCCCAGATCCTGGGTCCAACAACCTAAAACTACTTCCCTCACTCTGAAATAGTAGATAAGAGCTGAACCGTGCAAAGAGAGAATCTAAATTCTGCCAGAAGGAGAAGTTGAGGTTCCTCAAATGTTTTAAAAACATTTGAGGAACGTCAACTTTTTAAAAAACAACAACGATATTTTGCACAATTTCTCTCTTTCTTCATTTTAGCGAGCTGCGATATTTTTTTTAAAAAATAATATTTTGCACAATTTCTCTCTTTCTTCATTTTAGCGAGCTGCGTGAGAAGAGAAGACTCCCTGGGAAAGACCCTGATGTTGGGAAAGATGGAGGGCACAAGGAGAAGGGGACGACAGAGGACGAGATGGTTGGACAGTGTTCTCGAAGCGACTGGCATGAGTTTGGCCAAACTGTGGGAGGCAGTGGAAGACAGGAGTGCCTGGCGTGCTCTGGTCCATGGGGTCACGAAGAGTCGGACACGACTAAATGACTAAACAACAACAACAAGCCTGGAGAAGAGGAGAGAGACAGAGAGAGAGAGGGAGAAATAAAATACTTTGGTTTCAAATTGTAAATATCGGTGGTGTTTTATGAAAAACCTGCTCCTTTTCCCTAATGGGGTATCCAAGAGCCTCTATAGAGTCCTTAAGTGGGTTTCCTATCGGTAAGAGAAAATAAACAGAGGCCAACCAGAGAGTATTGAGAAGCAAAGCAACTAGTAAGCCTGGTGTTTATTAAACTGTTGCAACAGGGTCCCCCGCTCACCACATGCAGGAAGGAGGAGAGAACCCAGACCAATGGTGCACAAGACCCTTATATAGACTTTTGAAATTGCCCACCCTGTAGCCCAAGACCACCCCCCTAAAACACCATGCCTACATCACAGAAGGAGGAGGTCTGCAGCAGAAATCCTGTCTGCCAGGCAGGGCCGGCGCATGCATTAAGGTGAACTAGGCAATTGCCTAGGGCGCCAAAATGGAGGGGGCGCTGGCCAGGCTTTGGCAGGGGGGGGGACGGGCTAGCAGCAGCTTCTCCGCTGTAGTGGAGAGGTGCTGCTTGCCCCCTACACCACCCCCACCTCCCGCTAAAGCAGGCAGGGGGGGCACCAGAAGGTGGTTCGCCTAGGGCGCAAGAAGCCCTAGCACCGGTCCTGCTGCCAGGATACCTGATAATGGTCACTGATTGCATTACCTGGGCAGCCTGGCCATTCTTTTGTGATGGTAAATACTTAATTCCTGAGTCCAGCTCACGGGCTCACCCTATTCATACACAAATATGCCATTAATACAGGATTTGTAAGCAAAAAGACAGTGGGGAGGCTTTCCCCGTTTTCCTCCCTTACTGCAGAGGAATATTTGAGGTCGCTGGGTGAGTCAAAATGGCCTCAGGACTGCCTGGCCTCAGGATAGGCGTGCCTGGCGTGCTCTGGTCCATGGGGTCACAAAGAGTCGGACACGACTGAACGACTGAACAACAACAACAATATTTGTTGGAAGCCACCCAGAGTGGCCAGGGAGACCCAGCCAGATGGGCGGGGTACAAATAAATTGTTGTTGTTGTTGTTGTTGTTGTTGTTGTTGTTGTTGTTGTTGTTGTTGTTGTTGTTGTTGTTATAGACCTTAAAGTCTTATGACAGCGGTTTGCTGTCCAAATAGTGAGACCCAACACTCAATTGCAAAAATAGGTGACCCCTCTCTCTCCCCCCCCCCCTCAGTCCCACGTCATTCTGCGGCTCTCTTAAAGCCAGAGGAAATCAGGCCTGGCTCTAAAATCCAAATCTCTCTCCTTCAGGATGACAGTTAAGACTTCACAAAGAACCCATTAAGATCTCTATCAAGTGCCTTTTTCTTGCAGCTGATAGCAGTTACTGGTGGATGCCTCGGGCTTTGTGTGCTTGTGTGGTTATCAAATTTCCTCTCCGGGAGTTGCTCTCGTTTGTGTGTGTGTGCGCGCGCGTATGCGTGTGTAGGTGCTGGTAGGAGAACTAATTAGTTTTAATCCTGAAAGGTACACGGGGATGGAGCTGGCAGAAAGAGTGGACCAGTTTTTTCGCCTCCTCACCTCACTTCGAGGAAATACATAGCAGTTCAAAAGCATCTCAGAATGCAAGTAGATAAATAGGTACCGGTCCGGCGGGAAGGTAAACGGCATTTCCGTGCGCTGCTCTGGTTCGCCAGAAGCGGCTTAGTCATGCTGGCCACATGACCCGGAAGCTGTACGCCGGCTCCCTCGGCCAGTAAAGCGAGATGAGCGCCGCAACCCCAGAGTTGGACACGACTGGACCTAACGGTCAGGGGTCCCTTTACCTTTGTTGTTGTTCAGTCATTCAGTCGTGTCCGACTCTTCGTGACCCCATGGACCAGAGCACGCCAGGCACCCCTATCCTTCACTGCCTCCCGCAGTTTGGCCAAACTCATGTTGGTAGCTTCGAGAACACTGTCCAACCATCTCGTCCTCTGTCGTCCCCTTCTCCTTGTGCCCTCCATCTTTCCCAACATCAGGGTCTTTTCCAGGGAGTCTTCTCTTCTCATGAGGTGGCCAAAGTACTGGAGCCTCAACTTCAGGATCTGTCCTTCTAGTGAGCACTCAGGGCTGATTTCTTTAAGAATGGATAGGTTTGATCTTCTTGCAGTCCATGGGACTCTCAAGAGTCTCCTCCAGCACCATAATTCAAAAGCATCAATTCTTCGGCGATCAGCCTTCTTTATGGTCCAGCTCTCACTTCCATACATTACTACTGGGAAAACCATAGCTTTAACTATATGGACCTTTGTTGGCAAGGTGGTTCTTTGCTTTACCTTTAAAGGTAAAAGGACCCCTGACCATCAGGATCAGAACCAGTGAAGGCGGTGAAGGTCCTGTGTGAGTGTCTGGAGGCAGTTGGAGGATGGATGGCAGCTAACAGATTGAGGTTGAATCCTGACAAGACAGAAGTACTGTTTTTGGGGGACAGGGGGCGGGTGGGTGTGGGGGACTCCCTGGTCCTGAATGGGGTAACTGTGCCCCTGAAGGACCAGGTGCACAGCCTGGGAGTCATTTTGGACTCACAGCTGTCCATGGAGGCGCAGGTCAATTCTGTGTCCAGGGCGGCTGTCTACCAGCTCCATCTGGTACTGCAGGATGAGACCCTTCCTGCCCGCCAGACTGTCTTGCCAGAGTGGTGCATGCTCTGGTTATCTCCCGCCTGGACTACTGCAATGTGCTCTCCGTGGGGCTACCTTGGAAGGTGACCCGGAAACTACAACTAATCCAGAAAGCGGCAGCTAGACGAGAGTGAGAAGCAAGGCAAGCGAGCAGGCAAACATCATCACAGGGAACACAGGAAAGGATAACTGAAAAGAAGGAGGTTTTGCCAGTGCCCAAATTGTCGGGGGGGAAACCGCCACTGGTTTCGTCTTGGGTCGCCCTTGCGACACAGACATCACTTGGAAGTGCCTTGGGTGGCTTTCGTTTTAAGGGTGAAGTTGTGCTGCCCCCTTGCGGCCCAGCAAAGGACCTGCTATTGCACAGCTACTGGCTGGTTCTTCCAGAAGAATCCCCATGACGGGGTGAGCTCCTGTTGCTCGGTCCCAGCTCCTGCCCACCTAGCAGTTCAAAAGCACGTCAAAGTGCAAGTAGATAAATAGGTACCGCTCCAGCGGGAAGGTAAATGGCGTTTCTGTGCACTGCTCTGGTTTGCCAGAAGCGGCTTAGTCATGCTGGCCACATGACCCGGAAGCTGTACGCCGGCTCCCTCGGCCAGTAATGCGAGATGAGTGCCGCAACCCCAGAGTCAGCCACGACTGGACCTAATGGTCAGGGGTCCCTTTACCATAAACACACACACACACACACACACACACACACACACTACACACTCACTTGATTTGTCAGTGAGAACTTATCCTAATACACACATTTTTATATGCAATTCTCCTTAATATTTATGCATCTTATTGTCAGGGACTGGCAAGATGATGACAAGTGTGCACCGGAGAAAGTGGGGCTGAAGCCTGACTCAGGAGAAAGGGGACTGTGGTTTGTGGCGACCAGGAGACAAGAGTCGGAGGCAGGGGGAGCTTCAGAAGACGAGGAGGAAGAGGCAGGCCAGGCAGGTGAAGAAGGGCCAGGGGCTTCCCAACTTTTTCCTGAACCACTGTCTCCCAGAAACAGGAGGGGTCTGAAAAGGGATGAGCAGAGGCAGTTGCCATGCAGGCATAGTCTCCGGCTGCATACGCAAAGTCCGTCGGGGGAAAGGTACATAAACCGGTGAATGGAGCATGGCCCCCTGTTGCTGCAACTGCTCCATAGAGCGCACATCTGGGAATAGATCAAGGGGGTTGGACTAGATGACCCTTGAGGGCACCTTACAACTCCACGATTCTATGAAAATTAATCCTGCCACCACACACCAGAAGTACATCAGATGTCATATTCATGTCGCATCATAAGCTGGTTGTGAGATGTTGCCTCTCCCCAGGCCATAATAATCAGCTCCAGCACAGAGCCTCGTTGGCCTAATGAATTCCCCATTGGAGATCTTTACACTGCCAAATCCATTATCTGAATATTCATCGTGACGCAATGAATATTCAGAATGGCCACGGATTTTTATTTAATTTTTTGCTCCGAAAGAGAATAAGAGGCATATATCTCTCTCTTTGCTCCCACCCCCCAATGGTAGACTTATTAGGCCTCCTCTAATGGAGACAGGATTCTACCCAGGCACTGTTCACAATCTAAAGATTTGGCTGTGCTGATTAAATTAAAATTCAGGCACATCCAACCTCTGCTTAAATTGAAATTCAGGTCATCCAACCTCTGCTTAAAATCCTCCAAGGAAGGAGAGCCCAGCACCTTCCGAGGGAGTCCATTCCACTCTCGAGCAACTCTCAGGAAGTTTAGTCCTGGTGTTTAGTCGGAATCTCCTTTCTTGGAACTTGAATCCGAGCTCAGTAGCGGCACCCAGATCATTTGCAAGCATAGCTCTCTTTAAGCAGGAGTCCTGGACAAACTCAGCAAATGGGCAATAAAATGGCAAAGCGTGTTCTCCTTCCTGGGGAGCACGTGTTGCGGTGGGGGCTAACAAGTCACCCCTCTGCTGGGCGGGTTAGTCTGGATGGCCTCAACTATGATTGGGCTCTGGGTGTCGTCGGGGAGATTCACATGTTGCAATTTGTTGATGGACAGCCCAGAGCCTATAAATCACCCTGCACGCAGCGTCGGAGCTCTCCTGGCTTCGTGCATCGGATCACCCGCCCTCCCTCCCTGTTATTAGGCCTCTGCATTGACCTTGCTATCATAGCTGTCAACTTTCGGATTTGAAAATAAGGGATCAGCAGCCTCACCTATCCCGGGGACAGTCACATGGCAGTGGTGGGCGGAGCCAGAAGCAAAAGTGGGCGGAGCAGCAATGTAAACTCCATATTTGTACATTGTGCAAGTACAGTAGTTCCTACATACAGACATGTTTGCCAAGCCTCCAAGCAAGAGGCGTTAATTATCAGAGTTCAAGGTCACATTCCTACCAGGGAAAACCACAGGCTGCGAAGCAAGGCCAGTGAGAATCCCCCCCCCCAGCTAACCCTATTGTCTAGCTGAGGGGCTCAGCGGCAGCTGATACGCCCCCCTGTAAGCGCAGGAAATGGCTCCCGCTTGCTTTGAGGCTGCAAGGAGGCGAGGTCTTCCCAGTCCCTGGCCAGCAGGGGGAGGGAGAGGAGCTGCTTCCTTTGAAAAAACGGGAAATTAAAGGGATATAAAAAAATAAGGGATGGCAGCGGGAAACAGCTTGAAATAAGGGAGTTTCCTGGGGAAAACGGGATACTTGACAGCACTGCTTGCTATGCCTGTCATGGGGTCGTCTGCTTTTGGAGCAGGGGCCTGGTAGGAATTTTTCCATTTGGCTGATTGGCTGGTGCCATCTGGTTTTCGCCTACTGCGTAGCAATTAGTCACAACTTGTAAGGTTGGCAGGTTAGGCATTGGTTATAAATTGGTTGAGGAGGGGCAGAGTTGGCTGTGGTTGCCCCTCCTATGCTGCGAAGGGGCAGGTTGGCTGTGGTTGCCCCTTCAATGCTGCTGCTGCAAGGGGAATTCCGTTAAAGGAATCCAGGGGCTCACCATGCTTGTCCGTATCCCCCGGTCGGGGGCCAGGGCCCACGCAAGAGCCCCTGGGAGCATTAGGGGAGAACGGGCGCACACTCTCTCCCCAAAGTGTTTTCCCCTATACTGACTCCACAGGCGGGTGGATGTCAGTTCTGTCCCCAGAGGGACAGATAGTCTTAACCAATGCCTAAGCAACCACTCACTTATTTTGTATTCAATAAAGTTGTGGCCAAAATTAATGCCAAAAACCTTAAACTTATATCTGGTGTGAAGTGTGTTTCATTTGAGGGGTGGTTTGGGGACCTCGACACGCAAATGCAATACATTGTAAACATTGTTAACAGATGTTAAGTTATGTGCATTCTTTACCATGTTTCAATTTATTTATTTTCTTGCACACATATATTATTTATATATTAAAAAATATCCCGCTTTCTTCCATTGTGGGCATATGGCTTGCATGTATGGTTCTTTCCCAGGTTGGGACTTCAACTCCTAAAAATCTTGAGGGCACCAGGTTCAGAAAGGCTGGGCCAGATGGACTGTTTTCATCTGATCCGGCAAGGCACCCTTCTGATGTTCCCGTTGCCACCTAGGTATTTGGTCCAAAGGGGTTTCCCTGGCAACGGAAGACGCTGTCACCATCTCCATGGCAACAGATGCTAGCACTGATGCACTCTGTTGAGCCATGGATAGACTCGGGACAGGCTAGTATCTTGAAGGGGGAAGGGGGGGGAATATATGGGGAGGGGAACCAAGGCTGGAAAGAAAAGGGGGGCACTATATATTTAAACCCCTTTAAGCAGCCACGGCTCTCCCCCCAAAAAATAATCCTTGGAAGTGCATTGTTTGTTGTGCTGAGAGATGTTCTGAGAGCTCAGTGTCCCCCCCCCCCATGGTCTGCAATTCCCATAGTTCCCAGGTGTTCATCATCATCATCAAAATTTTATTCGACCGTCAGTCAGAAAACAAGGATTTATCCATACAAAAATTAAAACTAAGCAATTCCCAGTTTTTTAACCCCCCAACAACTCTCAGCACCCTTCGCAGTCTCGGCTTCCCCCAGTGGCTTCTCCTATCCATCTCTACAGTTGCCACGAGTGGTTTAACAACCAATCCCTCTTCAAAGGGAACTCTGGGAATTGTATGAGGGCAACCTGGGTCTCTCAGCAACTCTCTGCATCCTTAAAAAATGTTGTTCCCCCATGGCATCTCCAGGTGGGGCCAGAAATGCCCCCTTGCCTGAAGACCTGGAGAGCTGCTGCCAGCCAGAGCAGGCAGCACAGAGCTCGATGGACCCAATGATCTGCCTTGGGGAAAAGGCAGATTCCCATGTCCCTAAGCAGAGTGAGGAAAGGGTGACTCTTATTTCTCAGGGCGGGTGAATCTGTTTCATGAAAATTCTATTTTCTCTCAAAATGTACGTGAAAATGTGATTTTAATCAGATTAGTATTTGCTAGAACCTGGAAAGGAGACAGTATCCCCACAAAATAAGATTGGATAAATAACTTCAGTGAATTCATAAAGGTAAAAGGTAAAGGGACCCCTGACCATTAGGTCCAGTCGTGTCCGACTCTGGGGTTGCGGCGCTCATCTCGCTCTATAGGCCAAGGGAGCCGGCGTTTGTCCGCAGACAGCTTCCGGGTCATGTGGCCAGCATGACAAAGCTGCTTCTGGCGAACCAGAGCAGTGCACGGAAACGCCGTTTACCTTCCCGCCGGAGCGGTCCCTATTTATCTACTTGCACTTTGACGTGCTTTCGAACTGCTAGGTTGGGCAGGAGCAGGGACAGAGCAACGGGAGCTCACCCCATCGCGGGGATTCGAACCGCCGACCTTCTGATCGGCAAGCCCTAGACTATGTGGTTTAACCCACAGCGTAGCTAAATTAACAGCAGCCATAAGACACCAGACAACTCAGAAACTTAGGATGGAATGGCAATGTTTTGAAGACTATGTGGGAAAAAAATACTGTTCTAAGGACAACATGTTGATATGCATAGATTAAGTATGTAAAGTTGATATCAGGCTAAAATGGACAAAACTAATCCTGGGAATAGATTGAATAAGAGACACAATGATAATAAGACTCTACAGTATAAAGAATGTCAAGTTGAGGCAGAGGGAAGTCACATAGGTGTAATTTTATTTTTATAAGAATTGTAAAAAAAAAAGTGTTATTTTCTTAAAGAAAATTAGATTTTAATCTTTCTCTCTCCCCCTTTCTTTTTTCTTTTTTTAGCTAAGGACTGTGTCAGATGACTATTTTGGAAGTGTGCAATCTGGTAGATAAGAGTTACCTTCTGATCACATTTGCCCAGGAGGTATCAGGTCAGTTCACCTCCCATTCCACAAATAATTCCTATCTATAGATTAGGCCTGATTAGTATAGATATAGATTAGTGGTCATGGCAGAACAGATTGACCTTTGCAAATAAAACACAGTGTGCATATTTTTGACAGGGCTGCCCCCTAGTGGTGATGGTCGGTATTAACATTTTCGAATAATAAGACGGTACAGTATGTATTTTCAAATATATATTATTAATATAAAGTTTATACCAAGGACAGTTTCTAGATAGGCTTATAAAATGGCATTGGTGGGCTTGCTAGATTTCTGACTCACCTCCTACATCCCCAGAACTGTTGAAGCTGTAAAGGTAAATTTAAAGGGACCCCTGACCGTTAGGTCCAGCCGTGAACGACTCTGGGGTTGCAGCGCTGATCTCGCTTTACTGGCCGAGGGAGCTGGCGTACAGCTTCTGGGTCATGTGGCCAGCAGGACTAAGCCGCTTCTGGCGAACCAGAGCAGCGCACGGAAATGCCGTTTACCTTCCTGCCAGAGCGGTACCTATTTATCTACCTTGCACTTTGACGTGCTTTCGAACTGCTAGGTTGGCAGGAGCAGGGACCGAGCAACGGGAGCTCACCCCATGGCAGGGATTCGAACTGCCAACCTTCTGATCAGCAAGCCCTAGGCTCTGTGGTTTAACCCACAGTGCCACCCGTGTCCAACCCACATTGAAGCTGTAAAACACCCTAAAATGTATTGCAGTTTTAAATTTTTTATCAGGGACAGGGGGGTGGGGTGGCGGCATTGATGCTTGAGTAAGAATGAGTGCACCTGTCAATTTTGGTTTCTCATTTCCCCAAACTTCAGTTCGACACTTCTGCAGAAATATATATAATCTCTTGCTTTTGCTGGCACTCTAAACCACATGCTTAGTCTCCCTGTTGGGTGATCTGGCACTGGCTGAAGCACTTTCTAGGAGTTCTCCGGAGTCAGGTGCCCTGTCGACTCATGCTTCCGAAATGGGGTCAGGAGCGAGACCGTACCAGCATCCTTGCCCAGCCGAAAATTATCCACCAAACCGTCTTCTGCAGGTGAGAGCCTGGTTGCTGGACTAATAATAATAATAATAATAATAATATATAATAATAATAATAATAATAATAATAAATTTATACCCCACCCATCTGGCTGGGTTTCCCCAGCCACTCTGGGCAGCTTCCAACAAAACATTAAAATACAAGTGAGCCCAAGTGAGTATCTGAAGAAGTGTGCATGCACATGAAAGCTCATACCAAGAACAAACTTAGTTGGTCTCTAAGGTGCTACTGGAAGGAATTTTTTTATTTTATTTTGTTTTGACTATGGCAGACCAACACGGCTACCTACCTGTAATTAAAATACAGGAATTCATCAGATATTAAACAAGGCTGCCTTCAGATGTCTTCTAAAAGTCGGATAGTTGTTAATTTCTTTGACATCTGATGGGAGGGTGTTCCACAGGGCGGGCGCCACCACTGAGAAGGCCCTCTGCCTGGTTCCCTGTAACTTTGCTTCTCGCAGGGAGGGAACCGCCAGAAGGCCCTCAGAGATGGACCTTAGTGCGCTGAGGTCTTATCCGCACTGTACATTTAGAGAACATTAAGAGTCCTGCTGGATCGGCACAAACAAGAGTACTTTCTCCTCCTGCTGGCTTCTGGGAACTGGTGTTTTGAAGTATCAGTGCCTCTGACCATGGAGGCACAGCGGAGCCATTGTGGTGAGGAGACACTGACAGTCTTGTCCTCATCCCGTCCCCCCGACTTGGTCAAATCCTTTCAAAGCCATCTGAGTTGGTGGCCATCCCTGCCATCTTGTGGGAGTGAGGTCCATAGTTGAACTATTTATTTATTTATTTATTTTAAAATTTTCTATACAGCTTTATATTTTTAATTTAAAAAAATCTCAAATCGGTGTACAGCATATTCAATCAATAAAACAATAGCCGGGCGATGTTCCTCCAGCCTCATGAGGAGCCTCTTCAGTAGGGCTGGTGAGTGTAGGCCCCGCCCCTTAGGCCAGGTGGAAAGGGCCTTGCAGGAGCTGCCTTCACACCCCATAGCTGGGCAATGTTCTCCCGGCCTCATGAGGAGCCTCTTCAGTTCATGTATTGCATGAAGAAGAGCCAGTGTGGTGTAGTGGTTAAGAGCGGTAGACTTGTAATCTGGTGAACCGGGTTTCGCGTCTCCACTCCTCCACATGCAGCTGCTGGGTGACCTTGGGCTAGTCACACTTCTTTGAAGTCTCTCAGCCCCACTCACCTCACAGAGTGTTTGTTGTGGGGGAGGAAGGGAAAGGAGATTGTTAGCCGCTTTGAGACTCCTTCGGGTAGTGATAAAGCGGGATATCAAATCCAAACTCTTCTTCTTCTTCTTCCACTCTGGAGAACTATGGCTCCCTTTCAGCGAATCCTGGGTGCTGTATAGTTTCTTACAAGTGCTGAAAGTTATTGGGAGACCCAAATTCTCCTCGTACAGCTGCAATTTCCAGTGTTCCCTGGGAAGAGGGACTGAAGGTTAGATCAAGGACTTTGTCACACAAACTTCCCTTGCCAAGGCAGATTCAGGGGCACACCTTAAGGTTCCTGATCATTCATTGGGTGCTGAACCTCTAACTGCCCAGCACCTGACGTCGTATATGATGGGAGGTGCCCATAGTTTTGTTGAAATGGCATTGCCAGGCAAGGTCTACGGGCTGGATGGACGGAGGTCTGCCCATCCCTCCCTCACCAGCACTTGTTTCATCAGAGCAGTTTACAACAATTGCACATTAAATTAGAGAGCAAAAACCATACAGAAATATTAAAATCAGATGGAACAATGCGTTCTTCACTGTCTGCACAAGCCTGGCAGAACGGGAAAGTTTCCAGCAGGCGTTTAATAGCTTGAAAAGGAAGTTCCACAGGACTGGGTCGGTGACTTGGTTCCTTGTTGCTGTTAAATGAGCCTTGCCAATTCAGGGAATGACCATCGATGCAGCCGCAGGTGATCTCAGTGGTCTCCCCACCAGACCCACCCTCCTTGCGCAGTTTGCAGCAGCAGCAGGAGCTTGAATATGTGAAGAAAAGAAAAAGGATGCTCACTTTTCTAGGGATGGGTGGCAACCCTACCCTGAGGTGCCCCTGGGCCTAAGTTGATCAGGGCTTTGTAAATTAATATTCATTAATGCTAAAAGGTTTTTTTGGGGGGTGGAGATAAACACCAAAACAGAGGCCAAGCAGAAGGGGACTGGCCTGTTCTTGGCATGAAGGGAGCAGCAGGATAAGTGTCACAATTGGAGGAGAGAGAGATATTCTGCCAACTCATCTCTAACCATCTCTCCCTCTGTGCCCATTCTTCCTTTCTCTTTCTACAGGCCTTCTGTATACTGGGTAGATAAGATACCTAAGCCGCAGCCTAGAACAACAATTCCAGGCAAGTTTTTTTAAAAAAAGAATTTAAGTGTTTTCTTTAACAGGTGCTGTCTTGTGCATGCTCTATCCTAGTACATGAATTTTTCTGTATGCTTTTCTTTCTTTTTCTTTTTTTCATGTCCATTCTTTATTTATTATATTTACATTTTAACAATTACATTGAGTCCATCAAATTCCAAATTTAAACTCAAAACAAAACAATACAGAACAAAACAATTCACTTTCAGATAACCTATTTACCCTCTCCCTCCCCCCCACCTCCACTGCTTCCCCTCCCCCGTGAGTGATCGTGTAGCATCAATTTCAGTTTCATCTATCGTTTTCAGTTGCGTTAGTTTCCCATAAATTATTTCCTCTATCTATACTTAAATTATTTTCTTATCGTCCGTTTTCCCGTGCGATTCTCTCCACTCAGTCTACTAATAATTCATAATTTGGACAGTACTTCTCCATGTATTCTTTTAGTCCTTCCCATTCTTCAATTAAATCTTTGTTTGAACGACCTCTGATATTGGCTGTTATTTTTGCCATTTCAACAAGTAATTTACCGCTCCATTCTGCTATTGTCGGTAAATTTTTCCCTTTCCAATTCTTAGCAATCTTGCTGCTGTTGTTGCGTATAATAATATATTTATCTTATTTTTAGGAATATTCTCTGGTATTAATCCTACCAAAAACAGATCCGGCTTTTTATCAAAATTTATTCTTAGAATTTTCTTTAGGTGTTCAAATATCTCATTCCAGAAGGACTTTATTCTTTTACAATCCCACCATACATGGAGAAAAGTACCTGTCTCTTTTCCGCATCTCCAGCATATTTTTGTTTGATTTTTGTAAATCTTTGACAACTTCTCAGGTGTCATATACCAACGGTAAAACATTTTAATCATGTTCTCTTTAATCGTGGAGCATGCGGTAAAATTCATAGCACTCTTCCACAGCTTTCCCCACTTCTCTAGTTCAATAACCTGGCGTAGCTCTCTTGCCCACTTAATCATGACCTGTATGCATTTCTTGGTTGGAGAATTGCATTGCAAAATTTGGGAAAGTGCAAATTTTGGAAGGAGGGTTGCGTTGCCGTTTGTATGTTGTTTTGGAAAAGGGGTGAATTAGGTAGGTTTGCCCCTAAATGAAAATTGAATCAAATTTCACCCACCCACCCCCCTATGTCAAGCTAGGGGAGAAGACAATGTTCTTGGCGCAGATGGGCTAAACTGATCACATTCTGGCAAGGCTATATCAATGTTCACATCTGTTTACCTTTCTTTTCCCTCTTCTTCCTCCACCTCTTCTTTTGCAGTCTTAACTCCCCGGCAGGAAGTCCTGTCTCAATCCAAAAAGGTTAATTCTGACTACAGCGGGGACAGGTAGGGGGAGAATGTAACCAGACCGAAAAAACACCCAAACAAAACACATACTGGGAGGGTGGGATTTTTTTTGGGGGGGGGATAACAGCTGTAAACAGAAAATACATACAGGTAGATGTATTTTGGTTGAAACTTTTTATTTTTTTTTTTTTGCCTATTGCATCTCATTTACCTCTGGGTGATTTACAGGTCCATTGAAATCCATGCCAATGTTTTGGACAATGAAATCAATTATAAGTAATGAAAAGGATAAACGGTAATACAGTTAAGTAACCCTCAAACCCAGCATAGACACAGCAGCTAAAATGCACTTGGTGGAAGAATCAAGGAGCAACAGAAAAATATTCCCAATGTAATTTTTAAAAGCCCAGGAGAAGGAAAAGGTAAAGGGACCAGTGACCATTAGGTCCAGTCATGTCCGACTCTGAAGTTGCGGCGCTCATCTTGCTTTATTGGCCGAGGGAGCCGGCGTACAGCTTCCGGGTCATGTGGCCAGCATGACTAAGCCGCTTCTGGCGAAACCAGAGCAGCGCACAGGAAATGCCGTTTACCTTCCCGCCGGAGCGGTACCTATTTATCTACTTGCACTTTGACGTGCTTTCGAACTGCTAGCTTGGCAGGAGCAGGAAACACCTGCCTAAAAGATTATGGACTGGGCATTGGGCAAGCCTTTCTGGGGAGGGTATTGCATAATCAGGGGGCCACTACCAAGAAACAACTGGAGATCGCCAAGTTTTGGGTATGGCAACTTTGCTCCCTTCAGGGGACAAATTTAAGCCTGGTTTCTATGTAGCAGAATCACATTTGGACAGTTAGGTTATTCGCCTTAATTCCCTCTGTATCAACAGCCACATTGAGGGGGCAAATCCTCTTCATATCTCCACACAAAAAATCTAGTGCTCAAGGATGAGTATTCAGGAACACAGCAAATACATTCACTTTGCTTAGTAGAACTTAAGCATTGCAGAAAGTAATATAAATGAGGTCAATGGCATTAAAAATAAACATTAGAAAATACTAGCATTACAAATGTAAAATGCTGATTATTTTGATGCAGAGCTGAGAAACCCTAGTTAGATCAGGCATAGGCAAACTCGGCCCTTCAGATGTTTTGGGACTACAACTCCCATCATCCCTAGCTAACAGGACCAGTGGTCAGGGATGATGGGAGTTGTAGTCCCAAAACACCTGGAGGGCCGAGTTTGCCTATGCCCGAGTTAGATAATAGTTACTTGAATCAGCAAGGTTAGAACTGAGCAGCAAGCAGCTCAGTCAGCAGAGCATGAGCCTTTTAATCTCAGGATTGAGGGTTCAAACCCCACATTGGGTGAAAGATTCTTACATTGCAGGGGGTTGGACTAGAGGAACCTTGTGGTACCCACTCTACAATTCTATGATTCTACAATACTGCTGTGAAATGCCCCGAGATTGTTGGAGGAAGGGTAACATACAAATTTAATAAATAATACTAATAAAGGGTGAGAGATGCTCAGAGGGAAGGAATGTTTACACCCAATCTTTCATTTGAAGGAGATAACATTTTTCTAACCTTAGATGGGCAATGTCTCTTGAACCAGATAAAATGGGCACAGAAGTGAGAATATTTTATTTCTCTTTATAAAATTTATATACTGCTTTTTTCAAATAACCCTCAAAAGTGGTTTACAAAAAGAATAAAATTATTAGTAAAAATGAAACATTTTAAATAATTAAGACCAGCCATAAACTAAAAACACATCATTATTCTACATGCCCCAGTAAGCTTGTCCGAGCAAAAGGTGCTGAAAAAGAGTGCAATGAAGGCACCTGCCTGGTATCAATAGGCAGGGAGTTCCAAAGGTGTCACACTAAAAGATTGGCTTCTTATTTACTTCTTATTTATTAAATTTATAGACTTCCCTTCATCCAAAGAGGGCAGTAGGCAAGATAACTGGGGAAGGATGGATATTACATGGCACCTGTAACATGACCAGTTCTGAATACATAGGGCAAGGTGAACTAGTCCCAAGTCGGGTATTTGCCACAAAGACTGCTTTAATTTGCCTTATGCTTCTTGACTTTTGCAGGTGTGGGTGGGCTTTTCTTCTTCTTCTTCTTCTTCCTATATGGCTAAGTTCCCAGTATATTCTCCCCCTAATCCAGACCCTCTGCTGTGTGGCCAGTAAAAGCTGCAGCCCTAAAGGTGAAGGCGTCATCAAGGCTGCTAGAGCTGGCACAGCCCCGGCCTTACCGGTCTGCCTGGGAAATAAACCGTCCCCCTTATCCGTTGGTATGTATACCCTTGGCCAGCCTGCTTCATTAACTGTGATTCCAGCATTGCAGGGGGTGGGTGGAGGCGGTTTGGACTAAATGCTCCTTTGGGTCCCTTTCCAACTCTACAATTCTATTATTCCTGGCCACGGGGCAGCTGCTTTTGGCATACCTGCCCATGGTTGGGAGGTCATATGCTTTGGCTCAGTGGTACTGAAGCTTTTGTTTGGACGAACCACTTGAAAATTGGGAAGGCCTCTCAGGAGACCATTTAATAAAGCCCCTACCATCCTGGTCTTGGCGCTGTTGTATAATGAATTCTCCTTTCCTCCATATGGTGTAACTTATTTATACTGTAAATTGTCATCTGAAGACCTTCTTCGTGTGCCCTCGCCATGGAAGGTGGCATCAAGAGAACAGTCCTTTTCAGTGGTGGCTCCCTGCTTCATTCATTTAAAAAACAACAACAACCAAGAGTGGTTTACAAAAAGAATTTTGGGTGGGTAAATAAAATTTTGGGTGCTCTCAGGCATCGTCAGGGGTTGCTACCTTCCTGCGGCTGCCATGAAGAAGCTGCCAGAACTGCCAATCCACTTCTGTCAACCAGAGCACAGAGTTCTGCCAAGCATTACAGGGTGACCACTGCTGATGCTTTAATATATGATAGGGGGGTGCAGAGCACCAGGTAGGTTGCAGGGCATTGGAGCCCCTGGGAGATCTCCAAAAAAGAGCTCAACAACTTGGGACAATCTTGGGGGGTTGCTATATAAAAGTTGTTCTGTTTAAAGTCTAAAAGTTTGATTTATTTTGGGTTCAAAACAATAGGGGTCGTCTTGTACATGGAGGCGTCTTACACACGGAAAAATGCAGTAGGTGGCTGTAGAAGGGGATTAGGCAAGTTCATGGAGATGAGCTGGCTCTGCATCCACAGTTGGAATACCAGTTGCTAGAAACCGCAGGCTGGACACAGTGGGAATAAGACACTGGAATTGATGGGCCATTGGCCTGATCCAACAAGCTCTTTCTGTGTCCTTAGCTTTGTCTCTTGTCTTTAGGTGAGCAAAGGAGCGCTGGCCGCTGTTCCCACACAAAGGATAATTGCTCTAGCCATACCAAGGACTGTGGTCTCCGTTGCAAAGAGTAAGAGATACGTTTCCACCTTCTTGCTAACGATGACGATAGCTTGCTCTCCAGACAAGTCTAGCTGTGGCTCCTCTGGGGAGGCTCCTGATACATAAGCTCACTTAAATAATAAACCTTCCCATTTTTAGAAGATGAGGAACATGGGAATATTGCTGTACAAACACAGGTGCCTAAGTGCATTGGTAGCAGGGCTCCCACCGGCTTCCAAGATCCCCCTTCTGACAGCCGAGCGGTGCGGGAATGGCTACCAGCACACCCCCTGCCCTGAGAGAAAAGCCGTTGGCAATCAGATCACAGGTGCCAACTTGGAAGACTTTTGTTTCTGCTTGAGGGGGGGCACCTCCTACCTAACTTTTCAAACTACTTACCTTGCATCTCACCCTCAGCAGTAAGGCACACACCTGAGTACTGCCTTCTGTTTTTTTTCTGGGGGTTCAACTGCCTTCTTTGCCTCTGGGCCAGGAAGAAAAGCAGCATCTGTCAACACCTGGCTGCTGAATAGATGTGCATCAGGCTGTGGGGCAAGGCAAGTGTTTTAGACAGACCCAAAGGTGGTCTGAGAGCTTTCATGGTGCATATCTTTTATGCGGTCAAACACTTTTTTGAAAAACTTGGGGGGAAATGTGAAAAATTTGATTGCAGTGATGGAAGTGTTTCCCCACCCATCCATGAGAGAGGTGCCATTGCCTCCACACACTCATTCTGTCACCTAGCATTCACAAGTTTCTTCCTTTCCATATCTATTTTATTGCATGTATATGCCACTTTTATCTACCAAGGACATCATTGATACGCCAAGGATTTCTGACATGAGACTTGTTGGCTACATGTTTTGCCCTATAAATGTGAATTCCCCAAGACAGCGGAATGCTCCCAAATTCAACGGTTGTGAGCAATTTTGCATCACCTCTACGCTTTAGACCTTCAAACCTTTTGGGGGAAAGGGCTGCTTGTGTCAAATTTAGCCATTTTTGCTTCTCTTTCGGTTCACTCCTACAGAGCCACATAGAAAACTAATCCACCATCCTGCTGGAGCGGCAAAGTATGATGAGCTCTCTAAACCCAAAATCTACACGTTTGACAAACGTGATCCACTCCAGATTTCCAAGGCGGCTCTCCAATACGTTCCTTCTCCTCGCATTATCGAAATTAGCCGCCCGGTGAGAATAAAAGGCAAATTGATTTGAGTTATGTAAATGCTACTCTTCCTCAATTTCAAATTAAAGGATCCCAGACCTCTCGGACCTGGAAAAGAAGCCATGATGTATTTCATTTCTTATATGGTTGTGGGACTTTTGGCCTGAGAGCCAGTGTGGGAGAGCCAGTGTGGTGTAGTGGTTAAGAGTGGTAGACTCGTTATCTGGGGAACCGGGTTCGTGTCTCCACTCCTCCACATGCAGCTGCTGGGTGACCTTGGGCTAGTCACACTTCTCTGAAGTCTCTCAGCCCCACTCACCTCACAGAGTGTTTGTTGTGGGGGAGGAAGGGAAAGGAGAATGTTAGCCGCTTTGAGACTCCTTCGGGTAGTGAAAAGCGGGATATCAAATCCAAACTCTTCTTCTTCTCTTCTTCTGCTGTATCTCTAGCCTGCAGGGAACAGGTTTCATTAAAGGATGAGCTACCGCGGCTCTGAATTAATGCATCTTGTGACAGGAGAGCTGCCCCACTTGCCTTCCAATACCAGCTGTGAGATTTTATAGTGGCATATCATTTTGCCTCATTTGCTCCAGGTTTCCATACCCCTCTTGTCATTTGGCACTTCTGTTGGTGTCTGGCCATGTCTGTTAGGACCAGGCAGTGGGATTCAGGACAAAGCCCTCCTCACCGGCACATGTACACCTTTGGTCAAGGTCATTGGGGAGCAAGAAGCAGTACAGCCCTTCTAGGCTCCACCACAGTTCCATCATTTAAGTACACCGAGCCTCTTGGGCTTGCTGATCAGGTCAGCGGTTTGAATCCCTGAGACGGGGTGAGCTCCCGTTGCTCTGTCCCAGCTCCTGCCAACCTAGCAGTTCGAAAGCATACCAGTGCAAGTAGATAAATACGTACCACTGTGGTGGGAAGCTAAATGGCATTTCTGTGTGCTCTGGTTTCCATCACGGTGTCCTATTGCACCATAAGCAGTTTAGTCCTGCTGGCCACATGACCCAGAAAGCTGTCTGTGGACAAATGCCGGCTCCCTCGGCCTGAAAGCAATGAGTGCCACAACCCCATAGCTGCCTTTGATTGGATTTAACCGTCCAGGGTCCTTTACCTTTTCCTTATATATTTGGAAATCTGATTCACCCATTTCTCCTTGAGCCTCTTTTCTCTAGGCTAAACGTATCTGGTTCTTTTAAAGAACTCCTTGCTATGGTTTGTTGTTGTTCAGTCGTTCAGTCGTATCCGACTCTTCGTGACCCCATGCTATGGTTTACATCATACGTTTTGCTGATGTCCTCTCTCCTCTTGAGAGCCGCCTCTTGCTTGAGTCACAGCTGGATGGAGTCCACTGCTAAACACCATGCTCGAGGTGTTGAGAAGTGATACACATCTAAGTTTACTTTTTATTTATTCTGTTGGCTTTGGGTTGTATCCAACTAAGTTATGCTGGGGTAAACTCACTGAAAATAATGGAATCTTTTCGCGGGAGATAATACTTACAGTTCAAATCTCTAACAATTTCTCTTTTAGTAGTGGCCAGGCTCATAATAACCAAAGGTACTGGGTGAATTTGGAAGGTGTTTTTCTTTGGCAAACCAGTACGAGAAAAGTATGGTCACAAAATAGCACTTGTGGGGGGTGGGGATTGAATTAACAAAATAAAATCAGCAAAAAGTTTGAAGCATAAAGACGCTTTTGCAACTGTCTGGTACAGCTTTGTTATGGGCATGGCTAAAAATAAAGAGAGGGCTACCCACACAGTATAAAGCTTTCTGGTTAACATAAACTGTATAAACTTCTCGTTGTCTGAGATAGGAACTTTCTGTGGTTTTGGGATGTTATTCTGGATGTTGTCTAAACTCCCATCTTCTGGGTTAGGGTGGGATACTTTATGTGTGTATGATGTTGATAGATGTATAATCTTGTGTCTCCAGCATCTGGTTTTTGATGGTTCACATTTAACGTACAGAAGTCATCACTGGATTTTACATGTGTGTATCTTTCCAAGCTGTCAATATGCTTCCTGAATGATGGGACTCAATGCCAAAAGCAAGGGTATCTTGCAGACAATTCAATGAAGTTGAAGTTCTTCTGAGCATGTGTAAAGTACCATCTTCTCACTCACAAAAATGACCACATCGGTTTCCATATGACTTGGATTAGACAGAAGAGAGCAGGCCACCTGTCAGGAGGTCTGAACTCCCATCTTTTTTTTTTTTTAATGAACTGAGAACTGCCTATCACTGCCTTGGACATCTCTCTTATTTCTAGTTCCACATGATTTGGCTTCACCTCTCACCTTTTACCGGTATTTTCCCCTCATCTCTTAGAACTCTAGCTCTCCTCATCATAATGGGTTCAATTCCAAGTTATCTATCAATTTCAAAAGGTCTACTCTGCATAGGATAAAAACCCGATGTTTGATAAAAACCCGATGTTCCAGGGCATAGTCTGAAGGCACCTGAGGAAATTTTGCTGAAGCTAAACAGGACTGGAGTCTAGCAAGTCTACACTAGAGACCGATTACCTGCCCTCAGTTCCATGATGGAAGAAAACCAGGATATAAATGAAAATAGTGAATTTTAAATCAACTCTGCTCTCTTTCCCCATTCAGTTCCCACTTTGGTTTTCTACTCCTTGCCCCAAATGTCTTTCCACTTCTCGCTGCCTTATACTTTAACAGCTGCACCTTCTCACCTCACCATCTTTTCTTTTCTTTTTCTCCCACATGCCTTGGTGACTTTAGGGTACAATAGAAATAATTCCCCACAGTTTGACTCTTCACCGCACAATATAGTACCTCAGCAAGCTTCACATTTTACTCGCTTCTCTTTTTATTCCCCCCCCCCAAAAAACCCCACCTGTCTTCCCATTCTTGACACTTTTTACCTCAATGCTATTCTCTACCACTAAAACCCCCTACTTACCTCCGCTTTTCACCTCTTTGAACCATTTCACCTCACTGGCTCATATTTTACCATTAATGCCCCATAATCAGACCCTTCCCTAATTTCCTTCAGCAGCGCCCCCTTATTCATCCCTCTTCCACCTTCCTCCCTTCACATTTTGCCCCTTTGTTTTCTCCCGCCTTTACCTCAGCTTTCTGCTCGTGCCCTATCTCCTCCTCCTCCTCAATTCCCCCTCCACTGTTCCCTTCCTTTACTATTCCCCAAAGCCTCATCTCCCTTATTTCCCTACTACAACATATTTTATCTCAACTTTCCACTTTTGTCCCTGTCTCTTTCCCACCTCAATTCTCCACTCTCTTCCTTTTTACTCACCCTTCAATCTCACATGGAAAAAACCCCCAAGCCATCCTTTTTGTTGTTGTTTGTTTCAACCCCCATTTCTGCCCCTTAATTCCTCACATATTGCCCTCTCTATTCTCTCCAACACCTTTTCTCTCTAATCACCGCATCTTCTACCTCAGCAATTCCCACTACTCCACACTTTCCCCCACTTTTGTCCTTCCCAGATTTCCCTTTACACGTCCCAATTTATTTATTCATTTATAAACTGCACTTTAGTAAGAAATATAACAAGGTGGCATACTAGACAAGAGCAGTAATTATTTTTTTTTAAACCACCTGATATCTCCTTCCATTTGTAATTCCCCTCCAACATCACTTTTCTTTCATATTTATGGTTTTGGGTTTTTTTAAATCACCCTCCCTTGCAACTTTTTACCTGAAACTCTCTCCAAACGCCTCACATTTTTACTTTGTTCATCTCCCCTCAACATTTTACCTCAGGTCTCCCCGCATTTTCCCACTTAACTTAACTTTCCCAAGAAAATTTACTTCAGTTTTACCTTAGTTCTCCCCATATTCACCCCTTCATTTCCCCTTTCACCCTCCCTTCATTTCACCTCAACCTCCCCACTTTTCTCTCACATTCCCACCCCCCATTTTACCTCAGTTCTCCCCATATTCACCTCTTCATTTCCCCTTTCACCTCCCTTCATTTTACTTCGACCTCACCACTTTTCTCTCACTTTCCCTCCCCCCCCATTTTACCTCAGTCCTCCCCATATTTACCCCTTCATTTCCCCTTTTACCCTCCCTCGCATTTTACCTCACCTTCCCCACTTTCCCCCTATCCCCCCACGTTTTCCCTCAGTCCTCCCCATATCCACCCCTTTCGCTTCCCCTTTCACCCCACCTCGCATTTCAACCTCAACCTCCCCGCTTTTCTCTCACGTTCCCTCCCCCCATTTTACCTCAGTCCTCCCCATATTTACCCCTTCATTTCCCCTTTCACCCTCCCTCGCATTTTACCTCACCTTCCCCACTTTCCCCCTATCCCCCCACGTTTTCCCTCAGTCCTCCCCATATCCACCCCTTTCGCTTCCCCTTTCACCCCACCTCGCGCTTCACCTCAACCTCCCCACTTTTCTCTCACATTCCCTCCCCCCATTTTACCTCAGTTCTCCCCATATTTACCCCTCCATTCCCCCTTTCACCCTCCCTCGCATTTCCCCTCAGCTTCCCCACTTTCCCCTCACATTCCCACTTTCCACCCTCTTCCCCCCCCCCCACGTTCTTACCTCAGCCCCCCCCCACGTCCACCCGCTTCGCTTCCCCTTTCACCCCACCTCGCATTTCACCTCGGCCGCTCCTCACCTGCCTTCTCCCTCACCTACATCGCACCTTCCCCTCCCGTCTCTCTCTCCCCCCCACCCCAGAATTTCCCCCCTCCTCCCTCCCCTCTTGCCTCCTCCCCCTCCCCCTTCCATCTCCTGCGCGTAGGAGCCAATCAGCGGGCGGCTCCACATCCGGGGCTCTCCCCCCCCCTCGGCCGTTCGCACTCTCGGCTATGGCGGAGGTGAGTGTGTGTTTGAGTGTCAAGCGAGGGGGGGGGAGAGAAAAGTCGGGTCTCTCCTCCATCCCCTCCCCCCCAAAAAGGGAGAGGGGGCACCGAGGTGGGGGAGGGGTGGGGCTGGCATTTGTTTTGGGGGGGGCTGCTTGAGAGAGAAGTGGTGGGGTGTGGGGTTTTTTTTTAAGGGGGGGGGTCTTCCAGGTAGGACTGAGGTGGGCAGGTAGAAGACGTGCATGAATCTTTTTTTGGGGGGTGACTTTTGAGGGGGTGTCAGCAAAGGGCTAATGGGGTGCAGGGGCGAGGATGGAGCAGTTGTGACTTTTCTGGGGCTCAACAAGGATTTGGCAGCTGGAGTTTTTTTGGGGGGTGGGGGGGTTCAACCCACACTTAGGGGGCCCAGGAGTGTTGATGTGACAAGTTTGGGGCTCCTAGGGGGGTGTTTCTGGGGCGCTGCAACGATTTGGGGGTGCAGCCCCTGCCTATGAAGAACCAGGAATGTGCTGTGGGGGGGGAGGTCTCAGTAAAAAAACTTTGGGGTGCAGGAATGGAGGTGTGGGCGCCGTGGCTTTTCTTGGCATGGGGGGGCAGCAATAACTTAGGGGTTCTGCTGCTAGTTGTGAAGTGGCTGGACTTTTTGTGGGGGGGGGTTCAGTTGGGGTGCAAGGGTGCTGTTGGGCTGGTGGTACTTTGATGGGGGGCAGCGATGGCTTGGGGGGGCAGCTGATGTCTACGGGTTCTTGGGAGAAGCCTAGCATAGATTTAGGGGTTCAGAGAAGTGAGTGGCGCCCGCGGAACTTTTTTCATTGGATTCTGGGGGTTTTAAGTAGTGGCTGTGCAGCAGCTGGAATTTCGCGGGGTGCATGTAGCTTATACCTGTAAGGACTTGGGTTTGCAGAGGGCATTTTGGGGGGGGTCAGCCTGCTAGGCCACCGGGGAATTTGCTGGTGGAGACGGTGCAATTTTGGGGGTTGCGTAGAGCAAGCTGGTAGGGTGAAGTTTTTGCGACTTGAGAGGAGTTTCTTTTTTTAAAAAAATCATATTTATTGATTTTCCAATATATATTTCCAATTACCAATCAAATTAAAATCCAAATTAATTATACAACTCCCAATTAAAACAATTCCAATTATGCCAATTTTTATAATTTCCGGACTCCCCATGTCTCGGACTCCGGAGCGATTTTCACATCTCTTTCAGTTGCATTCACAGTCCAATACTTGAGAGGAGTTTCAAGGGGTGTGGCAGCTAGAACCAAGGTTGAGAGTTCGAATTGCCATGCTTTTTTGTGGGGGAGGGATGAGGAACTAATGGGAACGACCCTGAAAAAAGCCATACATTGGGGGTGGGCAGGAATTAAGAGTCTAGCTGTCAGTGGATTCTGGAAGAGGCATGATTGACTTTTTATAGAAAAGGGCAAATTTGGGAGCGTCAGTGGTGGAGAATATTTTCCTGCTTGGGGAGCTGGAGGGTGGTGCAAAAGAATTGGGGGTGGGTGGGCAGAAAGCAATCATTGTGAGGAGTGGTAGAGGCATACCTGAGGCTAAGGAGGCAGCAGGCAACATCCCAAGAGTGATTTAAGGCCTATTAAAGGTAAAGGGACCCCTGACCATTACATCCAATCGCGGACGATTGGGTCCTGTTTGGGGGCCTGTCTTGAGGGTTGCAGGGGTGGGGGTGGGGGTACAGGTGGAGGCCAAGATAGTATGGGAATGACTGAAAATCGATGATTAGAAAATGGTAGAGGAATTGTGTGCTGGTTGAGAACCGTAACAATCAATCAATCAATGGTAGAGGAATTCCTTTTTTGTTTGTTTGTTTTTGAAGTAATGAGGAGTTAGGGCCTCACCGGAAACAGAAAATTGGTGATAATGGAGGAAGTCAGATGGGCAGCATGTAAATATTATTATTATTATTATTATTATTATTAAGTCATACAATCGCGTTGGATTGTGAGTGTTTCATTTAAAAGTCGCCGTCGTTGGGTTCTGTGCCCTATACATTTGCTCTCTCTACCCTGAGAAGTTTTTTGGGGGTGTGCAGAACGCAGGTGTAAACAAAGAGGGCACGTCGGTTCTTGGAAATGGACTCTGCCCATGCTTCCGATTTGGGTGCCGAATCGCACCACCGGTGCTATGTGCCTCCCCTGGGAAACACACACACACACACACACGTGTTTGGTCCTCTTAAGGCAGGGGCAGCCAATGAAGTACCTTCCAGAAGTTGTGGAGACTACAAATCTCATTGTCTTCTGTTAGTGTGGCAGGGATGATGGGAGTGGTAGTAAAAAAAAGGGGGGGGGAAAGTGGAAGGCACCACATTAACACCCCTGCTGTAAGGTCTCCCAAAGTGGGACAATGATTTCCAGGGAGAGGGTGTTGTGGCTGAGGTTGGGCCAGCTTTGTAGGTTTTGGAGATCATCTCTGGTGGAACCTCAGTGTCCATGAGAATGCCGACATTGTGTGGCATCAAGGGCCCATCATCACCCTCTTTGTCCCGTGCTGGTTGTAGCTGTGAAAGGGCTTCAAGAGGTTCGCGGGAATCGGGATGGAACCATGGTGGAAATGGTGAAACACATTCTTTACGCGACAGCCGGCCCTCGCCTGCCCAAGAACAGATTGGAGCCTTAAGATCACACTTCACGTTCAGGGCCCGGTCGCTTACTGGAATTTCGCTGGGATATAACTGGGTTCATTCTCTACAACTCTCATCATCCCTGACCGTTAGCCATGCTGACCAGGGCTGATGGGAATTAGAGTCCCACAACATCTGGAGGTTCCTTACAGGTTCCTTACAGGTTTGTTGTTTTCAAATGAAGACAAAACCACATTTCGGGCTGCATTCAGGCAATCCTCTAAAACAATGGTTTGGAACATGGAAGCAAGCAAGTGCAAGAGCGAGGAGATGGTTTAATACTCCCCGCTTGCCTTGTGCTCTCATAAGAACATAACAGCCTGCTGGATCAGGCCAGTGGTCCATTTGTTCCAGCATCCTTTTTCCTCACAAGGGCTGAACAGATGCCCACAGGACCCGAATGCAACTCTCCTCCCTTCTGTGGTTTTGCACTTGGCTATTGGCCACTTTGGACACAGGTGGTGCTGTGGGTTAAACCACAGAGCCTAGGACTTGCTGATCAGAAGGTCGGCGGTTTGAATCCCCACGATGGGGTGAGCTCCCGTTGCTCGGTCCCTGCTCCTGCCCACCTAGCAGTTCGAAAGCACAGTCAAAGTGCAAGTAGATAAATAGGTACCACTCTGGCAGGAAGGTAAACGGTGTTTCCGTGCGCTGCTCTGGTTCGCCAGAAGCGGCTTAGTCATGCTGGCCACATGACCCGGAAGCTGTACGCCGGCTCCCTCGGCCAGTAACGCGAGATGAGCGCCGCAACCCCAGAGTCAGACACGACTGGACCTAACTGTCAGGGGTCCCTTTACCTATTGGCCACTTGCGACCAAGTGAAGATTCCCAGGTGCCAGTATGACTGGTAGCCTGATGTCTCCAACACTTGGAGGTGTGTGCCTGGGAGATCCTTGGATCTGGACCGTTTTCACACAATCGTACCCCACCCTGTAGAATTTCTACCTGTTATATTTCATCCGCACGATCAGAATGAATTTCGGGAGCCAAAAAGTTGTATTGAACAATACAACTTTTGAGCTGCCCAGCCCCCAAAATGGCAACTAGGCCAGGTAACCCTGGTTCAAGCATCGATTTGGCGCTTAGCTTGTATATCTGAGTTTCTAACACTGCCTTTGACTGTGAAGTTCGGCTCACTCGGAAAGGGAGCCTCAACTCAGGGTATCTGACCCAAGACTCCTCGGAAATCTGCCACCACCCCTGACGAGCACTGAATGATCACCAAGTTAAGAGTTTGTCCTCAGAACCTTCTCATCGTTTTGGTTGCCTGAGTCATGCTTCGTTATTTTAAATCACAATTTAAAATCTTAAGTTCCCAGGGTGGGTTACAGCCGTTTAAACCCAGTATTAGCATTGAAAGTGCAATGTTAAGAACTGCTCCAGCAAATCGGAAGTTACAGAAATAAGATGTGTCCTAAAAAAATGTGCGTGCAAAGTTTCCAAAGCCAGGGTATTAATTATTAGTCGCTTTCCCTCCCTCGTACATTTACGAAAAAGGGAAGATGGACTGTAACTGGTAGCAGTTTGGTGGGCTCTCCCCCCTAGGTGGTGATTCTGCAGTGAAACCCCTGGAATCTCGACTTCCGTTGAAAAAAGTAAGCAGGGATGTATTGGTAATTTATCATTGGAAAATATCACACATTTGAGGAAATCTTCCGCGAGGATGAGTTTTTACAGGATTTCCCGTATTCAGATTTGGTGCACGTCTAGTTTGGAGCCGCCACCAGAACTTTCCAAATAAAAGTGGGGGCATAACTTCAATAAACAAATAAAATAGCTGCAAAGAAACCCCAGCCCCTGCTCAGAGAGGAGGAGAGCCTCTCGTGGAAACTCTCAGGTCGAAACTCTTGTTCCGACTCCCGTTCTTGGCATCCATTGGATTCTTTCCACAAGCAGACAGGGTAGTCTCTAGTGAGAATACACCGCCGGCCACTAATTAGACACCAGGGACTAGCGCATTGCAGCACATGTTGAGTTCTTGCCTTTAAGTTGGGAGGCAGCCTCCTTTCCAAAGTTTTCCTGGTAGGCAGGGAGCTTTTATTCCCACGGTTGCCTTGTAAAATCCGGCGCACCGTCTCCGCAGAAGCTCTCTCTTCTTAAGAGGGCAAGGTGTGCCCTGCGACATGCTCACTCTGGGCTGGGCAGCTGTCGATGCCCTTCTGCAGCAAGGTGACTGTTCCCTTCGCGCGCTTCTTAAAACCGCTCGGGCCCATTGACTATTGTGAAGGAACGGCGAAGAATTAAGACTTGGGCAGGGAAGGTGGAGGAGAACCGGATGGTTGGAGGGGGAGGGAGAAAATGAGGAAGGGTCACTGCCGCAGCACAACCCCGGCGGCGGTTTTCTTATGGCACGGCCGGACGCAGTGAGCACCTCTCAATGTCGGCCACTGGGAATCAAAAGTTGCCAACCCCATTTTTCCCCAGTGTGTTTCCCCGTTGCCTTCCTTACCACGAAAGGCGGATATTCTTTGGGCGTGTGGTGTTAAAGTGGCTTTAATTTCATCCCGCCAATTTTATTTTATATACGGCTTTTTCTCCCAGTACGGGACAGTTCGTGGCATAAATTGAAACAGCTGAAAACACCACAGTCGATAGGAGCATGCGACACCCACCCACCCCGAAAGTTGGCGAGGAGGGAACACGGTCCTTGAACTTAGAATAAGTTCCCTACTCCTGGTTTTATAGAAAAAGCAGGGTCTCGAATCCTAGAAATGCATAGATAAATACTAACCATGTGTCCTGCTTTTCTTTTTTTTTTAAGGCCTCAGTTGGGAGGCAGAGTCCAAGGGTTGTGTCCTACCCTGCGCGGAACTTATGTCCTGGGAGACCCAGCCTTCATACCACGGCAGGTACGGAGATCTTGAACCTACCTAGCGCCCCAGGTGCTGCAGGCCTTCTGCCTTCCCCTCCTCCGTCACCTGGCTCTCACCTCTGCGGGAAGGTGTTTTGCTGAGCATTCCCCCTGTATGCAGATGCCCCCTTTCATCCACCTTGTCACGGGTTTACATTGGCTCTGAACCAGGGTGAGGAACTTGCCGGGCTCCCGATTCCCTATCTGTTCAGAAAAGGCATTCCCCTTTCCTGAAATGGAGGAATGCGAGAGATGGAAGAATGTCTCTCGTTTACAGTTCCTCCCAAGACGGGGGTGGGATTTCCTCTTCTTAGATGAGGGACAGTGTTAGACATTAGCCAGGTGCGTTCTGCGACTGACACGGGTCCAACTGCAAACACGTGGAGATCTCTGGGTGCCGGGTTGGCAACTGATGTCTCCGTCTGGCTGGCCCCTCCAGTGTTCTTAAGCAGACCACCAGAAGAACTTACCGCATTTTTCGCTCCATAAGACGCACTTTTTTCCTCCTAAAACATAAGGGGAAATATCTGTGTGTCTTATGGAGCAAATGGTGGTCCCTGGAGCTGAATTGCCCAGGGGCCAAAAGCAGATCATGCTTTTTATTTTACAAAGAGAAAGGGTCAGGGGTCCCTTTACCTTTACTAATTGTTCCAACCATTGTTCCATGCAGTGGTGTCTATGGGCTCAGGTGACCACCGCTTCAACCTGGCTGAGATCCTATCCCAGAACTACGGGGTGCGGGAAGAGACTGAGGAAGATCAGCGGCAGGAACACTCACAGGGGAAAGCAAAGCCTTTGGAGGAGCTAGATAAGAGCTTCAATGCCTCCCAGGTAAGGCACTTTGTTTCTCTCTCTCTCTCTCTTGACTAGGTTTTATTAAAGTTTGGAAAAAGAAATACAAAGGTTATCGTCAAATGTCTTTTTATCGAAAGGCTAATCTAAGTAAAAACACAAGCCAAACACGAAAGCTCATACCAAGAACAAACTTAGTTGGTCTCTAAGGTGCTACTGGAAGGAATTTTTTATTTTATTTTGTTTTTAAGAAAGAGTGATAGAGGTGGAATCTAGACACATACAGTGGTGCCTCGCTAGACGAAAATAATTCGTTCTGCGAGTGTCTTCGTAGAGCGATTTTTTCGTCTTGCGAAGCACCAATGCAAACCGCTAGTTTTCGCTTAAAAAAAAAATCGTCTTGCGAGGCAGCCCCATTGACTTTTTCGTCTTGTGGGGCAGCCTTTCGCTAGCGAATGCCGTTCATCTAGCGAGTTTTTCATCTAGCGAGGCATTCGTCTAGCAGGGCACCACTGTATTTAAAAAACGATGAAAATGCTTTAAAAAAAACCTCTGCCCCCTTGATTCTTTGCCCGGCCGGCGTAGCTCCCGGGGATAGGGGAGACCCTTCCCTTCCTGACGATGTTCTCCTGCTGTTCAGAACTGTGAAATGCCGTTCGAGGAATTGCTGGCACTCTACGGCTACGAAGCCTCTGACCCCATCTCCGAGCAGGACAGCGAGAGCAACGATGCCTCGCCCAACCTTCCAGACATGACCCTGGATAAGGTAAGTCCCGTTTCCCCTGCCAACCGCCTTCCCCTGCTTCTAGTCCTCATGAGAGTCACCTTTAAGGGGAGAAGCACAGCGATAGAAACCGAGGTGTGTAATCTAGGAGCTCAACGGCACCTTAAACCTAGGTTGTGGGCGAAAACAAGGCATTTTCAAAGCTGAAAATGGATGAACTGCAGCTAAAATATTATGTTCATTTTTCACATGGTCTAGTCCAGGCATGTCCAACAGGCAGATCGTGATCTACCGGTAGATCACTGGACGTCTGCGGTAGATCACTGGTTCCCCCCAAAGAAGCTGAACAACTGTGGCTCCCGTAAAAAAAAGCTCAACATTTTACCTTCTCCCTGAAAGCAATTTTGACCCGAACCCCTCAAAAATGGGGCCTTCCTCCCTCCTAAAAAAACCTGAACCCCCCAAAAGGGGGTAGATCACTGCCAGTTTTTAACACTGTGAGTAGTCTCTTGGGAGTTGGCCACCCCTGGTCTAGTCCTTCCCCTACCCAATTCCCTGATATTCTTAAGAGGGTCTCTTCTCCGGCCTTCAGAGAGTAGCTGGAAGTGGGGAGGCAGGAAAAATAAGGTCCTCCTTTCCTTCCACTCTGCAGTTTTAATCTGAAATCTTAGGCCCAGAGCTCGGAAGCGACTCGCGCTGATGGAATTCCCTGTTGCAAAGTGCGCCTAGAACAGTGGGAGTTTTTGAACACTGGAGAAGCACAAGGACCCACAAGCCCTTTGAGGTGCCCCCTCCCCTTTGTAGAAAGGGTGTGGGGTGACTCCCCGATGAGGAAAGCGTGTGGCGTTTTGGACTTTTTTAGCTTAGGGAAAAGGCAAGTTAAGAGGGAGGTGGCATGATATTTATTACAGGTTATGTTACCTTCGGGTAATGTAACTTTCGGGTTTTGCTGCATGCTCAGAAGCACTCTGCGCGCTGCACGCATGCACAGAAGTAGCACCTCATGTTGCAGACTTTTTGGGGTACGTAAGGACCCCCGGAACGAATTAAGTTCGTATCCAGAGGGTCCACTGTATCATCATCATCATCACTATCGTTATTTATTAAAGCTCTGTACTGCCCTTCATCCGAAGATCGCAGGGCAGTTTGCAATATATATGTGTCTGTGTGTGTGTGCGCACATGTTTATCTGCCCTCTGTATTGTGCTGCCCGAAAGAATTTATTGCTTCCACTAATTCAAAAACTGCCGGGGTATTTGGAAGAGTCTCATCCTGCTCTTTTGTTGCAAGATTCTGATATGATTGTAACTCTACAAATGGCAAAAAAAAAAATTAACCTCTGTAGTGACACTCAAGAGACGCAACAGATTGTTATACACAACTTGAAATTTTTAATTTCCATTATAATTTATTTAATTTGTATATCTTTTAACCTATTTTGTTGCTAGTAATTGTAAATCAGAATGTGCGGGTTTTCTCTGTTCTTGTTTGTTACGTCTATGGGCTTAAAGCTGAAATAAAATAAACTGTAAACTATATATATATATATACAGGTGAAACTCGAAAAATTAGAATATCATGGAAAAGTCCATTTATGTAAGCAATTGTTTTCATTAGCTACTGGAGTTTAATATATGAGATAGACTCATGACATGCAAAGCGAGATATGTCAAGCCTTTGCTTGTTATAATTGTGATGATTATGGCATACAGCTGATGAAAACCCCAAAGTTGAGATTGTTAATTTGGGGTTCTCATCAGCTGTACGCCATAATCATCACAATTATAACAAATAAAGGCTTGACATATCTCGCTTTGCATGTCATGAGTCTATCTCATATATTAGTTTCACCTTTTTAAGTTGAATTACTGAAAGAAATGAACCTTTCCACGATACTCTTAATTTTTCGAGTTTCACCTGTATATATATAAATACGATGTATAGAATCAAGGGGAGAACGGATAGAGAAAAGTTTTTCTCGGGAAGCTGTGGGCGTCCAACGCAGCCGAGTATTGGGAGGCTCACGACAGATAAAAGGAAGCCCTTCTTCACGCAGCACACAGTTAAACTATGGAACTCCTTGCCACAGGAGGCAGCCAACGTGGATGGCTTTAAAAGAAGATTAGACAGATTTGTGGAGGAGGGGAAGGGTATCGATGGCTGCTAGTCCAATGGCCGTGTTCTCCCTTTAAAAGGACCATGCCAGCTGGGACTAGTGGGAAGTTGTTGCCTAAGCCACTAGGTTGGGGAAGCCTGATTTCTAAAGCCATTTATGGGCTTGAAGACGAATATTAGAACAATGCTTCTATCATATAATAATGGTGTGTTTGTGTGTGCATTTAAAAAAAAAACCTGGGTTAAAGCTGACCGAAAGTCCAGAGGTAGCATAATTGTCAATTTATGACGGGGTGGAAGGTTCGTAGGCTAGGAAGGACTTGCTCACAAATTTATTGACTGCTGCACAAATTATGGTAGCTAGGAAGAGGAAGGGGCAAGCAGAATACAAAATGGAAGAATGGTGTGAAGAGGTGTGGGATATATAGCTGTTAATGATAAATTAATTAACATGTGCCATTAAGGTAAGGCGGGGAATACGCAGGAGAAATGATTTGGAGGAGATGTTTGTAGAATTTGTGTTTTTAAAACGGAAAGGGGTCAAACCATCACAAGAGGTGTTGAAATTTTGGGAGGTTGGATAGTTACAATGGAATGGTCTTGGTGGCGGGGTGCACATTTTTATTCTTATTTATTTATGAATACCACTTTGTCAAAATAAAATAAAATAAAATTTAAAAACAGCAACAACCCCTGCTTCCTTCTTTCCGGCCAGGAGCAGATAGCGAAGGACCTGCTCTCCGGGGAAGAGGAAGAGGAGACACAGTCTTCGGCCGACGACCTGACCCCTTCCGTCACCTCCCACGACGCCTCGGACCTTTTCCCCAACCAGATGGGATGTAAGTTTTCTCTGAAGTGTGTAGATGCCTCGAGAAAAGGGGAGCAAAGGCATAGTCGTATTTCACACACACACACACAAAGGAAAGGCCAGCTGGGACCCTTCCCCTGCTTTTGCTTCTCTTGGCCATATAATTGGGCTCAAAGCTTGCCACAGGCATTATTATTACTTCCATCTATTAATCGCTTCCCATGACATAGAATCATAGAGTTGGAAGAGACCACAAGGGCCATCCATATCTCAAAACGATATGCAGTGTAGTGACCTATACCGTGGTACCTCAGAAGTCGGACCGAATCCGTTCCTGAAGTCCGTCCGACTTCCAAAACGTTCGGAAACCAAATTGCGGCTTTTGGTTGGCTTCATGAAGCTCCTGCAGCCAGTCGGAAGCCACGGCGGATGTTCAGGTTCCAAAAGAACGTTCGCAGGCCGGAACGATCACTTCCGGGTTTGCGGCATTCGGGAGCCAAAACGTCTGAGTTCCAGGGCATTCGGGAGCCGAGGTATGACTGTATATAAAACATCCCCTTTTTATTATTATTATGAATAATAATAATAAATATGTAAATAATTCCTGCATTGCAGAGGGTTGTATCTAGTTGACCCTTGAGATCCCTTCCAACTCTACCATTCTATGATTCCGTGATGATAATAAAAAATTGAAACGACGACCCATACATAAAACAAATTGAAGTCCAAGGCTGACGCCTTCCAGTATAAAGATTTGAGGAGGCGCGTCGGAACGAGGGACATCTCCAGCAGGCAGAAAAGGCTTCCCATCAGCCCCAACCAGGTGGCCGCTGCTCAGGATGGATGACTGGACTGGCCCAATAGCGGCCAGAGGGCCTTGGCAAGCCATTGCTAGGCTTTTTACAGCAGAGCTCTCCAAACGCTTCCTTGTCGGTGCTTTTTAGACAGCGATTCGCGACACAGCGATTCGGTTTTACTAGCTAAACCTGGAAGTTAAACTAACCCCCTTTCCAGGCCCGGGAGGAGCGCAGGAAGTGTTTGTGCTACACGTGACAGCCGACACACTGTAAAGGGTCGCAACACACGGTTTTGGAAAAAGCTCTTCTTTACAGGGTCATGGTTTGGAGAGTTGGGTTTCCAGGGACGGGGCAGAAGGAAGGCAAAGTGCGTTTTAATTGCTGGCTCTTCCCTAACGAGTTTTGTTTCTATTTCTTTGCATTTTACAACATCGATTTGAAACTCTGGGGGAGCAGCCTCAAATCCTAACTTGCGAGAAAGCCAGGATATAAACACGAGAAGTAATAATAATAATAACAATAGTAATAATAATAGAGGAAGAAAGCCAGCATGTAAACACATGAATTGACAGCAGCAGCAACAAGAGTGGCAGCTAGCCATCAAGTTGAGTGGAAATGCCACATTCAGGGGCATTCTGCACCCAAAAATTCATTCATTCCTTTATCCGTTCGTTGTGTTTATATCCCACCTTTTTACCTCCCAAGGAACTCAGTGGGCAGACGTGGTTCTCCCCTTCCTCACTTAATGCCCACAACAGCCCTGTGAGGTAGACCTAGGCTGAGAGGCAGTGACCAGCCCATCGTCGCCCACCCAGTGAGCTTCAAGTGGCTGGGAGGGGATTTGAGCCCCTGTCTCTCTGAGGCCCCGTTCACCTCACCAGCTCTCCGGACGCCAGCTGCCTGTGGACTACTAGTAGACCCCTGTGGCAAAGAGGACACCGGAATTGACGGGCCTCTGGCCTGATCCAGACACAGGGCCCCCTCTCTCGCGCTTCTTGCGGCTTCCAGGCATTGAGGTTGTCTCTTCACCTTCCTCCCTTTCCGGGAAAAAAGCAAACTTCCTGGCTGACGGAGGCAAAGGACGCTGCTCCTCCCCTTGTGCTTCCTTCTCGGCTGAGGACTCGGAAGAAGACGCCATCCCCGCCAACGAATGCAAGAAGGTAGGCCTTTGGGTCCGGTGTCAGGACAGGTGAGAAACAGGGAGGGGGCCCTGACTAAGAGGAATTCTAAGAGCAGCTTCTTTCACCTGTTCTATGGCAGGTATTGAAACATTCAGGAGTGTTGTTAGCCAAATGTTCATTAGGCTCTGTCTTTTTGGGGGGCGGATGTTTTCACAGCTCTGTTAGGTTTTGCAGATCTGCTGAATCTTAATCGATATGGGGGCTGCCCCTTCTGCCATCTTCAACCGACTTTTCCACCAGGCAGCTTGGAGGCTGAAGGGATCTGGTAGGATCTCAGTAGGACTAGGTTTTTCAGGGCAGGTCTTTGGTCCCTTGCTGGCTTCCAATCGTACTAAAAACACTTCCTAGAAACCTTGCCCATCTTGGTGTTCCCAAGGTTTGTGGCGGGTCCTCTCTCGCAGCATTTACCATTCCTTCAGGAAGGGATAAATAAGCAGTCAGGAAAATGGTTGGGGGGTCACCCCTGTTCCGGGCAAGGAATGGAAGAGTTGTCTCGCCTATTGTCCTCTATGTGGGGCTACCTTTGGAGGTGACCCAGAAACTACAACTAATCCAGAATGCGGCAGCTAGACTGGTGACTGGGAGCGGCTGCCGAGACTATATGACACCGGTCCTGAAAGACCTTCATTGACACCCAGTACATTTCCAAGCACAATTCAGAGTGTTGGTGCTGACCTTGAAAGCCCTAAATGGCAAAGTATACCTGAAGGAGCGTCTCTACCCACATCGTTCAGCTCAGACACCCTTCAGGTGGTTCCCTCACTGCAATAAGGGAGGTTACAGGGAACTAGCCAGAGGGCCTTCTCAGTAGTGGCGCCCTCCCATCAGATCTCAAGGAACTAAACAGCTATCTGACTTTTTGAAGACATCTGAAGGCAGCCCTGTTTGAGGAAGTTTTTAATGTTTTATCGTATTTTTAATATTCTGTTGGGAGCTGCCCAGAATGGCTGGGAAAACCCAGCCAGATGGGTGGGGTATAAATAATAAATTGTTGTTATTGTTGATAATAAGTTGTTGTTGTTGTCCTGTTTGTTTATAAAAATACTTGTTTATTGCTGTGTAATGATAGATAGATAGATAGATAGATAGATAGATAGATAGATAGATGATAGATAGATAGATAGATAGATAGATAGATAGATGATAGATAGATAGATAGATAGATAGATAGATAGATAGATAGATAGATAGATAGACAGACAGACAGATAGATAGATAGATAGATAGATAGATAGATAGATAGCAGATAGATAGATAGATGATAGATAGATGATAGATAGATAGATAGGCAGACAGACAGACAGATAGATAGATAGATGATAGATAGATAGATAGGCAGACAGACAGACAGACAGATAGATAGATAGATAGATAGATAGATAGATAGATAGCAGACAGACAGATAGATAGATAGATAGATAGATGATAGATAGATAGATAGGCAGACAGACAGACAGATAGATAGATAGATAGATAGATAGATAGATAGATAGATAGACAGATAGATAGATAGATAGATAGATAGATAGACAGACAGACAGATAGATAGATAGATAGATAGATAGATAGATAGATATAGATAGATCGATAGATAGATGATAGATAGATAGATAGGCAGACAGACAGATAGATAGATAGATAGATAGACAGACAGATAGATAGATAGATAGATAGATAGATAGATAGATAGATATGGAAGAGGTTCTCCCCTCCCAGTTTACCTCCCAGAAGCAGGAGAGGCGAGGAAAGATTGTCACACAGCTACCGTCAATTGAATGATCCTGCTGTTGTTATTATTTCGCTTACAGGAGATCATGGTTGGTCCTCAATACCAGGCAGCTGTTCCTCTCCTCCACCTGAACAGGCATGGCGAAAAAGGTAGGCAAACTTCACCCTTTGGGCACTGACATGCTCCGGACTTCATCTTCATCCCAGCCAGCATTTTGTGTGTGTGTGTGTGTGCGCGTGTGTTCCAAGAGCACCAGGGGAGAGTAGAATTTGGCTCCTTGGGAAATGCCAGCATCCTCTTTCTAAGAGAAGGATCTGCATCAATAGGAGTATAGCATCTAGATCAAGGGAAGTAATAGTACCACTGTATTCCGCTCTGGTCAGACCTCACCTGGAATACTGTGTCCAGTTCTGGGAACCACAGTTCAAGAAGGATACTGACAAGCTGGAACGTGTCCAGAGGAGGGCAACCAAAATGGTCCAAGGCCTGGAAACGATGCCTTATGAGGAACGGCTTAGGGAGCTGGGTATGTTTAGCCTGGAGAAGAGAAGGTTAAGGGGTGATATGATAGCCATGTTCAAATATATCAAAGGATGTCATATAGAGGAGGGAGAAAGGTTGTTTTCTGCTGCTCCAGAGAAGCGGACACGGGGCAATGGATTCAAACTACAAGAAAGAAGATTCCACCTAAACATTAGGAAGAACTTCCTGACAGTAAGAGCTGTTGGACAGTGGAATTTGCTGCCAAGGAGTGTGGTGGAGTCTCCTTCTTTGGAGGTCTTTAAGCGGAGGCTTGACAGCCATCTGTCAGGAATGCTTTGATGGTGTTTCCTGCTTGGCAGGGGGTTGGACTGGATGGCCCTTGGGGTCTCTTCCAACTCTAAGATTCTATGATCCTTCGCATTCAATTCCTCACCCGGTCGCCACAGGTGAGCAGGGATTCCATGCGGGCGAGGAGGCATCCGCCTTTCTGTTCCTCCTGTCGCCACAACCCACTTGGTTCCAGGGTGGCTTCGGAAGGGAGGGTGCCCGCCCCACAGTCTGTGTCACTCCGCCGCCAGCCAATTTGGTGGAAGGCAAAGCATTTGCTCAGGGCTCTGAATCTCAGACCCGCCCTCCGATGTTTTCTCTCTCCCAGTCTACGAAAACGACGACCAGCTTCTTTGGGACCCGAACATCCTCCCCGAGAGGGAAGTGGAAGAGTTCCTTTACCGAGCCATTAAGAGGAGGTGGGACGAAGTCTCGAACGCCAGCCTTGCAGAGGGGGACACGGTCAAGGACAACGAGCAAGTGAGTTCAGTGTTCATTCCCAAACGGCGTGTGAGATAATCCTAGGATGCCACCGGTGGGTGGCAGTGTGCCGCGAGATACAAACCCGTCTTGAAAGCTCCTGTGAGCCCCAGCCCTCGCCGTCGCAGAGGAGTCTGCCTGCCGCCTCTCTGCCTGAGTCTGCTCCGTTCCTGCCGCCTCTCTGCCTGAGTCTGCTCCGTTCTTTCCTCTTCTTAGGCCCCACCTGCGCTCCATACGTTTAAAGCCATATCATGTCACTTTAAACAGTCAGGTCTTTCCCCAAAGTATCCTGTTTCTCGAACTTGGGCCCCCAGCTGTTGTTGGATGAATAATTAACAATAATAATGGTTTTATTCTTTATAGCAGTGTTTTTCAACCTTTTTTGGGCAAAGGCACACTTGTTTCATGAAAAAAATCACGAGGCACACCACCATTAGAAAATGTTAAAAAATTTAACTCTGTGCCTATATTGACTATATATAAAGTAATTTTTCAATTTTTCCCACGGCACACCAGGCAACATCTCGCAGCACACTAGTGTGCCGCGGAACAGTGGTTGAAAAACACTGCTTTATAGCCGGCCCATCTGGCCGGGTTTCCCCAGCCGCTCTGGGCATAATAAAAACATAGTAAAAACTCAAACGTAAAAAACCTCCTGATACAGAACTCACTTCGGATGTTTTCCAAAAGTCAGATAGCTGTTCATTTCCTTAACATCTGGTGGGAGGGTGCCACAACCGAGAAGGCCCTGGTTCCGTGTAGCTTCACTTCTTGCAGCGAGGGAACTGCCAGAAGGCCCCTCAGAGGAGGACCTCAGTGTCCGGGCCGGACGGTAGAGGTAGAGATGCTCCTCCTACAACTCCCATCATGCCTAGCTAGCAGGACCAGTGGTGAGGGATGATGGGAGTTGTAGTGCAACAACAGATGGGGACCCAAGTTTGAGAAGCAGTGCTGTAAAAGCTTCTTAGTTTGTTTGTTAAAATATTTTTATAACACGATATCCTAAGTCAAAGCAGTTTACAGCAATACAAAAACAAAACCATACATACCATAAAACCATTAACAAGTTAACAACAGGTATCTTATTAACTGTTTGGAAGGATGTTATCTTAATCGCCTGCATAGGCGTGCTGGAACAGAAATGTTTTCGGCAAGTGTTTAAAGATTGTCCCAGAAGGTTCCTGCTGGAACTCTAGTGGCACTGCATTCCACAGGACCGGACCGACGACACTATAGTTCACCGCTCATCGCCGTTGCCCAACGAGCCTCACCTACTCAGGGGATTTGCTCCTGCAGAGGATCTCGGCGATCGAGCTGGAAAAAAAGGGTTTCAGGCATAGGAGGCAACTCCTAAAAAAGCCGCCGGGCATTGCCATTAAAAATTGCATGCGTGCACGTTTTGTGATCGATTATGCAGAGTGGGGCTTACCTGCCCCCCCAAAAAAATATTTTATTCAGGTTGGCACTGAGATACCCCTGAACCTAAGTTTTTTAGGGCTTTACAAATCAGTAATAATAATAATAATAATAATAATAATAATAATAATAATAATAATAATTTATACCCTGCCCATCTGGCTGGGTTTCCCCAGCCACTCTAGGCAGCTTCCAACCGAATATTAAAAACACAATACAGATTAAAAACACAATACCAGAACCTTGAATCTCTTGTAGTGGTTCTAGCTCAGCAAGCCAAACCCTCCAGGTTAATGTTCATTGTCCCCCTCTGAAGCAAGATCTGGACAGGGCACTCTGCCTTAGTGTGCCTCTCCCCCACCTCCTCCCCACCTCCAAAAAAACACTTTTAAAATCCTCCTTTCCCCGCCACTCTGTTCTCATTTAGGCCCATTTAGGCATGTTTCTCTTTGCTCTATAGGCGCTGTACGAACTGGTGAAGTGCAACTTCAACGCCGAAGAGGCGCTGCGGAGACTCCGGTTCAACGTGAAGGTCATTCGAGGTGAGAGATTCCGGGGGGAGGGGGTAGGGAATAATCCCCCTTCCCAGCCCAGTTGACTTTCCTAAGTGAGACATTATCAACCCACCCTTCTCTCCAAGGAGGGATATGGGGTGGGGAGTACTCTTCAGTTACACAGAGAAACATCTATTGGAGAAGTTCTGCAAACTTTCAGCAGGCATCTCTCACAAATCCCCCCGTTGCCTCTGCTACAGATGAGCTCTGTGCCTGGAGCGAAGAGGAATGCAGGAATTTCGAACACGGGTTCCGGGTCCACGGAAAGAACTTCCACCTTATCCAAGCAAACAAGGTAGTTGGCCATTGTGTGTATGTCGCCCAGGACAGCGGGTCTCCCTGCAATCACGAGTGAAGCCCGGAAATAGAGGAAGAACTCTTAAAAATGCCCATAGAGCTAGAGGAGGAGGTCTGGGGAGACGGATGCCGTTTGCAACTTCTGCTTCTAGCTCAGTGTGCTTTTCAAGGCTCGGAGTCATTGTACTGGGTCTCGCACCCAGATCCCTTGGAAAATAAAGTGTGCATGCATGCATGTACAGTCATACCTTGGAAGTCGAACGGAAGACCCGACAGATGTTTGGGTTCGAAAAACCGGAACACTCACTTCCGGGTTTGTGGTGTTCGGGAGCCAAAACGTCCGAGTACCAAGGCGTTCGGGATCCAAGGTACGACTGTATGAGCTTTCTCTATTTCTGTCTCTCAGGGAGGAGAGCAGGAGTGGGTGGGTGGGGTCTCAAGACGCCCAGGGCTGACCCTTCAGGTGGGCAGCAATGTCTTCATTCTTTTGCATTTTTTGCTTAATTAAGAAGACTGTGTGTAGCTTGCAAGGTTCAGCCCAGCAGGAATTTGGGTCTCAGGTTTGGGCCCCCGAAATCTGAGGGGCTGGGTTGCTCCTGCACTGGCAACCCTATGGGTGGCTTCCGTGACACGCCCCTCCCCCAAGTCAGAGGGGCCCATGGCCCTAAAACTGTTGGTAACCTGCATGCTACAGCAATGTTAAGTTTTATTCTTTTGTGTTGGAGAGAACCCTTTGCACACTGATTATTAATCTCTCAGGCATACTGCCCCTTAAAGGTAAAGGTAAAGGGACCCCTGAGCATTAAGTCCAGTCGTGTCCGACTCTGGGGTTGCAGCGCTCATCTCGCTTTACTGGCAGAGGGAGCCAGCGTACAGCTTCCGGGTCATGTGGCCAGCATGACTAAACCGCTTCTGGCGAACCAGAGCAGCGCATGGAAACGCTGTTTACCTTCCTGCCAGAGTGGTACCTATTTATCTACTTGCACTCGTGACGTGCTTTTGAACTGCTAGGTGGGCAGGAGCAGGGATCGAGCAACAGGAGCTCACCCCATTATGAGATTCGAACCGCCAACCTTCTGATTGGCAAGCCCTAGGCTCTGGTTTAACCCACAGCTCCACCTTCCTCCCCCCCAAAAAAAACATGTTATGTAAGCCTAGTGCTTCCCAGAGGATTCTGGGATATGTGCTTTGTTCACACAAGCGTGGGGTTGCCATATTTCAAAAAGTAAAAAAAACCAGGACACCCCCAAAATTGGTGAGCTGTTTTTTTACAAAAATGCGGGGGGGGGGAATCTGCAATTTCTCTGTTTACTTGCTGAAGAACCATGACAAACCACCACCTCCCGGGAATCGCCCCTGGACGTCACTTCCGCCTTCGAAATCCCAGACGTATGGCAACCCCTACACAAATGTCGCTCCTGAAAGGTGTTCCAGAAGTCGTGACTCGTCCTAACTTTTCCCTCTCCTCCTTTTTTGGCCGCAGGTCCGCACCCGGTCGGTAGGCGAATGTGTGGAGTACTATTACATGTGGAAGAAATCGGAGCGCTACGACTACTTCACCCAGCAGACGCGGTTTGGAAGGAAGAAGTATGTCCGCCCCCCACCCTGGAGCCACGTGTGGCTCCCCAGAGCTGGGTGGAACGCTGGGGCCTGGGTCCACGGCACCGGGTGAATCGCAGGCCAGGGGCTTGAGTTGGAGAAGGGGAGCTGGAACAAAGAAACAAGGAGGGAGCTGAAGACCAGGAAACAAGAGAGGGGAAGATGGGGGGCGGGGAGAGGAACACTAGGAAGCGGAAGGGAGGGAAAGACTAGGAAGGGAGAGGAAGTAGGAGGGAGAGGGAGATTCGGACGTGGGAGAGTAAAACTGGCAGGTGCCCAGATTTAATCTGGAAGCATTTAGCTTTAGCAGGAGGAGCAAACTCACACACCCTGGACAACTGGGACGCTGGTGGCTCTGTGGTCTAAAACCACTGAGCCTCTTGGGTTTGCCGATCAGAAGGTTGGCGGTTCGAGTCCCCGCAATGACGGGGTGAGCTCCCGTTGCTCTCTCCCCGTCCCGTCCGTAATCGGTTAACGCAGAGTGGGACACAACATCATAATCTACAAATGTGTTTTGTTTTGCTTACCTCCAACCTGTAGGGATTACGTGGATAATTTTTTGGATGGTGGGGAAGCAGAAAGTGCCAGTCGTTCGCGAGGCTCCCCACCCATCCCATCGGCCACTGGATGCCTCGACTCTCGTTTCAACCCAGATCACCTGGCAATCGAAAGCACAGGTAGGCTGCTCGGAATTGCCCTTGTTCGGCTTTCAAAACTCTTGAGTCCTGGAAGAGCACATTTATTTGTTACTTACTACAACTTACATTGCCGCTTAATTGCAGTAGTCTAACCAGTATACACGGTGGGACATGGGTGGCGCTGTGGTCCAACCCACAGAGCCTAGGGCTTGCCGATCAGAAGGTCGGCGGTTCGAATCCCCGTGACGGGGGTGAGCTCCCGTTGCTCGGTCCCAGCTCCTGCCCACCTAGCAGTTCGAAAGCACGTCAAAGTGCAAGTAGATAAATAGGTACCACTCCGGCGGGAAGGTAAACGGCGTTTCCGTGCGCTGCTCTGGTTCGCCAGAAGCGGCTTAGTCATGCTGGCCACATGACCTGGAAGCTGTACGCCGGCTCCCTCGGCCAGTAACGCAACCCCAGAGTCGGACACGACTGGACCTAATGGTCAGGGGTCCCTTTACCTTTACTTTATTTATCTTAATGCTGCCAACATTTTCAGGTGTACACAATTTCCCCCCATATATTCAATAAACATTTTCCAGTATTCTCTAAATGTATTCTGCAGACACCGGGTGCCTGGGTTAAACAGGAAAGTTTTCAAATCCCTTCCGAAATAACAACCTTGCTAGGTGGGAGGGCATTCCCCAGCTGGGGCACCGCCACCGAAAAGGCCCTGTCTTGGTGACTCCCGTTTTTAGAGTGTGCACTGCAGTAGTTGAAATCAAGTACCTATGATGTGTGAACCAGCCTTTTGTGTGTCTCCCCCGCCCCCCCCCAGAACCTTTGAGCATCGAGAGCGCAGCATGCAGTTTGGGCAGCACGAGTGAGTCGGGCCATGGCTATGAGTACAGCACCCCTTCGGAAACAAACTGTTCCTTCGACCCCGCCGAGGAAGCCGCCGCCGGCAGCCGTGCGCCCGCTTTCCTGCAGCACCCGCCAAACCCCCCCGAAGTCGGCTTCTACCAGGTGCCGCAGCCAGCAAGCAGGAACCGCTGCGGTGCTCGGGGAACACCCTCGCCGTGGACTTCACCCTCCCCGGGAACGTCGCGGAGGGGCTGCCTTTAATTTCCGGCCACGTGGGACGGTGGACTCGGGATCCAGACACCCTGGCGCCGTGGACTTCACCCTCCCCGGGAACGTCGCGGAGGGGCTGCCTTTAATTTCCGGCCACGTGGGACTGGACAGGGATCCAGAGACGTTGGTGGCCCCCGCTCAAGTGTCCTTATCGGTCCCGGATTTCAGCCTCCTCGGCATTGGAGATGTAAATAGCTTCCTGGCCACTCAGCAGGCCTGCCCAACACCCAGGGGCCACTCGGAGTCCTTGTCTCAGTGACTGCAGCCTCTGCATAGTGGTCCGCTGATGGACAAAAGCTGACTTTGGCAGGACTGGATGGAATTGCCCTTTGGGGAGGGGGCACGGAGACGGGTCAGCCTATTGTCACCCTTCCTCCCCCTCACTCTCCCCTGGGGCCACGAGTGCTGGTCAAGAGCCATCCGGTCCTCGCCTTTCCAAATCGCGGGGGGCGGAGGGGGGGCACCCAGTGCTCTTTCTTCCCCTGCGCTTGACGTCCCTCTGGTGAAACCAAACACCTCTGTCGTACTCTCTCACACAGCTTTGCAAAAGAGAGAAAGAGAGAAAGCCGATGGAGGGGAACCTGTGACCCCCATGGGGCCATTGTAGATGGGGGGGCAAAGCCATGCAGGGGGCAGGCAAAGTCTTCCTCCCCAACAACCCTGCCCTGGGCAAGCTGGATATCCAGAAAAAACCCCGGTGCCATGTGGGAGGCCGCAGAGATAGAGAGGGTTGCCAGGAGCACTTTTAGAGAAGCAAGCTGTATCTGTGGGGCGGAAAGCTTTCACACACGGCGCAAGCGGACGTGGAACACAACTGGTCACGAAGGTGCAGAGCAAGCCAGGTCGGGCACTTCCCTTCAGTTGTGGTGGCACCTCTGTTTAGTTTTGTTTTCCGTAGCGGCGGGGGAACGTTCCTTTTTGCCAAACCTTTGCAGCCGCATCCTGGTTTGCCATAGGGTGGGTGGAATTGTCACCCCGCTCCTGCTTTTGTCCCTACGCAAGCCCGCCGCCCCAGGCTTATCGGGACCCACTTTCTGGGCAGAGGGAGAAACTTCCTGCATTAAGAAGACGGTAACCCACACGTCACAGCCTTCCGAGGATGCATCGGTTTCCGGGGATGCAGGCGGGCCGGGTGACGGGTTAGGGAGGATGTGGAGGGGCAGAACGAAAGAAGGCTCCTTGGCCCTGTCGCCAAAACTGCACAGCTCTCAGGCGGCATGTGGAGCGGGGCGCTCCAGGGGTTGACGTTCGCCGCGGTGGTCGGGAGGCCAGGCTTCCAAAAGCCAGCAAAAAGCAGAGCGTTTGCTTTTGCCAGAAGAGAGGCAGTTGGGTGGCGGCAGGAGCACAGGGCCGCCGGTTGGAGTGCCAAACTGAGACTCTGGGGAGGGAGGTATACATGCGTTCTGTGCGCGAGAGAGAACATGAAAAGCGGGTGTCCCGCCACGCCGCGCCCCACCTTGCCTGGTTCGGCCAGCTGGCAAAATACTATGAGGACAATGGGGGCGGATTCCGTGCCATCCAAACTTCCTTTTCTCCCTCTTCCTCCATTTGTCTCAGCCCCTCTCTTCCACCTCAGCCATGGGGAAGCTTATTTCCCCCTGTTGCTGGTAATACGGTATATCCCTTTCCCCCCCCATCATTTTCATTTTGTGGTGCAGGGCGATGGTGGTCCGCGGCAGCATTCATACCCTTAACCTAATTTTGCCCCGCCCCTCGAGCATCTGTCATCCACCCGGCCATTCACTAGTTTCTTGGCCATGCGACTAGGGACTTTTCTTCCAAACCGCGGGAGCTGATAAAGTGGGGAGACGACCTCCTGCACCTCTCTCCTGTGTCCGTCTCTCTGCACAAACCTTGGTTGGCCCCCCACACACAAACACACAGCACTCCACATTTCCACGAAGGCAATTTCCGGGTAGCAGTCGGCAGCCATGGATTGCAGGCAATAACAATTGCTTCGTTGGCCTCCGTTGAAGCTAGTGGCAGCAATCGTGTTCAGCTAACGAGCCTCCTGTTGCGCAGTTCGCTCCTGCCGTGCAAAAGGCAGGGGAAAGTCTTGCATAAGTGTGATGCCAGCTCTGATCAGGGAGGCCGGCGGCAGATTAAGAGAGCTAGGGAGAGGGCTCGTTTTTTGCTAAATGTGGGCCTTGCAGTTTTCCTTTGGCGTAGCATTTTGCAGCTGAAGTCGGGCCACGCGTTCCGCCGGGCGTCAAGTCTTCTGCTTCCTCTTCTCTCTCTGCCCCACCCCCCCCCCCCCCCACCCCCCCCCCCACTTTTGCTTCCTTCGGCTCATGCCAGTCCAATCTGGACCTTCCCCCAGACAAGCCCGTTCACAGCTCTCAGGGGTGCAGTTTTCTTCCTATGAGTGCTCTGGATACAAGCCAGAGGTGGTGCTGCTGTAAGGTTGCGTAATTTCCTTTGCCCATGTTGGGAAGGAGCCTTCAACAGTGCCGGGGGGGGGGCATAACGATCCCCCACTCAAATCTCTTGGCATAGACTGTAGTGGAGCCCTTGGGAAAACAGTCACATCTCCATCCCTGGGATAAATAACACAGTGGTACCTGGTCACCCAGATGTGAGCTGCACATCCTCTCCCCGGCCTGCTGGCTCTAAAAATCCCAGAGCTTATAGCTACACCATTGACTACACTGGTAGTCAGATGAAAAGGCAACGGGGAGATCTCCGGTTCCTGGAAGAAATCGGTTTGTGTGTGTCCACTGCGTTGCACCCAAATATATGCCTCTGGGTTTACACTGGGATATGTTTTCCCACCCTATCCTCCATCTGCCCGAGCAGCCTCTGTAAAAAAAAGGGGGGGAACTGAAATTTGACCCACTTAGCTGCCCATGAAGCACCCTCACCTGTTCATAATATCCCTTTTTTCCTTTTTTTTTTTTAATTTAAGCGGTGCTTTCTTGCAACATTTAGGAGACTTTCTCTCCACTGACTCTCTGCCATCTTGTTACCTATCTCCTATTTCATTTTTCTCTCCCCCCCCCCAATTTCATATTTTTAATATGTCTAATTTATAAATGTATTCTTCCCCCCCCCTCCCCGCAGAAAAATGTTTGTTTACAGGTTGTGGGGAAGCGGGATATATATATATATATAGATATATATATGCCGCGGAAACTTGTGTGTGTCTTGGGGCGACGGGGTGTTCCACAAAAGGGAGAGACAGACCAACAGCTTTTCTCTCCTCTTTCCCTTCCTTCTGCCTCTCGGAGAGGAGAAGGGATTTTGTTAATTCCTCATGATTCCGATACACAACACCCTGGGCGCCCCATTGACATGTTCTGGTGAGAAGCAGGAAGGGGTCTCTCCACTGTGAAGTGAAAACTGCCTTTAATACCCTTCATTTATTTATTTAATTATAAAGCCTACGTTGGAGGAAACAACAACGGGGGGGAAAAACAACAACAGACGAACGAGTCGAGTTTTTATTTTCTCCTCCCGCAGATAATGCTCGCTCTGGAATTCTAACAGAATTCTAACTGCAGTTTTGAAAGGTTCGGTCAGCCCCCTTTGATTCAAAAACGGCATCCAAAACACGAGCTTCTGCTCCTCGATCCCAGGAACTGCCGTGCAAAGTTCGGCCAGGGTATCTCAAGATCAGAAGGAGCCGTCGGGCAAAATTTGGTAAAGCTTGGTGCAGTTTTGAAAGGCTCCCATCTGCCATCTTGATTCAAAATGGTACCTGGCCATATCCAAACGTGGGTGAAATCCTTTCGATCCTTCAGTACCACCGTGGGGAATTGGGTTACGGTGTCTTAGTGGCTGAATGTGGCCCTCCAAAACTCTCTGGCCCTTGGTACTCTCCTGTTGCCACTCCCCCTTTTGCCAGGACACACCCCTTTCCACAGGCCACGCCCCTTGCCCGCCCTGCCCCCCCTCCTCGAGTGTTTTTTGTGTCTCGCTTCAAATGTGACACTTAACACTGATCATGCTTTCTCCTTGCCTGTATGAAGGATGCAGAGGGTGTTTATTTGTAGAAAGTTGCCTTCTGTACAAAGGGTGTTGGGCCCTCGGGAGTTGCCCAGAAAGTGAATCCGGCCCTCGGCCCAGAAAAACCTCCACACCCACTATGTAAGATGATGCTCTGTCCCTAAACTGATTCATTGCTCCAAAGAGCAAGCGGCAATGGTCGCGTCCCAACCTGCCGATATCATAATTGTAGGGGTGTGAATAGATGCTAGGAAAGGAAATATTTATTAGGTATTGCCTTTCCTCACGTTTGTGAGTTCAGCAGAGTGCCTTCCCTTTGCAGCTTAAAAAGGGAAGCTTAGATGGGCTAGTTTTAGCCTTTTGGTTTAAATAATCCAGGATGCTTTAAGGCAGACTGAATTCGCCTGGTATTTCCCCCTTTTTCTCCCTCTTTAAACAACAACAATTTATTATTTATACCCCGCCCACCTGGCTGGGTTTCCCCAGCCACTCTGGACGGCTCCCAACAGAACATTAAAAACACAATACAATATCAAACATTAAACACTTCCCCAAACAGGGCTGCTTTCAGATGTTTTCTAAAAGTCAGATAGTTGTTTTATTTCCTTGACATCTGACGGGAGGGCGTTCCACAGGGCGGGCGCCACCACCGAGAAGGCCCTCTGCCCGGTTCCCTGTAAACTCAGTTCACGCAGGGAGGGAACAGCCAGAAAGCCCTCGGAGATGGGCCTCAGTGTCCAGACTGAACAATGGGGGTGGAGAAGTCCCTTCAGGTATACTGGGCCGAGGCTGTTTAGGGCTTTAAAAATCAGCACCAGCACTTTGAATTGCGCTCGGAAACTTAACTGGGAGCCAATGAAGGTCTTTCAGGACCGGTATTACATGATCTCGGCAGCCATTCCCAGTCACCACACAAACCGTCTCGTGAAAGGTGAAAATGACAGTTAACTCACTTGGAGGAGACGTGGGTTAAACCACAGAGCCTAGGGCTTGCCGATCAGAAGGTCGGCAGTTCGAATCCCCATGACACGGGGTGAGCTCCCGTTGCTCGGTCCCAGCTCCTGCCAACCTAGCAGTTCGAAAGCACGTCAAAGTGCAAGTAGATAAATAGGTACCGCTCCAGCGGGAAGGTAAACGGCGTTTCCGTGCGCTGCTCTGGTTCGCCAGAAGCGGCTTAGTCATGCTGGCCACATGACCCGGAAGCTGTACGCCGGCTCCCTCGGCCAATAAAGCGAGATGAGCGCCGCAACCCCAGAGTCATCCGCGACTGGACCTAACGTTCAGGGGTCCCTTTACCTTTACCTTACTTGTTGGAAGAGTAACACACAACAGGCAGCTTCGTTCAGGCAGGCTTAAAACAATTTGGTTACAAAATTGTGCTTAAGTCTGGCTTAATACGGAGATGGAGCTGTAGCTCAGACTTAGAAGTTCTCACATTTCTGGTTTGGTGATGAGATGAAGAGAGCAAAGAAGCAAATGAGAGTGCCTGTGCAGGTAAGAATACATGGGGGGGGGGTATGGACTCCCCCTGCCAGGACATAGTGAGATTGTCTTACAAAGTTCTCGCTGGCAAACTTGCAGGAAAACTTGGTGAGCTTCAGCTCCCACCATACGCCTGCCTTGCAAACAATGAATCATTGCTTTGACTGCCCTTTGAATATCCCAGGATAATGCCATTGCACAAGGGAGGGACGTTTTTTCGCCCTCATAATAACCACAGAACTTGGGGGGGGGGCTTTTGATGGAGCTGAGTGTTGGGGGGGGGGATTCAGGACAGGTTAAAGGGAGCGCACGGTTAAACCTGAACTCTCTCCGGCACAGGGGGCAGTGGCAGCCGCCAACATCAACAGAATAATGGGAAAAAATTCATGGAGCAGAGGGCTATCAATGGCCGTGCTCTGACTCCTGCTTGCAGGTTTTCCATTTGAGGCATCTGGTTGACCACTCTGAGAACAGGATGCTGGACCAGATGGGCCGTTGGTCTGATCCAGCAGCTTCTTCCTATATTCTTAGGCTGGCTCAGTTTCCCTAGCACCCTTGTCCCCCTCCGGCTCCTCGTGCAACAGCCTGGCAGTCACAGAGTTATGCGAATGCAAAGGAAGTTCTCATTTGCATAGAACTGCTTCTCCAACTGCTTCTCCAACCTCTCGAGGGGGACCTCGTGGGCATCCTTTTGGCACCCAATCTGAGCAGGCCTCTTTCTGGAGCCAAAATGAGTTTCTCTGGAAGGAAAAACGGGGGGGGGGGGGAGCAGGGGGCATCATTATTTTCCGTGTATATTTTGACACCAGCAAACTCCTCCAAGCTGTTCCTCTGTTGCATTATTTGAACGCTGTCGTCACCAGGAACAGGGAGATCTCGAGTCTGTCACACGTACAAGTCTTCCTCTCTCTCTCTCTCTCTCTCCCCACCCCTCAATTATTTTCTGCCCTAATCCCGCTAGATTCTGAGGGAGGCCTCCGATGACCTTGGAAGCTCCTGAAGGAGAGCAGAAGGCCCCAATCCACCCAAGCCCACCTGGAAATAAATAAGCCAAACCAGGCATCTTCCAGTAACTAAACAGGATAAATTTCCCACTGGTACCATATTTATTACAATACAATTATATCCAGCAGCCTTCCCTCCGAGGAGCTCAAGATGTGGTTCTCTCTCTCATACACACACACACACACCCCGCCTGATTTTCTGCTTCGCCCAGAGACATTGCCTTCTGCCCAACCACCCCATTTATGAAGCAGCGGGAAATCCGCCCTTGAGATTCTGAGAAAACTCTACCAAACTGGCCAGCAGAGTGGTTCATAAATGACTGCGGTCAAAAAGGCCAACAAGGAATATTCACAGGTAAGGGACACTGAAGTTGAGCAAGAAGTTCATGGGGGAGGGCGGGGTTCAGAAACCCTCGCTGGTCTGCTTCACCCAGAGATATTACCTTCTTCCCACACACTTGTCACAGGAGCAGGCCGGTCAGCAATTACACGGTCAAAGATGGAATTGGCAACAACATGATCTCCCCAGACTTGGTTGGTTGAGTGTCAAGCCTAATGAGCCGAGGAGCTCCTTCCCGGTGGTCCTCTTCCATAAAAATCAGTTGCCAAGACTGAAAGTCCCCACCTCCTCGCAGCCATCCGTGTCTCTTCCTCTCCAGGGCTTTCCCAAGCAATCGGAGACTGCTCCTGTGTGCAGCCAACCTCTCCTCCGCCATCTTCATACCTCTTCTGGTTCTGGGAGACCAGAGAGGAGGGGAGTCTATTGAAGCAGGAGGGGGAGACACTCTGGCTTCTTCTGCAGCCGGACTCCTCTCTGCCTCTTGGTCTCCTTCCTCTCGCAGTGGGTACCATCAAACCACCATCATCATATTGAAGACATGGGGCAATGAGACTTTCTGCCCAAGGGCCACATTCCCCTCTTAATCAGCCTTCCAGGGGCCAGAGACAAAAAGCGGGCAGGGCAGTTAGTGTTGATATACACGCGAAGAAGGAATTTCTTTTCTCCGTCCCGAATCTTCTAGCATTCAGCCTCCATGGATGTCTATGAGTTCCTGTAAAGGCCAAGCCATACCCTCCAAAATTTCTCTGATGAAAATAGGGACGTCCCATTCCATAACGATAATCTTGCTATTTATACCCCACACATCTTACTGGGTTGCCCCCAGCCACTCGGGACAGCTTTCAACATATATAAAAACAATGAAACATTAAACAGGATTGCCTTCAGAAGGCTCGGGGGTTGGATAACTCCATACCCTCCAACGAAAAAGGAGCATCCTAAGGCAGAGGTCCGTATAGTTAAAGCTATGGTTTTCGCAGTAGTGATGTACGGAAGTGAGAGCTGGACCATAAAGAAGGCTGATGGCCGAAGAATGGATGCTTTTGAATTATGGTGCTGGAGGAGACTCTTGAGAGTCCCATGGACTGCAAGAAGATCAAACCTATCCATTCTGAAGGAAATCAGCCCTGAGTGCTCACTGGAAGGACAGATCCTGAAGCTGAGGCTCCAATACTTTGGCCACCTCATGAGAAGAGAAGACTCCCTGGAAAAGACCCTGATGTTGGGAAAGATGGAGGGCACAAGGAGAAGGGGACGACAGAGGACGAGATGGTTGGACAGTGTTCTCGAAGCTACCAACATGAGTTTGGCCAAACTGCGAGAGGCAGTGGAGGATAGGCGTGCCTGGCGTGCTCTGGTCCATGGGGTCACGAAGAGTCGGACACAACTGAATGACTGAACAACAACAACAAAAGCGGGCACAAGTTTTAAATTGCTAGCACCTGGGCCATCCTCTTGAATCTCCCACCCCAAGATGTGCAAGTGCTTGCTTAAACGCTTTTTAAAACGACTCAGATCTTGGCTGTCTTCGTGCCTCTCAATGGAAGGTGCGTGGGGGGGGGGGTGGATCTCTGCCGGCAGTGTCGGAAGGAGCTGCTAAGGTTAAGTGCAGTGTAGGATTCCAGTTTGAGTCACTATACGTAAGTCCATCCAGGTGTGTGTTGTCACTGAATCATTTGCAGATATAATAAAAACAACACGAACCAAAAAAAAACCCACATCTGTGCAGAAAGGGGGGGGAAACACCCCCTCTCGGGTAAGTCAGCAATAAGCGGAAAATATATCCTGCTTTCTCCGGTACCCTGAACAGATTCTTGAAAGCTCCTGTCTGAGCTGTACATTTCAACCCAAATCAACCCTCTTTAAGGTAAAAAGGTAAAGGACCCCTAGACGGTTAAGTCCAGCCAAAGGCAGCTATGGGGTTGCGGCGCTCATCTCGCTTACAGGCCAAGGGAGATGGCATTTGTCCACAGACAGCTTTCCGGGTCGTGTGGCCAGCAGAACTAAACCGCTTCTGGCGCAACGGGACACCGTGACAGAAACCAGACCACACGGAAACGCCGTTTACCTTCCCGCCGCAGCGGTACCTATTTATCTACTTGCACGGGTGTGTTTTCGAACTGCTAAGTTGGCAGGTGCAGGGACAGAGCAACGGGAGCTCACCCCGTCGCGGGAATTCGAACCGACGTCCTTCCGATCGGCAAGCCCAAGAGGCTCAGTGGTTTAGACCACAGCGCCACCCAAGTCCCTAAGCCACTTTAAAGAGTCATGGCTTCCCCCCCAAAGTTGATAGGAGGCTCCCTATTCCCCTCGGAGAACTTGGGGAAGAGGGATGGACTGGGAATCGTAGCTCTGCGAGGGGAATAGGACTCTCCTGGCAATTCTGAGCATCCGCACAAACTACACTTCCCAGTATTCTTTGAGGAAAACCATGTCTTTCTAAGGTATATAATTTTATTTATACATGCATGCATGCATGCATGCATACATAAATACATATCCCATCCATCTGGCTGTTTACCTTCCCGCCGGAGCGGTACCTATTTATCTACTTGCACTTTGACGTGCTTTCGAACTGCTAGGTTGGCAGGAGCTGGGACCGAGCAACGGGAGCTCACCCCATCGCAGGGATTCGAACCACCGACCTTCCTGATCGGCAAGCCCTAGGCTCAGTGGTTTAACCCACAGCACCACCTGGGTCCCTAACGGGAGACAAATGGAAGCTTTAAACCACACCTTGACTAACATGAGTTTACTGCCACAAGGTACTGTGGTGGCCACTAGCTTATATAAGGGGTGTGGGTGATAATGGAATGCTGAATGGTTTAGTTTTTGTAAAATATGCAGGGATTTATGTTATGCAAAGTGAACCATGGAAAGAGAAGAAGGGTGGCCATTGATATTTTAAGGATGTTGGAAAATGGAATGCAATTTATATCACGAGCCAAGGTTGCGTCTCCCCCAAATTAAATCAGTGATGTGTATTTGTATAGAGAGATAGGGAGATGGACAATCAGGCACGGTCTCTTCCGTTTTGTGACAATCGCTCCCCGAATAACTTTGCACGCAAACTGATATCACCCTAATTATTAGGAGGCATCTATGATTCTAGGATTTTACATAGTAAGGAAGATGGGAACTTTTTGTGGGGAGGGAGCTCCTCCTCCTCCTCCTCCTCCTCCTCCCCTCTGATTGGCCCGGAGCCGCAGGCCGCGCCCCTTCACAGCATGCATCTTACAAAAACACCTTTCTGAATGCGATTCATTCACCTGTCGCCTTCATCCCGGGATGCGATGCAGCGGGAGGGCGGCGGGGTGGGAATCCCGGCCCGCAGATGCAAAAAAGAAAAAGAAAAGAAAAACCACCGAGACAAACCCTAAACTGGAGCAAAACCTTATTTTTCTTGCACGGTGAAAGAAGGGGCTGGGTTTCGTTTAACCCGCGACCAGTTTTAGATGCTCAGAAAAGGTGCAGGGTTTATCCCCGACTCCGTGGCATCGAGGGTTTTAGGGTCTTTGACCTGGGAAGTAAGCGCGATCTGTTATTTCTTTTCGGGGGGGGGGGGAGGTAGTGGGGAAGGCGATCTCTCCTGCTGCAGGACTCACGGCTCAGAGGTAAGAGCTTCCACCACCACCACCACCCCCCGAAAGTCTCGTCATTTGGAAGAAAGAGAGGAACCAGGCGCAACAGGCACAGACTGGCAGTTGGATGGTGTTGAAAACGGCGCAAGAGAGCATTGGTGGCTGTGCCAGAGAGAACATTTGAAGGGTTAGCTGCTGTTCTCTCCATAAAGTTGGTTTCTTAGTGATGTTTATCCCTTATTATGCAACGTGTGGCGATACCTGGGGAGGGCGGTGATTCTGAACCAGATTTTCAGCACAGTTGTTAACAGGAAGTCCTCCACGCGGCTTATGGTTAGCCAGTGGAACTCCTTCCCACAGGGCCACCACCTTGGATGGCATTAAAAGAGGACCGCGCCGATTTGTGGAGCAAGGGACCCCTTAAAGGGACTCTGTTAAACCACAGAGCCTAGTGCTTGCCGATCAGGAGGTCGGCGGTTCGATTCCCCGCAATGACGGGGTGAGCTCCCGTTGCTCGGTCCCTGCTCCTGCCCACCTAGCAGTTCGAAAGCACGTCAAAAGTGCAAGTAGATAAATAGGTACCGCTCCGGCGGGAAGGTAAACAGCGTTTCCGTGCGCTGCTCTGGTTCGCCAGAAGCGGCTTAGTCATGCTGGCCACATGACCCGGAAGCTGTATGCCGGCTCCCTCGGCCAGTAAAGCGAGATGAGCGCCGCAACCCCAGAGTCGTCCGCGACTGGACCTAATGGCCAGGGGTCCCTTTACCTTTACATAAAAGTTATTTATGTATGCCACTACTGCATTTGGTTAGCCCCAAAATGGGAAATGAGTGAGGTCCCAACCAAAGAAGAGTGGCAACTTAAGATGACGGAATATGCGCAGCTTGCAGACTTAACGTATAGAATAAGAGAACAAGAGGAACATGCGTTTAGTGAAGATTGGAAAATGTTTAATGAATATCTGGGAAGCTGAAAACGCTGGCAGCATTAAAATAATTTCAGCAGTGTAAATAAGCTCTTGATGGGTGTAATGACGGAATACTGAATGGTATAGTTTCTGTAAAATACTCAGGGATTTATGATATGTAAAAATGAACCATGGAAAGCAACGAAGGGAAGTCATTGGTATCTAAAGGGTGTAAAAACGAGCACTTTGAATTGTAAAACAGAAAATGTAATAAAAATTATATATATATATATATATATATATATATATATATATATATATATATATCGATAATAATAAACCTCTCCCATACTGCCACTTTTCCATTTTAAAGCAACTTCAGCCTGTGCCAACAGGCAACAACAACAAAAGTGCAGCTGAGATACACAGATCCCTGCATTTCAGGGGGTTGGGCTAAATGACCTTTGGGGGGCCCTTCCATCTCTCTATGATTCTACAAGATGCTCTTTTGGGGGGGGGAGGAAAACGTGGGGAACTTTCCCTGTTAATTCCTCCATTACCATCTCTCCAAAGCTGATGTGACCTTCAGGATGCGGCTGACTCTGGGATGTATACTGACACTCCTCACCTCTGTCTCCTGCTCAGGTAAGAACAGAGCTGCAGAAGCAGTTTTGTGTTTTGTTTTTGTTTTGTTTTTTAATTGAGAGCATTTATGAACTGGGCGCTATTTAAAAAGGAAAACCCCCGAGAGCTGTGCAAGATGAAAACAACAAAGCAATGCCACAGAAACGAAAGCAGAACGTGAAGCTCAAGTGTAAACGTGTTGGAGATTGGGATTCTGGCATGCAGAATAAAATAGGGTCTGGTTTGATGGGTCAAGGAAAGCTTGGGCAAAAGGACATGGCCTTTAAGAGAGGTCTGAAGCAACTTCCTAGAACCGTAGTGACTGAGTAAATGGGGCAAATCTCAGAAAACGTGGGCTTGTGTGGAAGTAGCCCAAAGCTATTGGGAAATAGCCCAAAGCCTCTTTTAGAACTGACATCCCGTAAATGAATCACCTGGGTTGCTTTTATGGATCAATATTTTTTTTAAAAAAAACAGCCCACAAAAAACCAGGGCTGGATTCCCATCCCCTGCTCATGCTGCTTATCTGTGTCATACCTTACTATATGAGAAAAATATAAGCGGGACATCATGCTGCAGTTTGTGCAGCTGCTGACAGGTGGCGCTGTTTACTAGGCCAAGTAAGCAGGGGCACAGTCCCTAGCAATGAATGAATTTGCTGAGAAGCCCAGCATGCTGCTCTGAATTTGGAATTACATTTGGGGGGGGGGCTGGAATCGTACGTTTCCCCTGGTACGATTTCCAGTACTCTCAGACAGAGAGCAGATTTAGATTGGAAACAGGTGGACTTTCTTCACCTGTTTTATCAAGGGCCCCAGAGCAATGTCCCTCTCATCTAGCTCAGCACTCTCCACTCTGATTGGCAATTTAATAGGTGTGAAGTGGGAGAGAAATCTTCATTTACTCCTGATAGACAGGTCCCTGTTAGGGAGGACAGTGTGTGGATTCTAACCTCTGTGTCCACAAAATGCCTTGAGGGCATCAATTATTATTATTATTATTATTATTATTATTATTATTATTATTATTAATACCCTGCCCATCTGGCTGGGCTTCCCCAGCCACTCTGGGCGGCTTCCAACAAAATATTAAAATACAATAATCCATCAAACATTAAAAGCTTCCCTAAACAGGGCTGCCTTCAGATGTCTTCTAAAAGTCTGGTAGTTGTTCTCTTTGACATCTGGTGGGAGGGCGTTCCACAGGGCGGGTGCCACTACCGAGAAGGCCCTCTGCCTGGTTCCCTGTAGCTTGGCTTCTCGCAGTGAGGGAACCGCCAGAAGGCCCTCGGAGCTGGACCTCAGTGTCCAGGCTGAACGATGGGGGTGGAGACGCTCCTTCAGGTATACAGGGCCGAGGCCGTTTAGGGCTTTAAAGGTCAGCACCAACACTTTGAATTGTGCTCGGAAACGTACTGGGAGCCAATGTAGGTCTTTCAAGACCGGTGTTGGATTGGAGACAGGTGAACTTCAAAGGGCAACTCCTGTCTGATGGAGAAGCCGGTCCGAGGACGGGCGTTTTTGAAAACACGCGTGCACAGAGGCAATTGTCCCTGTGCTTTTTGCCAACGATAACAGGACTCATTGGGCGGCAGACATTGGGCCTAACATTGAACTGTCCCAATGAACCCCTCCCCACTCCCTCACTATATTTAAGGATCTGGTGACTTCTGTTTCAGTGTATCTGAAGAAGTGTGCATGCACACGAAAGCTCATACCAAGAACAAACTCAGTTGGTCTCTAAGGTGCTACTGGAAAGAATTTTTGATTTTGTTTTGACTATGGCAGACCAACACGGCTACCCACCTGTAACTGTCCCAATGGGAGAAATTATGGAGCGATTCGATAAAGGAAAACATTCTAAAGATGCTTTGAGGGTGATACCGGTAACCCAGCAAAATTGGTTAAAATGTATAAAAGAGGGTCAAAAACATACTGAAAGTGTTTGGACATGGAGGGATCTTTCATAAACTTGTGGTGGGGGTGCATGCAAGCACAGGAACATTAGGAGATTGTTTATGAAGAGCTTAAAAAGATATTTAAATTTGCATTCCCAAAAAGACCCGAATGGCCTTTTTATTGGCCATTATCGGTGATGAGATTCCCATGGAAGCACAAAATCTATGCTGCGGCAGCAGTCAGAATAGTCTGCCCTAAGAATGGGAAAGATAGACGAATCCTAACAAAAGTGTTATGAGAAGTAAAGGGACCCCGGACCATTAGGTCCAGTCGCGGACGACTTTGGGGTTGCGGCGCTCATCTCGCTTCATTGGCCGAGGGAGCCGGTTTACCTTCCCGCCGGAGCGGTACCTATTTATCTACTTGCACTTTGATGTGCTTTCGAACTGCTAGGTTGGCAGGAGCAGGGACCGAACAACGGGAGCTCACCCCGTCATGGGGATTCGAACCGCCGACCTTCTGATCAGTAAGTCCTAAGCTCTGTGGTTTAACCCACAGCGCCACCCGCGTCCCATTATTTCAAGCCGACGTCCTCGCTCAACCTGGCGCCCTCCGGTCATTGTTGGACCATGACCCCCGCCAGCGCCAGCCCGGGAGTTGTGGTTCGACAACATTGTGATGTTGTGCCAGGTTGGAAAAGGCTAGCCTGCTAAAAGTCCTGCATTGCAAATCTTCCTGGTCATTTTGCAAGCGAAACCACAGGAGATGGGGAAATTGAGCTTTGCTCTGATTGAATTTTCCCTGGGTGATTATAAAAAACACACACACCACGAGCCATCCATCTGCCCTTTGCTTCCTTTGTGCCTTGGGTTGGGACCATGTTCCCGACCCGGCCGTCCCCACCCCACCCCCCAAGCAGCCACGATGGCTGAGAAAGCCAATGTCTCCCCCCCCAACTTTGTAGCGCACAGAGCCTGGAGGGTGAAAATTGCTTTCAACCAGAAGCCGATATCCCGCACCACAGGGGAGGCCCAAGCAGGTCTCCGAGAAAAGAGGTTTCACATTTGTGGCATCACCTCGGATCTCTTTCCTTCCTCCCCAGCCTTTGTTGACAGCTTTGGAAAGGTTATTTTTTGCTCCGGCTGTGTAAAACGATACGCTTTTGCCCAGATGTGGGGCTGCTGGGGTGTGTGGAGGGGGAGGCCCCCCCCCACTGCCTCCGCTCTCCAGACCCCGTCCCTTTCCAAGGCACGATCATTCCGTGTTGCGTACATCTCTGTTTTGCTTCCTGAAAGCCAGGGGAACATTGTGTCCATGGTTGCAAATTGCTGGAGAGAAGCCAGCTCCTCTCTCCAGATCTTTGGGGACAATGGCCTCCGTCAGACCCCATCTCCAGAGAGGAAGGGGCCTTTCTGAGTGATTTTCCGGGAGCAAGCGGGGTGGGGGTGTAGAGATTTTTTTTGTGACAGTGACCCCATGGACCAGAGCACGCCAGGCACTCCTGTCTTCCACTGCCTCCCGCAGTTTGGTCAGACTCATGTTGGTAGCTTCGAGAACACTGTCCAACCATCTCATCCTCTGTCGTCCCCTTCTCCTTGTGCCCTCCATCTTTCCCAACATCAGGGTCTTTTCCAGGGAGTCTTCTCTTCTCATGAGGTGGCCAAAGTACTTGGAGCCTCAGCTTCAGGATCTGTCCTTCCAGTGAGCACTCAGGGCTGATTTCCTTTAAGAATGGATAGGTTTGATCTTCTTGCAGTCCATGGGACTCTCAAGAGTCTCCTCCAGCACCATAATTCAAAAGCATCAATTCTTTGGCGATCAGCCTTCTTTATGGTCCAGCTCTCACTTCCGTACATTACTACTGGGAAAACCATAGCTTTAACTATACAGACCTTTGTCGGCAAGGTGATGTCTCTGCTTTTTAAGATGCTGTCTAGGTTTGTCATTGCTTTTCTCCCAAGAAGCAGGCGTCTTTTAATTTCGTGACTGCTGTCACCATCTGCAGTGATCGTGGAACCCAAGTGTGGAGATTAATCAGTGGCAAAATCTGCAGTAATGGAGTTGGGAAGGCCTGCAATTGAATGCTTAATTAACAGATTGGATCAAAACTTTTGCTCAATCTGTACAACGCTCCCCCAAGGCAGGTAACAGGGGAGACTTCGGTTCGGTTCGCAGCTTTTTAACATGCGGGATACCAAGTCCAAACTCTTCTTCTTCCGACTCTGTGGTTCTGTGGTCTTGCATCTTAGCAGAATCGGAGCTCCACAAACACCCTTCGAGGCACTCGCGAAGGGCCTCACTCGCAGATCCAGCTTTCGCCCTGGAAGACGGCTCGTTCTCGAGACACGCACACACTTTGCGGCATGAAATTGTTTGGCAGCACACAGATCAGGCCTCCCAGCCCTGTTGCTCACGCTCCTACCTCCGGAAGCAGCAGCTGCTGAGGGGCGCATTTGACGCTCCAACTTCCATCGCCCGGTGCTCTCGTGTGTGTCACCCCCCCGTCCGCCCGCCCCAGCGCCCCCCTGCTAATCCTCCCATCTGTTCCCTGTGCCGACACACTACACAGAATCGCCTCCCACCCCTCTCCAGTTTATTATTAATCACCTTTACGACAGTGTTTCCAAAAGAAAAAAACACTCCCAGGTTAATTTGCGGTCATTATCCCATTCAGCTGGACGGCTAGCTAGGGAGCTAGGCAATTACGATGCCCGGGATCACAGAATTTGTCGAACCAAAGCCCAACCGCCTGCCTGTTTGCGGTTGGGGGGGGATTTATTTGCTTGTCCCGCAAAAGGAAACTGAGGCCAAAAGGAATGGCATGCTCCGAGTTATCCAAAGTGCTCTCCCTTCTTTGAAACCCAACCCACCCACCCCCCGACAATTTAGTTCTGAACTGTGCAAAAGAGAGCCTCCGACATGGATTGGCTGAACTGCTGTGACTGCGTGGAATGTAATTATTATTATTTTATTTATTTATTTATTTATTTATTTATACCGTGCCCATCTGGCTGGGTTTCCCCAGCCACTCTAAGCGGCTCCCAACAGAATATTAAAAACACAATAAAACATCAAACATTAAAAGCTTCCCTAAACAGGGCTGCCTTCAGATGTCTTCTAAAAGTCTGGTAGTTGTTTTTTCTCTTTGACATCTGGTGGGAGGGCGTTCCACAGGGCGGGTGCCACCACCGAGAAGGCCCTCTGCCTGGTTCCCTGTAACTTTGCTTCTCGCAGGGAGGGAACCGCCAGAAGGCCCTCGGAGCTGGACCTCAGTGTCTGGGCTGGACGATGGGGGTGGAGACGCTCCTTCAGGTATACCGGACTGAGTTTCTATGGTTTGTTTCTCTCCTTGTATTTTTCAGGAGTGGCTCCAAGGACCCCGAAGCTTGAATACTGTGTCAGCTTCTGGGCTAAAAACATCACATGCTACTGGAAGCCTTTGCAGGAAATGGGTCCTGAAACAACATACAGGCTCCACATCACAGAGTAAGTGCCTTGCTTGCCTTTGGGATAGCAGAGATATAGGGCCAAACAGTGCCGTACAACCAGCATGTTGGAATATTATTCTTATCATTGCTTGAGGTGGTTGGCAATTTTGTCTACATGGGTTCCACCGTAACCAGCAATCTCTCCTTCAGTGCTGAGCTAGACAAGCGGGTGGCGCTGTGGTCTAAACCACGGAGCCTCTTGGGCTTGCCGATCGGAAGGTCGGCGGTTCGAATCCCCGCGACGGAGTGAGCTCCCGTTGCTCTGTCCCAGCTCCTGCCAACCTAGCAGTTCGAAAGCACACCAGCGCAAGTAGATAAATAGGTACCGCTGAGGCGGGAAGGTAAACGGCGTTTCCGTGCGCTCTGGTTTCCGTCACGGTGTCCCGTTGCGCCAGAAGCGGTTTAGTCCTGCTGGCCACATGACCCGGAAAGCTGTCTGTGGACAAACGCCGGCTCCCTCGGCCTGAAAGTGAAATGAGCGTCGCAACCCATTAGTCACTTTTGACTGGACTTAACCATCTGGGGTCCTTTATCTTTTTTTTACTTTTTTGGACAAGGACCAGGGATGGTGTTATTGTTTCTGTTGTCCTGCAAAACATCTGGCAAGCTGCAGGATTCCCCATGCTGGATGTAAGAGTTTTCTTACTGATCAGGCCCTAGACTCTACCTACTGTGCAGCTTGGAGCCGCCATTTTTTAATTCCCCACAATCCCCTGAAGCAACGCTGTGGATAGGGCATTCTGGGAAATGTTCCAAAGGAGGGGCCCAAGGCTCGCCAGTTTGCCACCGCTGCCCCTTCAACCCGCAGCTGCTAAGGAGTGCTCCCTTCCTGTTTATTTTTTCCAGAGAAGCTGGGCGCTGTCAAATGGATTTTGGCTACACAAAAAGCTGCACCGCCACCCAGGGAGAAAGTGCGTGCGGCGTCCCGGTGGAGAACCTCTTTGCTTTCTACAAAATAAACCTAACTGCCGAGAGTCGAGGAGTCCAAGTGAGCTCACCGGAAATGTGCGTCCATGGAATGAGCATTGGTAAGGAACGAAGCTCGGGAAAGTCTCCTCGCCCTCTGCACAACAACCCTGTGAGGTAGGCTAGGCAGAAAAAGAGAGAGAAAGGGCACGTCTCCGGCTTCCATCACCCACTGAGCTTCATGGTTCTGTAGGGGATTCGAACCCGGATCTGCCCAGTCATTGCCTGACCGATGCCACCTACTGCTTTGAGCAGAACAAGTTGGCTAGGTGGCAAAACAAGTGGATCCCTCTCCTTTGATGCACTGGCGTAGCGGTTTGAGGTTGCAGGGCAGGGTGTCGAAGACCCCTTTGCTAATTCTGCAGCCGGGTTCTAGCATGGAGTCTGCCTCCAGTGCCTGACAGCCGCCCAATCAGACAGCTCCTATGATGTAAGTCATGGGCCCCGCCTGCTCCCTAAAATATCCCTGGTTTGTTCCTTTCTATATATAGGGTGCCTACATTCTGCATAGGGACGCAGGTGGCACTGTGGTGTAAACCAGTGTTTTTCAACCACTGTTCCGCGGCACACTAGTGTGCCGCGAGATGTTGCCTGGTGTGCCGTGGGAAAAATTGAAAAATTCAAGAGAATTACTTTATATATAGTCAATATAGGCACAGAGTTAAATTTTTTAACATTTTCTAATGGTGGTGTGCCTCGTGATTTTTTTCATGAAACAAGTGTGCCTTTGCCCAAAAAAGGTTGAAAAACACTGATGTAAACCACTGAGCCTAGGGCTTGCCGGTCAGAAGGTCGGCGGTTCGAATCCCCGTGACAGGGTGAGCTCCCGTTGCTCGGTCCCTGCTCCTGCCCACCTAGCAGTTCGAAAGCACGTCAAAGTGCAAGTAGATAAATAGGTACCGCTCCGGCGGGAAGGTAAACGGCGTTTCCATGCGCTGCTCTGGTTCGCCAGAAGCGGCTTAGTCATGCTGGCCACATGACCCGGAAGCTGTACGCCGGCTCCCTCAGCCAGTAAAGCGAGATGAGCGCCGCAACCCCAGAGTCGGACACGACTGGACCTAATGGTCAGGGGTCCCTTTACCTTTACCATTGATTATTGCTTTCATTTTATGGATCAATGGTCTTGTTAGATAGTAAAATTCATGTTAAATTGCTGTTTTAGGGGTTGTTTTTAAAAGTCTGGAACAGATTAATCCGTTTTGCATTACTTTCTATGGGAAAGCGCGCCTTGGTTTTAGAACACTTTGGGTTTGGAATGGACTTCCGGAACAGATTAAGTTTGGTAAGCAAGGTTATTATTATTACAGTGGTACCTTGAGTTAAGAACTTAATTCGTTCCGGAGGTCCGTTCTTAACCTGAAACTGTTCTTAACCTGAAGCACCACTTTAGCTAATGGGACCTCCCACTGCCGCTGCGCCGCCAGAGCACGATTTCTGTTCTTATCCTGAAGCAAAGTTCTTAACCTGAAGCGTTATTTCTGGTTACAGGTGGGTAGCCGTGTTGGTCTGCCATAGTCGAAACAAAATAGAAAATTCTTTCCAGTAGCACCTTAGAGACCAACTGAGTTTGTTCTTGGTATGAGCTTTCGTGTGCATGCACACTTCTTCAGATACACTGAACAGAAGTCACCAGACCCTTAAATATAGTGAGGGAGTGGGGAGGGGTATTACTCAGAAGGGTGGTGGGAATGGGTGATCAGCTGATAGGTGTGGAAAACCTGTTGACGACTCTTAACGGCTGCAATTAGTCTTGCAGGGAAAGGCAAGGGGTGAGATGGCTAAAGATAGCTTTGTCATGTATAATGAGATAAGAATCCAATGTCTTTGTTCAGACCAGGTTTCTCCATGGTTTTAAGTTTGGTGATTAGTTGCAATTCAGCCACTTCTCTTTCCAGTCTATTTCTGAAATTCCTTTGTATTAAGACAGCTACTTTGAGATCTTGTATAGAATGTCCTGGGAGATTGAAGTGTTCTCCTACTGGTTTCTCTGTCTTGTGATTCCTGATATCAGATTTATGTCCATTTATCCTTTGGCGTAGGGTTTGGCCTGTTTGTCCAATATAGAGAGCTGAAGGGCACTGTTGGCATTTGATTGCATACACAATGTTGGAACCCGTTATTTCTGGGTTAGCGGCGTCTGTAACCTGAAGCGTATGAAACCCGAGGTACGACTGTATTGCACAGCTATGAGATTATTGTAGAATCCAAGAAGGTTGTATAATCTTCGAAGGGGGCGTTTCTGCAACTATCAGGGAGAGACGGCTCCCCTTCTGGGTTTTACACTGCACCATTGGATACAGACGCCAACTTCCTCTTCTCACCCCACATCTAGTGAAACTGAGCGCACCTGAGGTCAGCATCACTGAAGCAAACCGGTCGCGGTGCTTTTACCTGGAATGGAGCACACCTGGCGATGAGGTGCTGTCTCTGTTGGAGACAGAGTATGAGATCCAGTTCCGCGACGTGGCAGAGACGTCCTGGATGCAGGTGGGCGAGCGAGCCGGATCCTCTGTGGCGGACATCTGTTGCTACATATTTGTGTAGCGCCCTGTGTCTTGATGTTTGGTGAAAGACAGGACCCTGCCCCAAGGGGGCTTGCAAATCTGGCTGCGTCCCATGCACGGTTAAAGCACAAGGCCCTCTAAGAATCCTGAGAACTGCAGTTTGTTGAGGGTTCTGGGAATCGTAGCTCTATGAGGGGTAAACTACGGTTCCCAGGGTTCTTTCTGGGCAGGGGGTATGCTTTAAATGAATGGTGTATACGTAGCCTGGGAAACATCAGAGGAAGATAATAATAATAATAATAATAATAATAATAATAATAATTTATTTCCTTGACATCTGATGGGAGGGTGTTCCACAGGATGGGTGCCACCACCGATAAGGCCCTCTGCCTGGTTCCCTGTAACCTCGCTTCTCCCAGGGAGGGAACCACCAGAAGGCCCTCGGAGCTGGACCTCAGTGGATGGACAATGGTAGTGGAGACGCTCCTTCAGGTGTACTGGGACAAGGCCGTCTAAGACTTTAAAGGTCAGCACAAAGACTTTGAATTGTGCTCAGAAACGTCCTGGGAGCCAATGTAGGTCTTTTGGGACCGGAATTGATTATTTCCTTGACATCTGGCGGGAGGGCGTTCCACAGGGCAGGGGCCACCACCAAGAAGGCCCTCTGCCTGGTTCCCTGTAACCTTGCTTCTCTCAGGGGGGGAACCACCAGAAGACCCTCGGAGTTGGACCTCAGTGTCCGGGCAGAACGATGGGGGTGGAGACGCTCCTTCAGGTGTACTGGGACAAGGCCGTTTAGGGCTTTGAAGCTCAGCACCAACGCTTTGAATTTTGCGCAGAAACATCCTGGGAGCCAATGTAGATCTCTCGGGACCGGTGTTATGTGGTCCCAGCGGCCGCTCCCAGTCCCCAGTCTGGCTGCCGCATTCTGGATTAGTTGTAGTTTCCGGGTCACCTTCAAAGGGAGCCCCATGGAGAGCGCATGGCAGTAGTCCAAGCGGGAGATAACCAGAACATGCACCCTAACGCCCATTTCCTTGCCCTTCTGAAGGCAGTCCTGTTTAGGGAAGTTTTTAAATAGCTGATGTATTCTTCTGTTTTTAATCTTGTTGGTAGCCGCCCAGTGTGGCTGGGGAAGTGTGCTTTTTGTTTTGTTTTTTTTGGTACGCATTACTTAGCTGGAGGTCCGCATTGCAAAAATCAATTTTTTTTTTTTTTTTTGTACCAATTTCAAAGGATGGCTGTGATTCGGCAAATTAGGTAGATCTGCCTTTACACACCAACCGAATAAGATTATTTCATGTTCAAATATATAAAAGGATGTCCTATAGAGGAGGGTGAAAGGTTGTTTTCTGCTGCTCCAGAGAAGCGGACACGGGGCAATGGATTCAAACTACAAGAAAGAAGATTCCACCTAAACATTAGGAAGAACTTCCTGACAGTGAGAGCTGTTCGGCAGTGGAATTTGCTGCCAAGGAGTGTGGTGGAGTCTCCTTCTTTGGAGGTCTTTAAGCGGAGGCTTGACAGCCATCTGTCAGGAATGCTTTGATGGTGTTTCCTGCTTGGCAGGGGGTTGGACTGGATGGCCCTTGGGGTCTCTTCCAACTCTAGGATTCTATGATTCTATTTCATCCGCCTCAACTCGCAGTGGCAGCCCAACTTTAAAAACAAACGAAGTGCTAAAGCTTGCTCCCCCCCCTCCCCAATATTTCTCCTCCCGCAAAGGTCAATTTTACATTGTCTGAAAACTCTCCTGGCTTTGCAAACATCTGCCACGTCGCCCCCTTCACCAACTACTCCGTCCGAGTGAGGGCAAAATACCTCCACGAAGTTTCCTTCGCCATCGGTGGCGGGCGTCCATTCTGGAGCGACTGGAGCCGTGAGAGATTTGTGAGGACCCTGCCTGAAGGTAAGGTGATCTCTGCTGTGCTTAGAAGTGACGCTGCGTCGCAGGGGGTTGGGATAGATGACCCTCGGAGTCCCTCCCAGCTCTATGATTCTACGACACAGGCGCTCAGATGCTCGCAAGAATAGGGGGGTCAATTGTGCCTCTAATTCAGGCATAGGCAAACTCGGCCCTCCAGAATTTTGGGGGGACTACAACTCCCATCATCCATTACCTCTGGTCATGTTAGCTAGGCATGATGGGAGTTGTAGTCCCAAAACATCTGGAGGGCCGAGTTTGCCTATGCCTGCTTAGTCCTAGCCAGCATGACTAAGCCAACATTTCATAATGTCGTGATGCACTTGCTTGTGTCTCTTTCTGCTTCCTGCGTTCTCTTGACCTCAGAAGAGCCTGCAGTATTGTAACGGAAAATCCCAGGTGTGGGACTGCCCAGGCACCTGGCCCTTGGGGATAAGCCCACTGGTTTCTGCGGAGTTAAATAAAAGAAGTCCAGCCACTGGAGCAAGGACAAGACAGGGTTTATTGCGCAATAGGTTACAGTCAAAACTGCACACCCAGAGCAGCGTTACAAGAACTTTTAAAAACTCCTACCATATCCCAGAATACAGTTTGGAAACATCATTACTACATCACTAAAACATCATCAGGAAAGGGGAGGGTTATACATGATTAACATATAGGAAAAACAAGATTAACATATGGGGGAAACAGAGCAATATCAGGGAGAAAAGCAATGACAAACCTAGACAGCATCTTAAAAAGCAAAGACATCACCTTGCCGACAAAGGTCCGTATAGTTAAAGCTATGGTTTTCCCAGTAGTGATGTATGGAAGTGAGAGCTGGACCATAAAGAAGGCTGATCGCCGAAGAATTGGATGCTTTTGAATTATGGTGCTGGAGGAGACTCTTGAGAGTCCCATGGACTGCAAGAAGATCAAACCTATCCATTCTCAAGGAAATCGCCCTGATGTTGGGAAAGATGGAGGGCACAAGGAGAAGGGGACGACAGAGGATGAGATGGTTGGACAGTGTTCTCGAAGCTACTAACATGAGTTTGGCCAAACTGCGGGAGGCAGTGAGGATAGGCGTGCCTGGCGTGCTCTGGTCCATGGGGTCACGAAGAGTCGGACACAACTGAACAACTGAACAACAACAACAAAATTGGCAAGGATACCTTGAGCACTTACCTGGGAGAGAACAATGGGATTCCGGTTGAGGGATATTAGCCCGGTGTCTTCCTGAAGCACCCAGAGATTACCTGCTGAGGCATTTCCCTGTGTACGTGGTCTCTCGCCTACTGGATCATGGCAGAGAGATGGGTTCCCTTAAGGGCATCACTCCGTACCCCAATGAGTTTACTCGGGAGGAGACTTTGCTTAGGTGACGCCCCCCCCATAATTTCCATAACAAGGATCTGGCCAATGGCCTCTCTAGCCCAGCATCCTGTTCTCATGGGGGCCAGCCAGATGCCCCTTCTGGGAAACCCGCAAAGCGGGATTCGAACACAAGAGCAACTCTCCCATCTAGCGACTGATATTCGGAAGCATTGTTGCCTCCAACTTGGGGGAGAGACCCGCCGGCCTTTTCCTCCATGAATTTGTCTAATCTTCTTTCAAAGCCATAGCAGTTTGGTGGCCGACATCATGGCATCCTGGGGTGGTGGTGGAGCGAATTCTGTAGTTTGCTCTGGGTGAACAAAGTGCTCTCTCTGATCTGTACTAAATCTCGGCGTTTTGCTTCCGCTGCAGCTCCGTCGGCAGGGCCAGCTCTTTGGAGGAAATTAGGACACCCCGATGGCTATGGAAACAGAGTGGTTGTCCTCATGTGGAAGGTAGGGAGGGGTAACCAATGCACCGACACCGTGGAGTGAAAGGGTGCCAAGAGCTGGAGGCGGCACGGTGCCAACATCATTGCCTGAGCGCAAACCTGTTGCTGGACGGGTGAAAGATTCGCGGCACAAAGACAGCGCCCCGAGGTCCACACAGAGATGCCTGAGGGGCCACATTTGGTGTATATGATGTAAAAAGTAAAGGTACCCCTGACCATAAGGTCCAGTCGCGGACGACTCTGGGGTTGCGGCGCTCATCTCGCTCTGTAGGCGAGGGACCTGGCATTTTCCGCAGACAGTTTTTCCGGGTCATGTGGCCAGCATGACTAAGCCGCTTCTGGTGAACCAGAGCAGCGCACGGAAACGCCGTTTACCTTCCTGCCGGAGCGGTACCTATTTATGTACTTGCACCTTGACGTGCTTTCGAACTGCTAGGTGGGCAGGAGCAGGGACTGAGCAACGGGAGCTCACACGGTTGCAGGGATTCGAACCGCCAAACTTCTGATCGGCAAGCCCAAGAGGCTCAGGGGTTTAACCCACAGTGCCGTCCACTCTTGGGGAAAAGGAGCAGGGTTTTTTTTCTTATAACAGTTGCAAACATTTCCTTTTGCTTCCTCCTTTCAGCCCCTGACGCCAAAAGAGGCAAACGGCGAGATCCTGGGATACAGCCTTTACTCGCAAAAGAGAGGGGAGCCTGCGATCCTGCAATGCTTCACGCCAGACCTGCAGTGTAGGCTCCTCCTCCCAGCCGGAGAGGAATTTACGTTCCTTGTGGTGGCCACCAACATCGTGGGCATGTCCCCTCCAACGAAACTCGTGGTCCCGCCATCCGGCAGTCAAGAAGGTGAAGTAGGAGGGTGGGGAACAGCAAATGCCATTTTTCTAAACCACTGAGCCTCTTAGGCTTGCCGATCGGAAGGTCAGCAGTTCGAATCCCTGCAATGGAGTGAGCTCCCGTTACTCTGTCCCGGCTCCTGCCAACCTAACAGTTCGAAAGCACACCAGTGCAAGTAGATAAATAGGTACCGCTCTGGTGGGAAGGTAAATGCCGTTTCCGTGCGCTCTGGTTTCTGTCACAGTGTCCCGTTGCGTCAGAAGCATTTTAGTCCTGCTGGCCGCATGACCCAGGAAGCTGTCTGTGGACAAACGTGGGCCTTCCTCAGCCCGAAAGCGAGATGAGCGCCTCAACCCCATAGTTGCCTTTGACTGGACTTAACCGTCCAGGGGTCCTTTACCTTATCTTCTTCTACGAACCTGCGCAGGCCCTGAGACCTTTGGGGGAAGCCCTGTTCTCTGGCATGCTTTGGGGGTGGGGGGGGGAATGAGGGAGAAGGCCAGTGTGGTGTAGTGGTTAAGAGCGGTAGACTCATAATCTGGGGAACCGGGTTCGCGTCTCCGCTCCTCCACATGCAGACCTTGGGCTAGTCACACTTCTCTGTAGTCTCTCATCCCCACTCACCTCACAGAGTGAAAGAGAAGTGGCTGAATTGCAACTAATCACCAAACTTAAAACCATGGAGAAACCTGGTCTGAACAAAGACATTGGATTCTTATCTCATTATACATGACAAAGCTATCTTTAGCCATCTCACCCCTTGCCTTTCCCTGCAAGACTAATTGCAGCCGTTAAGAGTCGTCAACAGGTTTTCCACACCTATCAGCTGATCACCCATTCCCACCACCCTTCTGAGTAATACCCCTCCCCACCCTCTCACTATATATAAGGGTCTGGTGACTTCTGTTTCAGTGTATCTGAAGAAGTGTGCATGCACACGAAAGCTCATACCAAGAACAAACTTAGTTGGTCTCTAAGGTGCTACTGGAAAGAATTTTTATTTTGTTTTGACCTCACAGAGTGTTTGTTGTGGGGGAGGAAGGGAAAGGAGAATGTGAGCCGCTTTGAGACTCCTTCGGGTAGTGATAAAGCGGGATATCAAATCCAAACTCTTCTTCTTCTTCTCGGCCGTTGCTCCCAAACTTCGGATCTTCTGACCAAACTGAGTGTTGGTGAGCATTCCGTGACTGCGATGTTCTTTTTTTTCGCTCCTAGATCTGCCATCCCTGCCGCCCCTTCTGGTGTCTCCAGCAGGGGACCACGGCCTCCTCTTGCGCTGGCCCCTTCCCAACAACCCGATGGCGGTCTACATTTTCGAATGGGGTCAACTACCCGCGAAAGAGGGCAGAGACGTGTCCTGGCGTTATCAGCCAGCGAGCGTTGGCCATGTGCTCATTACAGGTGAGCGGAGGCACATAGACATGAGTCAACCGTGTGATGCAGCAGCGAAAGAAGCTAATGCCATCCTTGGTTGCGTCGGCAGAATTCGGGTGATGGGAGGAGCAGGGAAACCAGATAGTTTCCCGCTAATTTCTCTCTTACGGAATCTTTTTTCATTCCTCTCCAGAAGCAATTGAGCCAGGAAAGCTCTATGAACTGGAGATTTTCGCCCTCATAAATGGCAAGGTCTGGGCCTCGGGTTCTACCAGTGCTTACTCCAAGCAGATTGGTAGGTGGGACCAGAAAGTTATTCCGTTATTACATCCACCGAAACTTTTTTACAGTGGTACCTCGCAAGATGAATGCCTCGTGCAACGAAAAACTCGCTAGGCGAAAGGGTTTTGCGATTTTTTTTTAGGTGACTCGCAAGACGAATTTTTTCTATGGCCGTGCTTCGCAAGACGAAAATTCCAATGCATTCCTATGGGAATTAAATTCCAATGCATTCCTATGGGAAACCGTGCTTCGCAAGACGAAATTTTCGCAATACGAAACGACTCGCGGAACAAATTAATTTCGTCTTGCGAGGCACCACTGTACACTGTTAAATTTATCTCAATGCTGCTCAATGTTTTCAGGTGTGCAGTCATACCTCAGGTTGACGACCCCCCCCCCCTTTCCCTCCTTCTTCACTCTTTCTCCAGCTCCACGCCGTGCGCCGACTTTATTTCCCGTCCGAGTCTGGAAGTCCCGTGTCGAGTTGCAGTGGGAGATTCTCCCTTTGGAGGAACGCGGCGGGGAGATACGGAACTATACTGTCTTCTACAAAAAAGATGGGGAAGATGAGCATAGTAAGTGCGTGCTTTGTTCTGTTCTAACAGGGAACACAGCAAGTTTCTAGTCCTTAAGGCAGGGGTCAGCAATCTCTTTTCAGCCGTGGGCCGGTCCACCGTCCCTCAGACCATGTGGTGGGCCGGTCTATATATATATATTTTAAAAATATGAACGAATTGTTGTTGTTGTTTTGTTGTTGTTGTTGTTGTTGTTGTTGTTGTTGTTCAGTTGTTCAGTCGTGTCCGACTCTTCGTGACCCCATGGACCAGAGCATGCCAGGCACGCCTATCTTTCACTGCCTCCCGCAGTTTGGTCAGACTCATGTTGGTAGCTTCGAGAACACTGTCCAACCATCTCATCCTCTGTCGTCCCCTTCTCCTTGTGCCCTCCATCTTTCCCAACATCAGGGTCTTTTCCAGGGAGTCTTCTCTTCTCATGAGGTGGCCAAAGTACTGGAGCCTCAACTTCAGGATCTGTCCTTCCAGTGAGCACTCAGGGCTGATTTCTTTAAGGATGGATAAGTTTGATCTTCTTGCAGTCCATGGGACTCTCAAGAGTCTCCTCCAGCACCATAATTCAAAAGCATCCATTCTTCAAAAGCATCCATTTTAAATATTTAAAAAAATATGAACGAATTCCTACCCCCCCACAAATAACCCAGAGATGCATTTTAAATAAAAGGACACATTCTACTCATGTAAAAACACAGACCGTCCGCAGGCTGGATTTATAAGACAATTGTGGGAATCAGTGTGACTAGAAACTTAGTGTTTCTTTTAAAAAAATGGCGTTTAAGTACCAAGGCGTTTGGGAACCAAGGCATTTGAGTACCAAGGTGTTTGAGTACCAAGGCGTTTGGGAAGCAAGGTAATAATGATATTATTATTATTATTATTAGTAGTAGTAGTAGTAGTAGTAGTACCCCGCCCATCTGGCTGGATTTCCCCAGCCACTCTGGGCGGCTTCCAACAAAAATCAAATACATTAAAATATCACACATTAAAAGCTTCCCTAAACAGGGCTGCCTTCAGATGTCCTCTAAATGTCTGGTAGTTGTCTATCTCTTTGACATCTGAAGGGAGGGAGTTCCACAGGGCGGGCGCCACTACCGAGAAGGCCCTCTGCCTGGTTCCCTGTAGCTTTGCTTCTCGCAGTGGAGGGAACTGCCAGAAGGCCCTCGGCGCTGGACCTCAGTGTCCGGGCTGGACGATGGGGTGGAGACGCTCCTTCAGGTATACTGGGCCATTTAGGGCTTTAAAGGTCAGCACCAACACTTTGAATTGTGCTCGGAAACGTACTGGGAGCCAATGTAGATCTTTCAGGACCGTGTTATGTGGTCCCGGCGGCCACTCCCAGTCACCAGTCTAGCTGCCGCATTCTGGATTAGTTGTAGTTTCCGGGTCACCTTCAAAGGTAGCCCCACGTAGAGCGCATTGCAGTAGTCCAAGCGGGAGATAACCAGAGCATGCACCACTCTGGCCAGACAGTCTGGTACCACTGTACTCACGGTGGCCAATCCAATGTCCTAATGAGAAGCCCGAAAGCAGGACCCACGCGCAACAGCACTCTCCCCTCTTGCTGTTTCTTGCAACTGGTCTCCAAAAGCATCGCATCCTCCTCTGACTGTGGATGCAGAGCACAGCCGCCAAGGCTGGTAGCCATTGCTAGCCTTCTTCTTGCCTCAGGGACAGCCCCTCTTTCTTGTTTTCCAGCGGCGGTGGTCCTGGACAGCTCCGTACACGGCTGCTTCATTGAAGGCCTGGCTCCAAGCTCCGTCGTGACGGTCTTCATCACGGTCGCCAACGATGGAGGGAGTACAGATGGACCCATTCTGACCATCCACACCAAGGACTCTGGTGAGGGAACATGGTGGGGTTTCCTGGGCTTCCGTTTTTTTTATTTTTTACTATATAGAATCATAGAATCATGGATTCATAGAGTTGGAAGAGACCCCCAAGGGCCATCCAGTCCAACCCCCTGCCAAGCAGGAAACACCATCAAAGCATTCCTGACAGATGGCTGTCAAGCCTCTGCTTAAAGACCTCCAAAGAAGGAGACTCCACCACACTCCTTGGCAGCAAATTCCACTGTCCAACAGCTCTTACTGTCAGGAAGTTCTTCCTAATGTTTAGGTGGAATCTTCTTTCTTGTAGTTTGAATCCATTGCCCCGTGTCCGCTTCTCTGGAGCAGCAGAAAACAACCTTTCTCCCTCCTCTATATGACATCCTTTTATATATTTGAACATGGCTATCATATCACCCCTTAACCTTCTCTTCTCCAGGCTAAACATACCCAGCTCCCTAAGCCGTTCCTCCTAAGGCATCGTTTCCAGGCCTTTGACCATTTTGGTTGCCCTCCTCTGGGCATATGGTTTTATGCTTTTTATTATTGCTACAAACCTCTTAGGTACTTTTAAAAATGACAAATACACACACATATATATATTTAAATAGATGTGAATGGCTTCCTGGATAGCTCACTCAGTAGAGCACGAGTCTCTTGATCTTAGGGTTGTGGGTTCGAGCTCCGTGTTCGCCCCAAAGATCCCTGCATTGCTGGGGGTTGGACTAATGACCCCCCCATGGTCCCTTCCAACTATGATTCTATGATTCCTTCCACCAGGCAGGGCCAGACCTCTTCACTCCAAGGACTCAGCTACATTAGTAAAAAAAACAACAGTGTTTTGAATGCATTACAAACATGCAACACCGGGTGGCGCAGCAGAGCATAAAACTTTTCTGTACGATTTTACATAGCGGTTTTCCCCACACCCCGTAATTCTATGAAATAAACAACGCTGTGGCTGTATCCCTGTGGGTGGCAGGAGGGTGGCGTTGGTTTCTATTTACTGAATGCCTCGGCCTCTGTGATCTGAAGCTCCCTCTTTCTCTCTCTTCTTTCTCGGCAGATTACGGCGAAACCGAAATCCTTTCCTCTGCCCTTTGCGTAGGGTTCCTCTTCGTCCTCCTTGCCGGGTCGCTGGCCTGCCTCTGGAAGTATCGGTTGTGCGTGTCCATAAAGGATCACCTTCCCCGTCCCAGTTGGCCCAACCCATTGTTTGCTAGGGCTCCCAACTTTTTCTTCTCTCTCTCTTTTTAAAAATAACATCCTCTGGGGAGGGCTGCAAGGAATCGTTTTGACTCAAGAAAACACCCTGAGCCCCTTTCTGCACCCAGAAGATTGCCCGGCTTGTGGGAAAGTCTCTCCCTTCTGGACTACGGCTCCCATGGGGTCCAGCCGTTGTAGCCACCTCAAACTACAACTCCCGTCTGCCTCAAGCCATCATGGCCGTTTCAAACTACAACTCCCATCAGCACCGGCCGGCACATCGACTTGGGCTGATGGGCGTTGTCGTCCAAAGGTATCTGGAGAGAACCAGGTTGGCAGAGGCTGGCATGCCCCGTGCCAGGGCTCAGTGGGGCTTCCTCAGAAGCACATTCCGGGAGCCTGGTGCCCAGGGGTGTAGCAAGGTAAATTGGTACCCGGGGGCAATAAAAATTTTGTCACCCCCCCCCCCCAGAGGCATGGGAAGGTCAGGTGGTACCCGGTGCAGAAAATTTCTTGTCAACCCCCCCATTGATTCCCCCCCCTGCAAAAATGGTTTTACGTTATTTCATATTTTCTTACAAAGGAATAATAACAAGTAATAATAATAAAAACTTTTATTTATATCCCACCCTCCCCGGCCGAAGTCGGGCTCAGGGTGGCTAACATCAGATACATAACATTGGTATAAAATCAAACAATAATTAAATTACCTCCTAAAAACATCTCAAAATCAAATTAAAGTCTAATTAGATGGCTTTCCACAGGGTTAGGGTTGGGAACAGTAAGTGCTCCACTGAACTGAAATTTCAGCCTTCACGACATAGGAAAACAGCCAAGTGAACAGCTATTTTGGTGGAGGAGGGTCAAGATAATAATAATAATTAATAATAATAATAATAATAATAATAATATTTATTATTTGTACCCGCCCATCTGGCTGGATTTCCCCAGATATTAACCGATATGCATGAAATTTCATATATAGCTATATAATCCCTAGTATAGTAAGATAAGACCTTCGGAGCAGGCATTTTCAAAAAAAAAAATTCAATTTTTTTTTCTTTTTTTAAAAAAAATGTTCCTTGATATTTTGTCACCCCCTCCATTATGGAACATGGGGCAGGCTGCCCCACCGCCCCCTTGCTACGCCCCTGCTGGTGCCACCACCGAGGAAGCCCTGTCCACACACACACACACACAAACACACAAACACATATCAGCTCACACGAGTCTCATTCTGCGAAGGAGACACTTCGAAACTGGACCAAAATCTTCTGCCTCCTAGGATGCGATTTTGTTGCTTGGGCTAAGTAAGGAGAGGGAGAACTGGTGCTTCAGAAACTAGATTTTGCTTTCCTTTCTAATTTTCCGAACTCGTTTCAGTTGAAGTCCTTTTTTTTGTCTTTTTCTTTTTTAAATCTCCCCCCCTCCACTCTTTTAACTAAAGCAGTGGTGTCCAAAGTCCGTTCCGGGGGCCTAATCCGGCCTGCCGGTCGGTTTAATCCGGCACCTGTGGCAGTTTATTTCCTGGGGTAAAATCCTACAAAAAAACAACACCTCAACAACTTCAACCCTTTAAAAAAAGCCCACAATTTTGGGGTAGAATCGCAAGAAAGCTCAACAACTTTGGGGTAAAACCGGGGGGGGGGGGAGTTCAACAATTTCAATCCTTAAAAAAGTTTTTGGTCAGTCCTTTGGTCGGCCCTCACGGCCCTTCAGTTCATCAAATCTCGCCCTCTTTGAAAAAGGTTTGGACACTACTGAAAGTAATTTCTCTGAATTTTTCAGGCTTCGGAAGTACCTGTGGCCACCGATTCCCGACCCGGCAAAAAGCAACCTTGCCACGTGGGCACCCCAAAAAATGTTTCTGGTGAGTAGCGGGTATTACGCTTGCCAGTGTTGTTTGGGTGGGTGGCTTGGATTTCTCCCCCCCCCTCCCCTGGGCAGTTAAAGGCACCTTCGAACACGGCCTGTCTGTGACCTAAGAGCAGTTCAGCCAATCACTGAGCAGGGGCACCAGAAAACGCATTGCAGCCCTCAACCCGCAGCGAATTAGAACATGGAACCGATGGCATTAAAGACTCGGCCAATGGGATCATTGGCCAGCACAGTGCATCTGTGACGTAAGGGCAGTTCAACCAATCACTGAGCAGAGGCTGTAACAATGGCAGTGTTAGAAAGTTCTTCCTAATGTTGAATCTCCTTATGAGTGGAGATTTTTCCCCCAAAGGGAAAAGGTGGAGTGTAAATGAAATTGTCGTTGTTCAGTCGTTCAGTCGTGTCCGACTCTTCGTGACCCCATGGACCAGAGCACGCCAGGCACGCCTATCCTCCACTGCCTCCCGCAGTTTGGCCAAACTCATGCCAGTCGCTTCGAGAACACTGTCCAACCATCTCATCCTCTGTCGTCCCCTTCTCCTTGTGCCCTCCATCTTTCCCAACATCAGGGTCTTTTCCAGGGAGTCTTCTCTTCTCATGAGGTGGCCAAAGTACTGGAGCCTCAACTTCAGGATCTGTCCTTCCAGTGAGCACTCAGGGCTGATTTCTTTAAGAATGGATAGGTTTGATCTTTTTGCAGTCCATGGGACTCTCAAGAGTCTCCTCCAGCACCATAATTCAAAATGAAATTAATAATAATAAATACACACACTCACACTGCTCGCCAACCCCGCTGCCATCCCCCCCCCCCGCCCAACACACCAACCCCCAGAGCTTCCCCTCCCCATCCCACATCCACTTTTCTTTGTCTCCCCATTAATTTTCTTCATGGTAATCCACGATTGTGATGCAGCGCTACAAATCCTCCAATGGGAGCTGCGTGACGACAGCATTACAATTTTATGTATATGGGAAGATACAGCGGCACCTCGGTTCTCAAACTTAATCCGTTCCAGAAGTCCGTTCCAAAACCAAAGCATGGAACCGCAAAGTCCAACTAGAGAGTCAGAATTTTTTTTAAGGCTGCCCTTTAAAGCCCCTTCTTGTCCTCCTCCCTTTAGGATTTCTCTCCTTGCCGCCCTGAGAAATGGAGCCGAGATTATCTCACCTTGACCATCAATGACCTCCTGAGAATCCTCCCCTCCCAGTCGGAGGAGATGGGGAGGAAGGCGTTTTTGGGGAAACAGTGGCTGGCGGATGTTCCCGGGCCTTTGCAGAAGCCAGCCCCCATTACCAGAAACGAGAGCCCCTCCTGGGGAAGCAGAGGGCAGCCCCAGAGCCACACATCCACCTGGAGCCCAGTGGTCTACTCCAGAGTCATTGTGGTCCAGAAGAACCATGGTCCGAATGACCCTCAGAGAAGTCCTCGCCATCTGCGGTCCCCCTCCAAGTGCCAGGATCCTGAAAACTCTGCTCTCAGATCCAAGTCTGGCCAGGGGGTCTGGCTGCAGAATTTTACCTATGAGGCCTTGCTAGAAATTGGGCCAGGCAGCAGGGCATTCGGGTCCGTGGGTGAATTTCCACTCCTGGTGAGTCTGGCGGAGGGAGTTCTCCACCCAACTGAAAGCCCACAAGGGACTCCGAGGAAGAAACCCTAGCATATCTCACAAGGATCTTGCAAGACCTCGGATAGGAGCTTTCTCGCTGCGCAGCTTCAGCGCCGCTATCGTAAAACTAACCTGCTGGCGAGCGAAGGTCTCAAAGCGATAACGTTTGCTCGCCCGAGCTGCCGAACAGGTCTGGAGGAGCGCTTGGCTTCGATCTCGCATGCTTGGCTTTTGGATTGCTTGCGCTAAACTGCCGATGACTCGGCGAAGGTGAAACTCGTCAGAACGAAGAAGAAGAAGAAGAGGAAGGAGGAGGAGGAGGAGGAGGAGGAGAGTTTGGATTTGATATCCCGCTTTATCACTACCCGAAGGAGTCTCAAAGCGGCTAACATTCTCCTTTCCCTTCCTCCCCCACAACAAACACTCTGTGAGGTGAGTGGGGCTGAGAGACTTCAGAGAAGTGTGACTAGCCCAAGGTCACCCAGCAGCTGCATGTGGAGGAGCGGGGAAGCGAACCCGGTTCACCAGATTACGAGTCTACCGCTCCTAACCACAACACCACACTGGCTCTCAAGAACCACAGCTAAAGGTGGGTCCCTGAAAGCACACCCCAGGCTTCAAAGGTGTGCTTCTTCACCATTTTCCAAAAAGCTGTTCAGTGAAGTTGCCAGGTACACCTCTTTGGGGAGCTCCAATGCTTAGGGGCTGCCACTGAGAAGGCCCTTTCTCCCTGAGCTCCCACCCGCCTGAGCCTCTGTAGAGGGGTCCCTCTGCTGATTTTGGCACCTCTGAGAGGGTCTTCAGGGAAGGAGGTGGCCTTTCATATATTTGGGTCTTTGAAAGGCTCTAAACCAGGGGTCCCCAAACTAAGGCCTGGGGGCCGGATGTGGCCCAATCGCCTTCTCAATCCGGCCCATGGACGGTCCAGGAATCAGCGTGTTTTTACATGAGTAGAATGTGTCCTTTTATTTAAAATGCATCTCTGGGTTATTTGTGGGGCATAGGAATTTGTTCATTCCCCCCCCCCAAATATAGTCTGGTCTCCAACAAGGTCTGAGGGACAGTGGGCCGGCTCCCTGCTGGAAAAGTTTGCTGACCCCTGCTCTAAACACTAGTACAGGGGGTGGCGAGAGCCAGTGTGGTGTAGTGGTTAAGAGCAGTAGACTTGTAATCTGGTGAACCGGGTTCGCATCTCCACTCCTCCACATGCAGCTGCTGGGTGACCTTGGGCTAGTCACACTTCTCTGAAGTCTCTCAGCCCCACTCACCTCACAGAGTGTTTGTTGTGGGGGAGGAAGGGAAAGGAGAATGTTAGCCGCTTTGAGACTCCTTCGGGTAGTGATAAAGCGGGATATCAAACCCAAACTCTTCTTCTACCTTGCCTGCGCCAGATCAGTCCCACGGAGCCCCCTCCGTAGGCTGGATAGCGAGCGCGCCCATGATTTCCGGTGTCTGCGCGAGTCTGCGCAGGCGCAATTTCCGACGCCACAGAAGCAACTCCCTGCGCCACACCAGTTAACGGCACAGTGCAGGGACTCGCCAAGCAGGCGGCTGGGTTCTGGGGCAGCTCATGGGCCGGTTAAATGGCCTCCACGGGCCGCTTCCAGTCCATGGGCCGCAGGTTGCCGATGCCTGCACCAGCATGAGCACCTTAACTTAAGCCCAGAAGCAGACAGTCAGCCAATCGTAGAAGGAGAGAGAGAGAGAGAGAGAGAGAGAGAGATTTTGGGCATTGCAAGAGTCTCCATTTGGGAACCCCTTGCAGATGACCACAGTGCCTAGAGACAAGCGGTCAAGTCATGCATCCACAGCAGTGGCCAGAGGAGGAATGACCGCTGGGAGGAGCTCAGAGAGAAGAAACGCCCAGCGGCAAAACCGGACGCCTTCATCTGGCCCAGCTGCAACAAAACATGTCTCTCCCCTATCAGTCTTTACCATTCACAGCAGGTGCTGCAACCTTCCAACAGTTTGACTTCACTCAAAAAGGCTCACTCCTCCGTTGCCTCCTGAGACAGACGGATGCTAGCTAGTGTTGGAAGGGGCCCCCCCGGCGTCATCTAGCTCAACTCCGTGCAATGCAGGAATCCCAGCTAAACAATCCCAGACCATCCGACTTCTTCTGAAAAATCTCCAACGAAGGGGAGTCTGTTTGCCTGGCGAACACAATCCGTACTGTCAGAAAGTTCTTCCTGATGTCTAGAGAGGGAGAGAAGGAAGGATGGGGAGGAAAGTTTTGGGAAGGAAACTTTTTGTCCAGAAGTGAGGTTTCTTACAAGAAGGCATGCAGAAAGAAAGGTTACATCTGTAGACAAAAGGATGAGTCACCTTGCCAAACAAAATAAAATACTTAAATGTTCATGAGAGATGGGTGACTGCTCTTGCCCTTGAATTGAAAAGGTTGCAAGTATAACTGGAGGGGCTGGGTTGTGGGTAAGGGGGCAGATCTGGAAAGGTCTCGCTGCTTCATTATTTTGGAGACAATAAGGCGATGGCGAGGACTCTTGAGAGAGTGGGATTCTGAGTTGGAGAGCAGCAAGAAAAAAAGGGGGTATTCAAATCTATTGTGCTGCCGAGGAAAGTCTCGTTGGAGAGGCTACAGAGCGGAGCCTTGGGGTGGCGGGGAGACTTTCTCAGAGAAAGGGGCACAAGCGGAAATTTGTTGTGGACCGGGGGGGGGGGGAGTGAGAACTCAAGGAGAGCTTGGCTGCAGGATCAGGCCCAATCAGTGCAGGATCCTCCTGTGTCCTCGCCGTGGCAAGCTGCAGAATTTGTCCATGCGTGGTTTTGCACAGCACGCTGAAATCCAAAAGATAGATGATAGATAGATAGATGATAGATAGATAGATAGATAGATAGATAGATAGATGATAGATATAGATAGATAGATATAGATATAGATAGATAGATAGATAGATAGATAGATAGATAGATAGATAGATAGATAGATAGATTGTCATTGTACAAGTACAATGTTGTACAAGTGCAACGAAATTGAATGCCATCCCATAAAAACAAAACAAAAAAACACATTTTCAGCCACACATGCACATACATACACACCCGTCATAACTCTCCAAAGTCATATTATCTAGTCACAGCTTGCTTTCCTGCTGCTGCGCTTGGCCTGCTGCGCTTTAAAAAAATAAATAAAGATGGAAGATGAAAACCCTTCCGCCTGTGTTGTTTGAGAACATCTCCGTCAAAGCCAGTGGGGCCTTGCTGCTTCTTTCTGAGTAATCTCTTCTCATCCAAGGTAGCTAGATTGGCTATGGAAGCGGTGGGGGTGGGGGTGGGGTTCCTTTTACCGGACTGGTTAATCCCAGTCTCGAGCTCTGCCCAACACTCAGCTTCATAGGACACCTACCGCTTCCTGTGTTATGAGAAACTAAAAAGTCTCCAAACGCTGCAACTTTTGCACGCTGCGATTTCCCTTCTGCTGTTGCAATTCCACATTTTTTTTACTCTAGGGGGCGCCCTTGCCCTGTTCCATCTCCCTTGTTCTTCCAGTTCCAGGAAGCTGTTCAATAGAGCACATGGTTAGGCAAACTAAGGCCCCGGGGGCCGGATCCGGACCAATCACCTTCTCAATCTGGCCCGCGGATGTTCCGGGAATCAGTGTGTTTTTTACATGAGTAGAATGCATCCTTTTATTTAAAATGCATCTCTGGGTTATTTGTGAGGCATAGGAATTTGTTCATATTTTTTTTTCCAAAATATAGTCCGGCCCCCCACAAGGTCTGAGGGACAGTGGACCGGCCCCCTGCTGAAAAAGTTTGCTGACCCCCCGATACAGCAGGTCTGGGCTTTTGTTTGTTTTTAACAGAAATGTGCTTAGGGTGTCTCTCTCACTACACAGACACACACACACACAAAATTAAAAACAATGTGTCCCTTTTTATAAATAAAAAATAAATAAAACAGCATAAGAAATACAAGCGTGCCAATTTATATCAATTCTCTTCTCACTACTGATAGAATTGTTGCAAGGTCATTTATCTAGTCCACACACACACACACACACACATACCCGCAGTGCAGGAATAAGTGGCTGGCATGGGATGTTACTCCTACTCAGAGTAAACCTATTGGGAATTCTGGGCATGGTTCACCAGATCTGCTAGTTCTCTTCCACCGAGCAGAAGTCCAACTGGCTGCAACTCACGAGGTTTGTGTTTCACATAGTGACTTGAAACACTGGAAGGTCCGTAAGGCTGAATCCTTGGTTCCTTCGGCTCAGTAATGTCTGGCACAGGCTGGCAGCAGCTCACCAGGAGATGCCAGAGATCGGGACCTTCTGCATGCCAAACAGCTGCTCCCTGGCAAAGGAAGGAACTCCATCCAGAAGATCTGAACCCATCCTAACATTGGGAGAGGTTGGTCATGTTGCACTGGAGGCCTGTGCTAGGTGTAGGAATTTGGAGGCAGCGTGGTGCAGTGGTTAGAGTGCTGGACCAGGACCTGGGAGAAGACTTCAAATCCCCATTTGGCCAGTCACTGCCTCTCGGCCTAACCAACCTCACAGGCAGGGCCAGATTTAGGTCTGATGAGGCCCTAAGCTACTGAAGGTAACGGGGGCCCTTTATATGCCCAGCTGTCCTTTGTCAACAACAAATTGTCACCCTTTTTGGTGTTGAATATATGCTGTATGGTAATTGATGGACCTCATAGGTATCTCAAGCCATTTGCACATGTTGCTGTGCAACCAGTCCGTGCAGAATGTAAGGTAAAGGTAAAGGGACCCCTGACTGCAGTGCGATTGCTGACGGGAACAAGTCCTTGTCCGAATTGGACACCTGTGCTCAGAGATCTGCCCTGCTGGCCAGTTTGCTCCTGGGCCAAGTTCAAAGTCTTCCTATCAGTATAAAGGTAAAGGGACCCCTGACCATTAGGTCCACTCGCGGACGACTCTGGGGTTGCGGTACTCATCTCGCTTTACTGGCCGAGGGAGCCGGCGTACAGCTTCCGGGTCATGTGGCCAGCATGACTAAGCCGCTTCTGGCGAACCAGAGCAGCGCACGGAAACGCCGTTTACCTTCCCGCCAGAGTGGTACCTATTTATCTACTTGCACTTTGACGTGCTTTCGAACTGCTAGGTTGGCAGGAGCAGGGACCGAGCAACGGGAGCTCACCCCGTCATTGCGGGGATTCGAACTGCCGACCTTCTGACCGGCAAGCCTTAGGCTCTGTGGTTTAGACAACAGCGCCACCTGCGTCCCTACGCAGAATGTAGGCACCCTATATATAGAAAGGGACAAACCAGGGATATTTTAGGGAGCAGGCTAGCAGGCGGGGCCCATGACTTACATCATAGGAGCCTACACAACACAAAACACTGTTGCTGGATGTAGGTTTTATTTTATTTGTTTTTTATCTTATATTTTGGAAATGTACATCCAGGGTTTTTTTTCCCTTTAATTTTTTTGGGGGGGCCCTCAAGAGAGGGGGGCCCTAAGCTATAGCTTGTTTAGCTTATACATAAATCCGGCACTGGAGATAAAATAGTAAGTTTTCTTTTTTTAAAAAAAACTTCCCTATACAGGATGACGGCTCAGGGATCAGATAACTCCATATCCTCCAGCATTTCTCCAGTGAAAATAGGAATGTCCTAAGAAAAAATGGGACATTCCGGGATCAAATCAGAAACCGGGAGGGCTTCTCTAAATCAGGGACGTCCCTGGGAAATAGGGGCACTTGGAGGGTCTGCAATGAATAAATGCAGCAGCTGTACAGCATGCGTTGGTGAGCTTCCCTTACGGAACAAACCATGCTATCTCTTGCAAAAGAATAAAGTTCAGGAAACCGCACTTGTGTTTGTTTGCCCTGGGAAAACAGGTAAAGAAGCCCAGCCCATCCTGAGCTAAAGAGAAGTGCTTCCAAGCTGCACAAAAATGGTTTGCTGCTGGCTGCTGGGTGTGTGTGTGTGTGGAACAAACTGCAAACAGATCTGGGGATTCTGATTCTGATATTTAATTTGATTCAGATATTTAATTTCTGCAGCCGGTGGTGGGCCAGAGAGGAACAGCAGCAGCAGCAGCAGCAACAAAAAAGCGCTTGCACCCCTCTCTCCCAAGCACCATTTTGGGAAGAATGGGAAACTGATCTTTCAGTTGCATCCAAGGGTCATCTAGCCCAACCCTCTGCAATTCAGGAATCTTTTTGCCCAACCTGGGGCTCGAACTCACAACCTTGAGATTAAGAGTCTCGTGCTCTTACCAACCGGAAATGGACTCATGGGCCAAGTCGGGAAGCATCATAGGTGCCAACCCCCTGGGGCCCCACAAAATTCCCCATGAAGGGGCCGGGCACCCACAAATTTCGGTGCACACTGCATGGCACCCATGGCCACGGGCGCCCAGAGTCGCAGGGCCAAGTTGGCACTCCTAGGACACACACACACACATCAGCGGGCCAAAATCAGCTGGATAGCTCAGTTGGTTAGAGCATGGTGCTGATAACGCCAGGGTTGCAGGTTCGATCCCATCTGCATATTCCGACATTGAAGAGGGTTGGGCTAGATGATCCTCAGGACCCCTTCCAACTCTGTGATTCTATTCTCTTCAATTATGTTCTGAAAACTGGCCTACAAGCCAGAGGTTATCCGCCCTGGCCTGTAGTTCTGGCTAACTTACAGGATCTCTTGCGTTTTCCTTTTGTATTTTTAATGTGGTGAACCGCCCAAGAGTGATCTTCAAGGCACTCTGCCCATGCTCAAAGGCACACTGCCCGTTTCAGCGGCTCCGCCTTGCCGGACTGGAAAGGCGCTCTGCACATGTCCCAACGCGTTTTGCCCCCACATTGATGATTCGTCGGCTTCCCCTTGCGGGAATCACGGAAAGGCACTCTGCACATGCCCCAACGCGCTTTGCTCCCACATTGATAATACGGCGGCTTTAGGGAAAGGCACTCTGCACATGCCCCAAAGCACGTTACGCTTACATTGACGGTTCGTCGGCTTCCCCCTGTCGGAATCATGGAAAGGCGCATTGCGCTCACATTGATGAATCGACGGCTTCCCCTTGCGGGAATCATGGAAAGGCACTCTGCACATGCTCGGAGCCATGACAACCGGGAGAGAGGGAAGGGAGGAGATCGGGCTCCGGAGGGGAGAGGGCGTCTCCCTAGCCGGCTGATCCCAGCAGCCCGGCCCCTCAGCTTCCCGCCCGCCCCTGGGCAGAGCCGGCTCCGCCTTCTGGCTTCCTCCCGACTCCTTAACTCCCAGGGTTGCGGCCAGCGGACGCGGATCTTCCGCGGTTCTTTTCTCCGGCGATGTGAGAGAAGCGTCGCTGCCGCCGCCTGCGCTGGAGCGCATCACCCGCGGCCGCGGAACGATGGAGCGCGCAACGAGGCTCTTCCTGGCGCTGGATGTCCTGTGCCTCGTGGTTGGTAAGGGAAACTTGCCCCCCCCCAAAAAAACACTACTAGCCCCCCCACTTCCCTGTCCCCTGTTCTGCCCGTCTGCGTTTGAACCCCCTTCCCAAATTTATCCCTCCCTTTACGCGCCTGGAAATGGGGAAAGGGGGCATCTCCTTGGACCACCCCCCCCCTCAAAGCTGCCCATCTAAGACTTAAGCAGCCTGGCCCAAGTCGCCTCCATCTCTCTCCCCCCCCCAAAAAAAAGTTAGCTCTCCCTGCACCCAAAGACGCCCAGCTAAACTAACCAGGACACCCGCAAAAAAATTGTGAATAACAGGCGTGGCTTTTGCAAATTCCTTCCCCCAACCCCCCACCCCAGAAAAAAACTTTATGGGGAGGTCTTCTAGGAATTGCTCCTAAATCTGCTCTTCCCCCAACTGCTTTTGCTGAACCGCCACCCCACCCCCCCAAAATCTGGGATATTTGCCTCACTTGAGACACACTGGATCTTAAATGGGGAGGGGGGGGCTCTGAGCAACTTCCTTTCTCCTGCTTTGGGGTCCCCGGTACCCCCACCCTATAGACAACACACGTGCACAGTCCTTTTCTCCAGTTAAGCATGTCTGTGCCTAAAAAAATAAAAAAATAAAAATTGAAACACCCCCCCCCAATTCAGATCCCTAGCAAGGAATGATGAAATCCATTATGCAGTCAAGCTCCTAGCTGGGGGGGGGAGAGAGAGAGAGGGAGAGAGAGAGACACCCCATATTTTCCTAATTTGGTCTCCTTTTGTTGTAAGTTCTAAGTCATTTTATTTGCTACCGCAAAGGGGGTGGAAATGGCCCAGAGGTTTTATTGATACCATCTGAGGGGGGTGGAGGGGGGGGTGAGGGACCACTCCCTACCCCCCCCCCCGCAAAGAAATGTTGGCTTGGTTCGGATGCCAGCTCATCGGAATTCTCCCTTTTGTTTATTCCACTGGGAGGGATTGCCATCCCCCTCCCACAACCCCACAACCGAGGGAAGATTCGAATCCAGCACTCCTGTAGAAATCAGTCTGGCAGGGGGGGCACCTTCCGGCTCCACGATTCTCTGGTTTTTGATCGGTCTCTGTTTCAAGAAATGCCCTTCACGCCGTCTGTCGATCGCCTAGTGCTAGAAGGGTCTTAATTCGGCGATTTGTAACGACAACCCTAGAAGGCGGGCCAGGGGAGCTGTTTTCTATTGCTGCTTTTTTGTGGAGGTGGGCTCTGAGGCTGATGGAATGGGTGGCTGGAAGGAGATCCAAATCGGCGTTGACCCACTGCTGTTTCTGTTCTTTGCTCAGAATTCTATCCTCCCTGCCAACTGTATGGTCCTCGGGGCGGGTTATGATAATTTGCAGTAAAACTCACATATAGTGAGACCCCAGAACCACTCCGTCCGCCAGCCTTTAACTCCCCTGTCCGGTGGTGTGCTACAGTCTTGGTGCAAGTGGGAAGAGGTTAAAGCAAGATTCTAGTCCTCATCAATTCTAAATAGAGGTCTGGTTTACATAGGGATCTGCCTTCTGCCGAGTCAGGCCATTGATCAATATAGCCTGGCGTTTCCAACTCTGACCGGCAGCAGCACACCGGGAGTTTTCATGCAATCATAAAACTGTAGAGTTGGGAAGGGACCCGCGGGTCATCTAGCCCAGCCCCGTTGCAATGCGGGAATCTTTTTGCTCCACGTGGGGCTCGAACCCACGACCCTGCGATTCAGAGCTGACTGAGCTGGTCTTGCTAGCTAGGGATGATGGGAGTTGTAATCCAACAACAGTTTGGGAAGCGTTGTTTTAAAAGGCAAAGCAAGGTTCAAGTCCTCGTGCTGGCTCCGAAGGAAGGGCTGGTTAAAAGAGGAACTTAGTAAGCTGCCTCTTATCGAGACAGGCACTGACCGGCAGCAGCTTTCCGGGATCTTTGTGCATGGAGTGCGCTGCTTGCATCCTGGAGGCGGCTTTCCCCCCGGGGCCTTGCAGAGGGTTGGGCTAGATGACCGCCTGGGGTCCCTTTCCAAGTCTACGATTCTAGGAGATGGCACTGGGTGAAGGGGAAGAGGTGGGGATGTGATCCCGGCCTGGCCAGCAACATTGCCGTCTTCTCCCTGCCCTCTGGCCAGAAAGTGGGGCAGGTTTGTCTTCAATTTGAGATTCCTAGAGGTGACTTTTTGGCTGCTGGCGCTGCCCTCTGCTTCCGTATTTGCCTGTCAAGGTTCATTATGACCTTTAAACCGATGCAGAATGAGAGCCGTGGAGCAAATGAGAAGCCCGGAACGAGCCCTGCTGGATCAGTCGTTGGGCTGGTCATGTTGTGCAGATGCCTATCGTCTTCCAAAGCAGCTCCTCTATTCCGAACTTAAAAATGGAAAGCGCAATGTTGGTGGTCAACCAAAGAGGTTCAAAGACCCTCTCAAGGCACATCTTTTAAAATGTAGTATAAACACCGACAACTGGGAAACACTGGCCTGCGAGCGCTCCAGTTGGACAACAGCCTTTATCCTACCAAAGGTGCCGTGGGCTTTGAAGACACTCGAACTCGGGACGCAAGGGAGAAATGTGCTATGAGGAAGGCACGCATGGCAAACCCTCACCGGGATCAACTTCTGCCCGGAAACCCTCACCCCCTGGTCCCCAATCCCCAGCCTGTAAAATAATATTCCCCCCCCCCCGCAGGTGGTAGAAATGTTCCTTTGAGTTCTGTCACGGCAAACAGCCCACCCCCTAGGCAGATTTATGGAAACTACAGCTTAATTCCTCCCCCCCCCACTTTTAAACCCCTTGGCCGACAACTGCCTTGTGTCTGAGAGTTCCGCCGGTTAAACGCTGGGTTGTTTCGAGGGCTGAACCCCCGGTGCTGAAAGCAGGAACCAAGGTACTGTGCTTGAATGGGGCGTTTTCAGAACCTCACACGGTTCTCCTGTATTCTGGGACCCCCCCCCCCCGCATTGCACTCCACCCCAAATTCATTATCGGTCAGCTGCGTTTGTGAAAGTCGAGACTGCAACAGATTGTTGCAGTACAGCTTCAGGTAAAAGTAAAGGGACGCCTGACCATTAGGTCCAGTCGTGTCCGACTCTGGGGTTGCGGCGCTCATCTCACTTTACTGGCCGAGGGAGCCAGCGTACAGCTTCCGGGTCATGTGGCCAGCATGACTAAGCCGCTTCTGGCGAACCAGAGCAGCGCACGGAAACGCCGTTTACCTTCCCGCCAGAGCGGTACCTATTTATCTACTTGCACTTTGACGTGCTTTCGAACTGCTAGGTGGGCAGGAGCAGGGACTGAGCAACGGGAGCTCACCCTCATTGCGGGGATTCGAACCGCCGACCTTTTGATCGGCAAGCCCTAGGCTCTGTGGTTTAGACCACAGTGCCACCTGCGTCCCTCTTCAGCGTCTTAACAGGAGCATTACTCCTGTTAAGACACAAGGGAGATGAGGTGCGTTTCAAGTGGCAGGGAGTTCCCCCACCTCGCCTCCCCCTGCTATTCTGCAGAGCTCTTTTTCTTTTGGGTTACAACACGGCCCCCTCCCCCTTCACCCATGCATGCAGAAATTGCTCCCTTATTCCACACACCCCCCCCACCGAAAAAAGGCCCTGTTTTGCTCTCAAAATGACAGGCACTCAACCACTTCGGTTTGCCATGAGAAGGAAATGATGATAGGGGCCGGCTGGAACAAGAGACGACCTTCAGCCCTATGGGAAGATGGCAATCGGCTCCTAGTACTTTTGCCCTCCGGGGAAAATCCGTACTTGTTTATTGCAATTAAAAAAAGAAAGAAAGGGGGGGTGGAATGCAAACCCACAGGCGCCTCCTCGAAAGGTGCCGGTTATCAAATGTCAACTTTCCATGTCCTTAAATTGCTTGGCTGCAAAAATCATCCAAAATAGTGCTTACCCCACCAAAAAATAATAATTGTGTGTGGTGGGGAAACCTGGCACACCGAAAAACCCAAGTTTTATCCAACCCATTGAGAGATTTGTGTTCCTCACTTTTTGGGGGTCAAACCTGTGTTTTATTAAGGAAATTTGGGAGGAAAAAGGAACGCAAAGGAGATTAGCTAAGCAGGAACCGTGCAATTAAATACATATCCCGGGGTGGGGTGGGGGTGGAAACCTACGAAATGTAACTGCATGCCAGGGAACGTTGAGAAGAGCCTGGTGGCTGGATGAGGCCGATGGCCCGCGGTCGACAGCCAGTGGGATGACTGCTTAGCAAGATCCGAGTGCGAGAGCCGACTCTCCCCTCCTGTGGTTTCCAGAAACTTGCATTCAGAAGCATCGCGGTGCCCCGCTGGGGAAGCTCCCGTGGCCAGTAGCAAAGCCGTCTAAATTCGCGGCAACCGCCACCTCCAGTGGCAGGGAATTCCGCACGCTGCATGAAGAAGTCCTGTCTTTTTAAAAAAAATCTCGCCCTGAATCTCCCAGCCTTCAGCTTTGCTGCATGTCCCCGCCAGTCTCTCTCTCTCCATTTGCCATTTAATAAACGTCTATCCTGTCGATCCTCACCTTTCCTCTAAACTAAAAAGTTTAGAAAAAAAAATAGGTTCCGGTACTCGCCATGATGTTGTTAACGGTAAGAGCCACGCTTTTTAACGACAACAAAAAGAGGTATCCTTGAGAACCCCCCGGGAGGGGAACAAACAAAACAGTGGGCATGCGCAGGATTGATCTAGGATAGCTCATGAGGCTCTTTAATCCCAGGGTTGTGGGTTCGAGCCCCACGTTGGGTAAAAGATTCCTGCATTGCAGGTGGTTGGACTAGACCAGGGATGGCCGACTTCCAAGAGACTGTGATCTACTCACAGAGTGATCTACCCCCTTTTGGGGGGGTTTTTAGGAACGAGGAAGGCCCATTTTGGGGGGTTCGGGTCAAAGTTGTTGAGCTTTTTGAGGGAGTAGGTAGAATGTTGAGCTTTTTTTAAGGGGAACCACAATTGTTCAGCTTCTTTGGGAGGGAACCAATGATCTGCCAGTGACCTACCACAGACGTCCAGTAATCTACCGGTAGATCGCGATCTACCTGTTGGACATGCCTGGACTATATCGCGGGCAGGCAAACTTAAAGGCCTGGGGGCCGGATGCGGCCCAATCACCTTCTAAATACGGCCCACGGATGGTCCGGGAATCAGCGTGTTTTTACATGAGTAGAATGTGTGCTTTTATTTAAAATGCATCTCTGGGTTATTTGTGGGGCCTGCCTGGTGTTTTTACACATATAGACAACCTGAGCCTACGACGGAGGGGTCCCCAATGTTACACTCTTCTCCCATACCAGGGCAGTTTGCAAAGATCACCCATGTCGAAGCATTGGTTCTTCAACATCAGCTTCGTTGTGCAGATCTTCCAAAGCAACTCCTCTTATTCCGAACTTTAAAATGGAAAGCGTAATGCTGGCGGCCAGCGAAAGAGGTTCGAAGACTCTCTCAAGGCAAATTTTAAAATAAAATGCAGTATAAACACCGACAATTGGGAAACATTGGCCTGAGAGCACTCCAGTTGGAGAACGTTGTTGTGTTGTTTAGTCGTTCAGTCGTGTCTGCCTATTCTTGACCCCATTTACCAGAGAGAGCACACCAGGCACAACTGTCTTCCACTGCCTCCCGCAGTTTGGCCAAACTCATGCTAGTCGCTTCGAGAACACTGTCCAACCATCTCGTCCTCTGTCGTCCCCTTCTCCTTGTGCCCTCCATCTTTCCCAACATCAGGGTCTTTTCCAGGGAGTCTTCTCTTCTCATGAGGTGGCCAAAGTACTGGAGCCTCAGCTTCAGGATCTGTCCTTCCAGTGAGCACTCAGGCTGATTTCCTTCAGAATGGATAGGTTTGATCTTCTTGCAGTCCATGGGACTCTCAAGAGTCTCCTCCAGCACCATAATTCAAAAGCATCAATTCTTCGGCGATCAGCCTTCTTTATGGTCCAGCTCTCACTTCCATACATCACTACTGGGAAAACCATAGCTTTAACTATACGGACCTTTGTCGGCAAGGTGATGTCTCTGCTTTTTAAGATGTTGTCTAGGTTTGTCCTCCAGCACCAGAATTCAAAAGCATCAATTCTTCGGCGATCAGCCTTCTTCTTTAGTTGGGGAACAGCCGTTCCCAAAGGTGTCATGGGCTTTGGAGACGCTCAAACTCAGGACGCAAGGGAGAAACGTGCTAAGAGGAAGGCAGGCTTGGCAAACCCTCACCGGGATCAACTCATGCCTGGAAACCTATATCGCCACTGTGGAAGGATGTGTGAATCCAGAATTGGCCTCCACCGTCACTTACGGACTCACTGTTCCTGGAAGACGACCTTACTCGGCTACGAGGGATTGCCAGAGAAGAAGTGGACATATCAAGGCAATCTGCTTTGCTCTCACTGCACTCGGGGATAAATCAGAGGCCCTCACCTGTTTTGCAAGGGATGCTTAAGTATCAGCGGAGGCAGAATTTACCTGCTTTTTTCCCCAACTTCATTCCAGCGGGGAAGCAACGCCTGCCAGCCTCCACCTCAGTCTCAGGTGTTGCCCTTGTAAAACTCAGCAGGGACGAGAACGGGGAGGAATCTGCCATTAGTTGGTTCTGCCTGTCATTCCCTCTAGCGCCACCTACTGTTGGCCTCCCTGCCTTTTCCCCTTCCCGTTTGGTGGGCAATTGCCACCACTGACACAAACATACCATGCGTCTTCTGGACATACCTGGTCTTGTGGTTATAATAATTATAAAAATAATTTATTACTTATACCCCGCCCATCTGGTTTATGGCACCCCAAAGACCGTGCAATATATATCTAGCGGCCTGGTACCCTGCATTGCTTGAGGATACTCAGAAGTAAAAAAAAATTAAAAACCCACAACTGCATGGTTTTGAAATCAGCAGTTCAAATCAGTGCAGGTTTTGAAAGGCTCCGTCTGCCACCATGAATCTAAATGGCACCTGGTTGTTTCCAAACACAGATCAGCTTCTGGACCTCGGGAACCCGCTCGCGGAATTCGGCTCAGAAATCCCGTGTTGTTTTTGAAAGCTTAGGTAGTGCCTGGTATTCGGGATTTAGCCGACGGATCGGCTGAAATGTCCGTGAACCACTTTTGCTCAGCGTTAGGTTTGAAATCTGGAGTCCAAGACATTAACGTCGATATGAAGCCGCTGGGAGAGATCATCAGGGGGTTTGGGCTGGGTGTCCATCAGTATGCGGATGATACCCAGCTCTACCTCTCTTTTAAATCAGAACCAGTGAAGGCGGTGAAGGTCCTGTGTGAGTGTCTGGAGGCGGTTGGAGGATGGATGGCAGCTAACAGATTGAGGTTGAATCCTGACAAGACAGAAGTACTGTTTTTGGGGGACAGCGCAGTGTGGAGGACTCCCTGGTCCTGAATGGGGTAACTGTGTCCCTGAAGGACCAGGTGCTCATCCTGAGAATCATTTGACTCACAGCTGTCCATGGAGGCGCAGGTCAATTCTGTGTCCAGGGCAGCTCCATCTGATCTGCAGGATGAGACCCTCCCTGCCCGCAGACTGTCTGGCCAGAGTGGTGCATGCTCTGGTTATCTCCCGCTTGGACTACTGCCATGCGCTCTCCGTGGGGCTCCCTTTGAAGGTGACCCGGAAACTACAACTAATCCAGAATGCGGCAGCCAGACTGGGGACTGGGAGCGGCCGCCGAGACCACATAACACCGTCCTGAAAGACCTCATTGGCTCCCAGGACGTTTCCGAGCACAATTCAAAGTGTTGGTGCTGACCTTGAAAGCCCTAAACGGCCTCGGTCCTGTATACCTGAAGGAGCGTCTCCACCCCCATCATTCAGCCCGACACTGAGGTCCAGCGCCGAGGGCCTTCTGGCGTTCCCTCACTGTGAGAAGCAAAGCTACAGGGAACCAGGCAGAGGGCCTTCTCGGTAGTGGCGCCCGCCCTGTGGAACGCCCTCCCATCAGGTCAAGGGAAATAAACAACTACCTGACATTCAGAAAACCTGAAGGCAGCCCTGTTTAGGGAAGTTTTTAATGTTTGATGTTTTGTGTTTTTAATATTCTGTTGGGAGCCGCCCAGAGTGGCTGGGGAAACCCAGCCAGATGGGGGGTATAATAAATTATTATTATTATTATTATTATTATTATTTATTCATTTGTGCTGATGTTATCTGTGGTTGCTTCCTTCTGCGAGAAGGAGGCGCAAGGAGCTATTGGACAGTATCCATGTAGTGGAATGCCTTTGTTTTGGGGAGGAGCCAAGGAAGCAGGCAGGTCAACGGAAGCTCCTGCCTTAGCTGGATTTGCTTAGCCAGGAAGGCTTTGCTTGGTTTAAAAACCACCCGTGCAAAAACCAAGCGATTCCGTAGGCTGAACCCTCCCACCGTTTTTTTGCATTTACACGGAGCGACCTTTCTCACTTTGACATAAAAGGGGCACCCCCCCCGCCCTTGCAAAGTGACCATGTAGAGTCCGGCCTGCTCTTTAGGGTTGTCGTGACAAAGATGCAGCCGGGGGGGGGGTCATCATAAAAGCCTCCGCAACCAACATCCTTGGGAAGGCGGAGAGAGGCGAATGCCACGAATAGGGAACAGCAGTGAGCCGATCACTGATTAAGGAAGTATTTTTAATTGCCGGCTAAAAAGATACTCCTGATTCCGCTGGCAAAGCGTTTGCTCGATTTTTTTTTTTAAGTGTAAACACCCGTAAAGATTGGAGACACATGCTTACACATGCTCTTTGAAGATGTCTGCCCCTTCTCCTAAACCGCTGCAAAACATGCTGTAAATGTGAGGGAGAGACAGAGGAAAAACGTTGCGCATTTGATGATTCAACAAAACCCATACGATTCTCTAAGGCAGGGGTGCCCAAACCTTTTTCAAAGGGGGCCAGATTTGAAGTGAACATGCGTGAGGGCCGACCAAAGTTCTTGAGCTTTTTTTTTTTTTAGAGTTGGAGTTGTTGATTTTACCCCAGGACATATACTGCCACAGGGGCTGGGTTAAATCGACCGGCGGGATGGATTAGGCCCCCAAAACAGATTTTGGACATGCCTGGTCTAAGGGTTGGGAGAAACTCCCCAAGGAGGAAAGGCTACACCATTTGGGGCTTTTTCGTTTAGAGAAAAGTTGTGTTAAAGGTAAAGGTACCCCTGACCATTAGGTCCAGTCACGGACTACTCTGGGGTTGCGGCGCTCATCTCGCTTTACTGGCCGAGGGAGCCGGCGTACAGCTTCCGGGTCATGTGGCCAGCATGACTAAGCCGCTTCTGGCGAACCAGAGCAGCGCACGGAAACGCCGTTTACCTTCCCGCCGGAGCGGTACCTATTTATCTACTTGCACTTTGACGTGCTTTCGAACTGCTAGGTTGGCAGGAGCTGGGACCGAGCAACAGGAGCTCACCCCGTCATTGCGGGGATTTGAACTGCCAATCTTCTGATCAGCAAGCCCTAGACTCTGTGGTTTAACCCACAGTGCCACCCGCGTCCCTAAGGCGACGTGATAGAAGGGTACAAAATTGTACGCAGCAACGGAGGAAGGGTTTTCCTGCATCTTGTGAGCAAGCACCCAGAGAAGCTGAATGTCAGAAGATTCAGGACAGATAAAAGGCAGAACTTCTTCGTGCTGCGGATAGTTTGAACTGCGGAATACCCTCCTGCAGCAACGCCCACCCACTTCAAAAGAGGATTAGGCAACCTCGCTATGCTCTGCCTCCACCGATGAAGGCAGCAACGTTTATGAATGCCAGTTGCTGGAAGTCGCAAGAAGGGAGAGCGGTGGCGTAGCGTGGTTGCCGGGTCCCGGGGCATGCGCGAAGAGTTTTCTAGAGTACCCTCCTTCCCACTAGAGCCAAGCAGGGCCACCCTGCACCGCCTTTGAGCCCGGAAAGCCAATGCAGCCCTTTGGTCCTCTCTCACAAATCAGCTCATGTCTGGCAGGGTGGCGCGAGGAGCCGAATGTGCACACACGCACACCACGAAAAATGTGCCCGGGGCCTGGCAACCCGCCCTCCGCGCTATGCCCCTGGGGTAGCGTGCATTTGCGCTCGGAACCTGCTTGCAGGTTTCTCTCCCGCACTGCGAGAGAACAGGAGTTTGGGCCAGCTGGGCCATGGGCCTGATCCTGCAGGCACTTCCTAGGTCCTGAATGAGAGAAGAGGCTGGCTCAGACTCTCTGGGGAAAAAGCTGCCAGATCGAAAGATCCGGATTCGAGAGAGAGAGAGAGAGAGAGAGAGAGTTCTGCCCGTCCATCGATTGTTGTTCGCTGTGCATCGGGGTGTGGTTTGCTGCCTGAGAGGCCTGGCGTAGGCTGCCTTTGAAACTGGCTTGCGGCTTGGCGAGAACTTTGGCTAGGCAGGTACGGAATGCAGAAATTCCACCTGGATTGAGTAACTTTCTCCTCGGCTGTTTTATCTCGAGTGCTTTACTTTTTGTGTGCACCGCACAATCTTGCAAAGCACACAACTTTCCCCCAAAAGGATCCTGGCAATCAGAGTGGATTTGATTTAAATCACTCGTCAGTAAGACTTGATTTAAATATTATTATTATTATTATTATTATTATTATTTAACAGAAAGACTCCTTCTTGCTGGTACAATCTTAATATTTACAACCTGACGAAGGTTTCGTTTTTGGAATAATAGATTTTCAGAGTAGTTTTTTTTACAGCGATATCAAAAATGACTGATTCGGTTATACTATTAGAAATACATAGGCAGATAGTTATGAAATCACTGTGAGGTTTAATAAGTTAACTGTTAATATTTGGGCAACTTTTCCGCTGTACTTTATTGGAAGGAGAAAAACAATCATTTCCTTCATAACAATTTAAACAATTTATTTAACAAAAATTACAGAAACCTCTGGAAGAGCATGGCACTGTGAATTGATCAATGGAATTCATTTACCAAAAAAATTAAAGATTGCATATAAAGCTTCATGCTACAGAATTAAAAATCAATCCTTATTTCCTGATGAATAGCCTTTGGACTATAACGTAACTTAAATAGAAAACTATCTTTAGAAAGATTTTTCCTCTAAAAGAATTTTATTTTTAAAAAAATCTGATTTAAATTTTAAAAGATCATTTAATAAAAAAAACCATTGGTTTTTATCCACCCTGCTGGGAACTGTAGTTTGCTAAGGGCGCCTTGGCATTGCAGCTCTGGAAAGACTAAGCTACAATTCCCGGGATTGTTTTAGTCCCCCCCTTCACACCTTCCAGCCAAGCTTTCCCCAACCCGTGCTCTCCGGGTGGAAGCCCTCCCCCCCAAAAGAGGCAGTTATTGTGCTCTCCGGGTGTTTTGAACTACAGTTCCCACCAGCCCTTGTGATCAAAAGAGGCAGTTATTGAGCAAGACACATTCCCAACCAAGCCAAAACATTTAAGGAGGGTGCAAAGCAGGGTTGGTGAGGGGTGGGTCCAGATTTGGCTACTCGTCACTTCCTTCCTTCTCCTCCAGCAAACCGTTGACTTTAGATTGTATGCCCATCGGGGCAGAGACCTATCCACTCATCATTCTCTTTCGTTGCTCCTGTTGACAACGCGAGGCAAATCTTACAGGGAATTTCCCGAAAAGCGAAGAGTCAGTCTGCCTGCTCCGAAAGAATCTTTCAAAAAAACGGTGTCCATTTGAATCTTCACGCCAACCCTGCGAGGCAGGACTGGCTGGAAGGAAAAGCCAAGTCACCCAGCGAGTTCCGTGGCTTACTCGGGATCTGAACTCGAGTTCTCCCAGTCTCGATCCCAACAGCGTATCGGCCAACCTTCATGGGATTGATTATATTACCTGGTTCGGGTTAACATATCTGTCAAGATATGTTACCACACCCATTTTACAGGCGGGGAAAGTTGAGGCCAACCTGCTGGCCTTGGAGACAAGGGGTGAAACGTGAGGCTATACTCTTCCGGACGGCAGCATCGCTGGGGGGAAAGTTTGCCCAGTAGACTCCCGGGCTGGATTGCTGCAATACGCTGCTGTGGGGCTGCCCTTGAAGGCAACTCAGAAACTCCGTTTGGGTACAAACTGCAGCGGCTGACTCCAGTCAGACCTCCTTGGGTGCCGAGATTGGCAGAGGGAGGCCCTCTTGGTAGTTCCTCCACCCTCAGATGCTCAGGGGGTGACCTTTGGGGGGGGGCAAGGGTCTTCTCCGTGGTAGCCCCTAAGCTGTGGGTCTTCCAGAGGTGCATCATTATTCAGCTTTCGGGGAAAGGTGGAGATGCCCCTTTGACACTTAAGGTGTGTGCTTTTTGGACCCACTTTATTTCTCTGGTTGTTAAAGCTGCCTTAAACCAGGCTTCCTCAAGCTCAGCGCTCCAGATGTTTTGAGACTACAATTCCCATCATCCCTGACCACTGGTCCTGCTAGCTAGGGATCATCTGGAGGGCCAAAGTTGAGGAAGCCTGCTTTAAACTGCTTTCAACGTGGTACGTTGATCGTCGTAATGTGCCCCGGGTCATTGGGGGCAAATGGTCAGTAATAAACAAACAAACGAGCCTCCTTGTACAGGAGCAGTATATCTCCGAATGCTGTCATCTATAAACACCGCCTTCGTGCTCAGCTGGCGAACTGGACCAGAGGCCCTGGTGAATGGAGAATGGCAGATTGTGCTGCTATCCAAATCCTTGAAATATTCCATCAACGGTGTCTCCGGGAAAAAATTACACATCACTTAGGAAGGCAGACAAACTATTTCCAGTGTACTGGAAGAAGCAAAGATCACCAGTGTGGAAGCGATGATTCTTCAACGTCAACTTCGTTGGAGCGGTCATGTTGTGCGGATGCCCGATGATCGTCTTCCAAAGCGACTCCTCTATTCCGAACTTAAAAATGGGAAGCGTAATGCTGGCGGCCAGCAAAAGAGGTTTAAAGACTGTCTCAAGGCAAATCTTAAAAAATGTAGAATAAACACCAACAACTGGGAAACACTGGCCTGCGAGCGCTCCAGTTGGAGAACAGCCTTGACCAAAGGTGTCCTGGGCTTTGAAGACACTCGAACTCAGGACAAGGGAGAAACGTGCTAAGAGGAAGGCACGCTTGGCAAACCCTCACCGTGATCAACTCCCGCCCGGAAACCTATGTCCCCACTGTGGAAGGACGTGTGGATCCAGAATTGGCCTCCACGGTCACTTACGGACTCACATTTAAAACCGTGTTCTTGGAAGACAATCTTACTCGGCTACGAGGGATCGCCAGAGAAGAAGAGAGCTATCCGGACACACCCGGAAAAGCCAGCTTTTTGGTGTCTTTCCCGCCAAATTAATAAGCTTTTACTCACGAAATCAAGCTCCCTCTGTGCTTTTTAAGGAAGCAGAAACGACCTGCCTGCAATTTTAATTTACCACCCAGTCCTGTATTTTAAACCTCTCGTTTTCCATTTCCTCCTCCTCCCCCCCTCCACCCCCATTTAACCCATTTACGTCCTATTTTTACATTACACCTCTCCTACACCGCCGTAAAGCCTTTCCCGCGCCGAGTTCCTTGGTTTTATTTTAAGGTGTGTTCGTTTTTAGCTCTCCCGAGACAATCGGGTGACCCTCCCTTGCCCCGGCGAGCGCAAAGAGGACTTCTCCCAAAATAGTTACCTACTGCTCCATAATCTTTCTTTTCCCCAAAGCGCCTCTTAAAAAAAGCACGAAAAGGTTTAATTTGGAGTTTCTGCAGCTCTACTTACCCCTAAATCTGGTTTAACCACAGGTGGGCATCGCTGGCGTCAGGGCCCAAGTGGTAATTCGGACTTTTTTTCCGGCTTATTCTTTCCCCGTTGCATTTTTCATCTGGGAATAGAAGCAGGAGTGTAAACGACAGTCTAAACATGTCTCTAAAATTTGGATTTCTCGTTGCACCTGCTTCCTCCAGCCATATATATATACTGTATATTATATGCTTCCTTAGGCAGCCACAGGTGAATAAAAGCTTATGTTTAGAGATCACTTGACTGGGGTTAGACACCCCCATATAATTTTTGCGTGAGCGAGGAAGGATATAAATATCATTTGTGGCCAGTTCTCCAGCGGTTTTGGGGTCAGGCAACATAGAATCATGGGACGCAGGTGGCGCTGTGGTCTTAACCACTGAGCCACTTGGGCTTGCCGATCGGAAGGTCGGCGGTTC
>OFHU01001108.1:0-26343 GCA_900245905.1 Lacerta viridis | reverse complement strand
GTGAACATATATACATGCAATATTACATAGTACCAGTGACATGCAATATCGTTGTGATGGTTTGTCTTTGGATCAGCCGTGGCTCCCTGGTTTTCGAGACAACGCATCCGCCACAATGTTCAGAGATCCTTTGACTGATTTGATGGTAAAGTCAAAGTCTTGCAAGGTTAATGCCCACCTCATTAACTTGCTGTTGTTCTTCATGGATCGTAGCCACATCAGCGGGGAGTGGTCCGTACAAAGTTCAAACGATCGTCCCCACAGATACGGCTTTAAACGTTGCAGAGCCCAGATGATGGCCAAACACTCTTTCTCGATCGTTGACAGATGTTTCTCCCGCGGCAACAACTTTTTGCTGAGATAAACGACGGGATGTAGTTCGTTCTCAGCTCCCGGCTGGCATAACACAGCGCCAAGTCCATCATTAGAAGCGTCCGTGTAGACCGTAAATGGCTTGCCAAAATCAGGTGTGGCTAGTACTGGTTGGGATATCAGTGCGCTCTTCAGCCTGTCAAAAGCAGTTTGACAGTCTGCTGTCCACGTAATGGGGTCTAGTATCTTTTTCCCTGTCAGGCTAGACAAAGGAGCAGCTATTTCACTAAACTTGGGAATGAATTTACGATAATACCCCACCAGTCCCAAGAATGCTCTCACTTTTTTCTTGGTTGTGGGTCTCGGCCATGTAGCGATGGCTTCTACTTTTGCAGATAAGGGCTTGATCTGGCCATCCCCAATCATATGACCCAAATATTTTATGGAACTGCCCCCAATGTGACATTTGGCAGCCTTGATGGTTAGACCTGCCTCTTGGATTCTATGTAACACTATTTTCAAGTGCTCTGTATGTTCCTCCCAAGTTTTGCTAAATATGGCGATATCATCAAGATACGCAATTGTAAAGTCATATAACCCATTTAAAACTTTGTCCATGAGCCGTTGGAAAGTGGCTGGAGCGTTTTTTAGACCGAACGCCATGACTGTAAACTCATATAAACCGATAGGACTCCTGAAAGCGGTCTTTTCCCTATCTTTAGGGTCCATTTGAATCTGGTAGTATCCTTTTGTTAAGTCTAAACTAGATATGTATTTACAGCTTCCAATTTTTTCGATTAAATTGTCGAGCCTAGGCATAGGATAGGCATCTGATTTTGTCACATGGTTAAGTCTACGAAAATCCAAACAAAATCTTATAGTTCCATCGGGCTTATCTAATAAAAGGACAGGGGCTGCCCATGCACTAACCGAAGGAATAATAATGCCAGCTTTTAACATCTCTTTAACTTCCTCGGTTACAGTCTTTACATAATGGCCAGTAATCCTGTACGGAGCCAATGCAATGGGTTTGGCATTGCCCGTATCAATCTTATGCATTACCCCTTTTGCAATACCCGGTTTATTGCTGAACGTGGGTGCATAGTGTTTTAAAATTTTGGTTACGTCTTCTTGTTGGGACGGCGTTAGTTGTGGGTCCAACTTAATGTCAGATATTGGACAGGAGTTCTTCTCCCTTTCCCAACAAGGTATTGGCATGTCATGGGGATCTTCTTTAATAGCAAATAATGACCACCCTTCTGCTTTATAATAAGGCTTTATCATATTCACATGCACGACCCGCCTGCCTTCACCGTATTGAATTATATAATTTACATCATTCATTTTTGAAATGATTTTAAAAGGACCTTCCCAGGCCAGTTGTAACTTATCCCCTTTTACTGGTCTGATTAATAAAATATCTTGTCCTGGCTCAAAAGATCTCACACGTGCCTTTTTGTCATACCAAACTTTCTGTTTGTGTTGAGCAACTTTGCAATGTTCTCCTGCCAGTTCCAGTGATCGTTTGAGAGTGTTTTGCAATTTAAATAGGTAGTCAACTACATTCTCAGAATCCCCAACCGGCCGTCCTTCCCAATTAAATCTTAATAAATCTAGGGGACCCTTGATCTTTCTTCCAAACAATAACTCAAAGGGACTAAAACCCGTGCTTTCCTGGGGTATGGATCTATAAGCATATAATAAAGCTTGTATATTGTCATCCCAATCGTGAGGATGTTCCGTTACATATGCTCTCAGCATTCTTATCAGGCTTCCATTAAACCGTTCTACCAAGCCGTTCGTCTGTGGGTGGTAAGGACTACTGGTGATATGTTTTATCCCACACCTCTCCCACAAACGCTGCATAAGTTTAGAGGTAAATGAGGCTCCAAGGTCTGTCACGATCTGTTCTGCAAACCCTAGCCGACACATATAACTTATTAGCGCTGAAGCCACTGTTTCAGTCTCTATGTTTCGTAACGGTATCGCTTCCGGATACTTAGTCGCAAAATCCACAATAGTCAATAAATAATGATGTCCCCTGCGGCTGGCTTTTGGCAGTCGTCCAATTATATCAATTGCTAAACGTTGGAAAGGTTGGGAAATTATGGGCAAGGGGCATAATTGTGCTTTCGTTTTATCTTGCCCATGTCCCTGTAATTGGCAAGTATGACACGTTCGACAAAATAACTTTATTTGCTTGCCCATCCCAGGCCAAAAGAAATTTTGGGACACCCTTTGTTTGGTTCTGGTGATTCCCAAGTGACCTCCAAAGATACTGCCATGTGCATGTTGTATTATCTTGGTTCTAAATTCAGTAGGTACTATCAGTTGCCTGTGGATCTCATTACCCCCTCTATTAGGCTTTAAAAGAATCTCTCTGTATAGCAACCCATTATTGACTATAAACCGCTCAGGGCTTTCAGGGGTTAATACTGTATTCAAGGCTGTGGCTTGAAAATATTTCTGTAAATCTGTATCTAGTTTCTGCTTGGCTGCAAAACTAGCTGCTTGACTATTTGTAACCGGCACTAAACTTGTATCTTGTGTCAGTTCAACAATTGTATCAGGCCTTTCCTCCTGAGGTAACTGTCGCAGTTTTTGTGCCCTAGTTATTACAAATGCACTCTGTACATGGTCAAGTAAATCCCACCCAATTAACATTGGAGCTGGGATTTCTGGCGAAACTGCTACTTGCCATTTCCCAGACCATTGTTTATATGTCAGATTAACTAATGCTACTGGCAAGTTTCTGGCTGTTTTGATATTCCTTTCAAACTGATTGTTTTGCCTTTAATAAAGTCTTCTGGCTTTAATAAATCAGGATGTACAATACTAATCTGAGACCCTGTGTCTTTTAAGCCTTTATATGGTTTACCATTCACCCAAATTTCTTCTCCTGTTTTGTGTAACAGCATGTCATCTTGTTGAATTATATAGCACCTCACAACTTGGGCCACTGGTAACTCATCAGCCTGTTCTCTAGACTGGGCCTCGGTTGCCGTGGCAACCATGTTGGCAGTTGGCTCTGTCTCCACAGTTTGGACACAATATGTCTGCTTCTGAGGGATATTATTTACACTCTTAGTTCTGAGTTCAGTTCTACAGTCCAATTGTCGATGGCCTTTTCTCCCACATTGCCAACAGATTAATTCAGGCCTTTTACCCTCACTATATTTATTTACTTTTCCCTCAGTCCCCCCCGTTGTCATAGGCGTGTTATGGGGAACATTTGCATTGGCGGGAAAAATTTTCTTGGCAGTTTCTGTGGTAAACTTTGTGGGCTGTTGCATTCTCTTAAACTTATTTGTTTCCCAATGTTTGTCCTTATATTTTGGGGCATCATAAGCGTGTTCTCGGATTTCATTTATTTCATCTGCCAGATTAGCAGCTTCCAGGATGGTTTTAGGTCGTCTTTCTTTAATTAAATACTTCAGATGACTATTAATCGTGTCATAAAATTGTTCTAATGCGAACACCTCTTTTATTTTCGCCACAGAATCAGCACCCTCCTGTTCTAGCCACTTGTTTAAATAGTTTGTAGTTTTAGCTCCTAATTGAGCAAACGTTTCCTCACGCAGTTTTTTTATTGTTCTAAACTTTTGTCTCAGTTGCTCTGCAGTAATTCCGAATCTAACATAAACCAACTGTTTAAATGCTTCAAAATCTTTAGATTGATCAGATGGCATTTGAGAATAAATCTCTGTTAATGTTCCACTAATACGCGCTCTCAGTATTTGCATTTTCTCCTCATCTTTTACTTCAAAATCTTCGCAAGCCCTCTCAAAAGAAATGATAAACGCTTCAGGATCGTCTTTATCTCTGAAGTCAGGGAATCTTTTTAAATCCACCCTGCTAGGATTTTGTGTGGAACTATTGTTGTTGTTTCTATTATCTACAGCTGATAATTCAAGTCTTTTCATTTCTAATAAATATTCTCTTTCCTCCCGTTCTCTTTCTCTCTCAATAGCTAAGGTCATTTCTTTCTCTTTCAGTTCTCTCTCTTTTGCCTCAGCTTGGAACTTTAATTCTCTCTCTTTTGCTTCAGCTTGTAACTTTAATTCTCTCTCTTTTGCCTCAGCTTGTAACTTTAATTCTCTCTCTTTTGCCTCAGCTTGCAACCTCATTTCTAATTCCTTCAGTTTATATTCTTGTTCTAGTTTCCATTTCTCAAATTCCTCTGAGGCTTTAAAACTAGTCCCCTCAGCAGGATTTTTGTTAACTGTTTCAGTACTGGTTTCCTCAATCTGGGAAACCCCATTTTCTTCTTCAGAGCTTTCTACTTGTGAGTCCCTAAGAGCTGTTTTAGTCTTTCTAGGTGGCATTTTCTATTTATTTGGTGGTATTATTTCTGTACTTAAATCAAGGATGTTTCAGTTAAACTATTTCTTCAGGCTCAGTTTCCACAGTTTAGGTCCAAAGTCACGCCTAAAGTTACCTCAGTGCACTTTGTCCAGCGTACTTTTCCGACCTCTCACTATAAACCTTTCTGCCTGAAATAGTTTCAAACGCAAAGTATCTTTGTAACTCTCTCACAATCTCACAGTCTTAGGCGCTATCACACCACACCCTAGGGCCAGGTAATTCCTCTCTGAATTCCCCTTCTCCCTTTCCAGGTGTATGCGATCCCCTTCCTGACTAGATTGTAGAGTCTCACTGAAGTTTGCTTAAATCCTCTTTAAGCCTCACACTTCCCACAATGCGTCACTCTTAAATCCTTCTTGTACCTTGGCACTTCTTGCCAACACTTTAGATCTTTGATCTCAACGTGACCACCACTTTATGTCTATCTTTCGATCCCGACGCTGCCACCACTTTAATGTCGCGGGCCCTTCGCCCTGTACAGCCCACCCCCGGACGTTTTACGGTCTATGAGTGCTGCACCAACGACAAACAGTCCCCAGCTGCAGCCCTTCAGACTACTAGCTGGATCCTGCTTACTTCATTCACCACAGACGAGGATATTGTGAACTAAAAAGATGTTTATTGCGTACAAAGCTTGTGGTTGCTGATAAATAAAAGGTTGTTCAACAGCTTATAACAGTTGTCCTATACCGGCCTAATACCTCTAAATGTTACCGGCCTATTACCTCTAATAGTTAACTAAATATCAATAACAACACGTTTCACAATCTCGTTATCCTCTCTGCTAACATCCACCTAAGACTCTAAACTCCAGCTCTATCTCTTGACTCACACTTCAACTTCAACTTCAACTCTGACTTCCACTCTAACCTCAACTGCCTCACTGACCACTGGGAGGGGTGTTTTATACCGAGGCTAAGCCCGCCCCTAAGGGTTCTAACTGTCAGAGAAGTTAACCCCTACCTGGCCTCCCTCCTGCCCATGCCTTTGGGTCCCACACACCCACCCACTTCCTTCCTTCCTTCTCTAGCAGACTTCCTGCTTACCCAGCCATAGGCTTATGTGGCGGTGGCAGCTCTGCCTGGGAAGTTGCTCACTATTTTACAGCAATGCTATGTTGTCTGCTCTGGGTCACTGTGGAAAATGCAAGATGGTGTTTGGTTTTTCATTGCTGCTACCACATAAGTCCACAACCGGGGTTGTCAGCGCTGGTGTGGCCTGCAAGGGTGCTTGGGCCTGGCAGCTGCCTGGTAGTGACTAGGTACTGCAGCTGGCACTGCTCTAAACCATTCCTTGAATGGCTCCTGGGAGTGTGGACACTTTCTGTGCAGGCCTTGCTTCATCAGCTGGTCTTCAGCTCAACTGCCCACCAAAAGGGGCAGAAGCAGCAGCTAAAGACAATCAACATAATGGTGTTGCGCAGCACCTCAATCTCTGAGCGCTGTGGGATTCCAGGCGCTGACCCAGGTTTTGTGTTTCCTTGGAGAATCAGGCACAGTGGATACTCTGGTGCCTATATGGTTTATTTACAATTTAAGCCTCTACTATGGAGGGGGTCACAGCACCCACACCCCAAAAGGGTCTTGTTTCTCTCATAAACTGCAGCCTTGGATTCAAACAGAAATCAAATATTTCTCTGACTTTTATATTATTTATTTTTCTTTCCCACAGCTTCCCCCCCTTATTTTTTCTTTCTTTTTTGTTAAATTTGCTAATAAAATTTTTTTTAAAAAAAGAGGGGAAATGGGAAAATTTAAATTAGCTCATACATATTTAGTTTAGGACCTTTCCACACTGTCAGAGTATGCTTTAGCCATTTTTTGCCACCTTATCCAATACCCTTTCCAATTACAGTAGTTTAGTTGGTTGCACAGAATGGATCAGGAAAAAGAGAGCTTTGGTATGCGGAGTATAGGGGAAGAAGTAACCATGTTGTTTATAATGTAAGCAGGGATCCAGACCATGATTCACACCTGGATTTCAAAACGCTCTCTAGGCTAAGCATAGACTAGTCCACCCAAGTTCTAGCTCTGTTTCTCATAGTTAATTGTGAATTTGCCTATCAAAAGTTTGGGGGTTCTAAATTGTATCCTGAATACCCTGACAGTTTCCTGACTACAGGAGCCCTGCCAAGTGCAGTTGTGAACTTAATGCAGAGATTCTGATTCTAATTAAGTAATAGCAGAGGTTGCCTCTGAATTTATGAGGCCATAATCTACTCCCTTGTGCTCAATAAATACCATTGCTACAGTCTGTGGTGTTAATTTCACACTAGAGTGGGAGCTCGGAGTTGTTGCCAAATATAATCATAAGTCACAGGCAATTTGGATTATTACTGTAGAGCACAGTGCATCGAGAATTGTGGTAGCTTATAATCACTTCTTAAACTCATTAGCTGAGCTTTTGAATAGTATAACTTTCCTGTCTGTGATAAAGCATAGTTATGTGTTGGCCTGGGAATGAACTGCAGAGACAGAATAATAACTGTGCTCATTTGAAAAATGCACAACAAACTTTGTCAGTAGGTTTTGTTTGCTTTGGGGGTCGTTAGCTGGGCATAACCTAAAATTGTTTTGGAGCCATATGCTAGGTGTTCTCTCACCCCTCAACTTTTTGAAGGCAAGGTCTAAGCCTACAATGCTTCTAACTGCCAAATTAATTCACACAATTGTGTGTGCATGCCTGCATAGAGAACAACTAGTGCTGTACATGTGGGAAGCTGGAAACGGAGTTTCCTCATCACCATAGGCGGCCAGGTCTGGAAATGAAGTTCTTCAACTTAGAGGCCCTGCAGTTAGTCTCTGGAGCTGGGGGCTGGAGCTGGAGACAGAGCAATGAATGTAAAGGGCCAGTCCTCCCATTTGATAGTGATCTGCATCAGTTAGTGGGTGCTAAAGTTCTGGGAAGAGCAGCAATGTGTTAGAGAACCAAACTATGTGTGCCACATGCCCTTCCCTGTGTCCTCTAAGTCTTCAGGTGTGATGAAGGATGATGTTTTGTGGGCAGTGTTGATAAAAGATTCAGCTGCCAGTCTGTGAGTGCAGTCTGCTTCCGTGGACTTGGGTCATCCTGTCCTTTGTCTCAGGCAGTGAAATGTCTTGGGCCAGTCCTGATAAGGCAGAAGGTGAAGGACAGTAGCTCAGTGGTACAGCATCTGCTCCATGTGCAAAAGGTCTGAGGTTCAGTACTTGGCATATCCAGGTAGGGCTGCTTGAAGCCCTGGAGAGTCTCTGCTAGTCAGTGTTGACAATTCCAAGCTAGATGGACCAGTTGCTTGACTCTGTATCAGGCAGCTGTCTTTGTCCCTCAGAGGTGGTGAAGCAAGTGCAAAAGGCCATTTATGCTGTTTTTCCATTCCAGATGTTGTAAATTCTTATTCTCTTAAATGGGTGGTATACTCTCTGTGGCAAATAAATAAATAAAATCCATGCTAGCTATCCGTAGTTTCAAGGTCAGTCTTCAGGTCCCCTGACAATGACCCTGGCAATAACATGGTATGACCAGTGGGAAAAGCTTATTGGAGGCTTTCTAGAAAATAATACAGATTTCAGTTGAGATTTGCTTTCTCATTCATAAGTTTGGAAATTCAATGCTAAACTTTTGAGCACAAATTTCAAATAGCTGAGAATATTCATTTCAGCTTCATCTGGGGATGCATAAATTATAGGTCATTCTGGTGTAGAGCATGGGATGCATTAATTGAGTAGCTGACTCCTTTCCTCTAACCATTGATCACACTAACGTTTCCCTGTGCAGATTGCTCTCAGTTTCGTAGTCAATGATATTTTAGAGATTGAGCCAAACCATCAAGCCAGGGCACAATTTGATTCTTATCCACAAACATACCGTATATGTGTTATATTGGTCTCTGCTTGAATTTTTGATGTTGATATTCAGCTAACTGTAGAGATGTATACATGTATACATATACATCTTATCTACAGGACAGAATAAAACATATTGAAGTGACCTTGCCTTGCAAAAAATATGATACACATTATTTATATACCATTTTAATGCAAATGCTCTAACTGCTTTACATAAAACACCACCAGTTCATTTAAAAAAGAAGAGAAAAATCAATGTTCAACATTATAACTAAAAATACAAATAAATACATCAATAAAAAGAGAGAGTCTGTCAATCAAACATTCGGTAAAATATTAATAAATAAAAAGAACAGGGCATAAGAACATAAAAAGAGATTGCTAGATTAGGCCAATGACCTATATAATCCTGTGTTTTCGTTCACAGTGGTCATCTAGATGCCCAGCAGTGGAGTTCCCAGGGTCAGGGATTCTTTAGTTGTGATGGACTAGAGATGATGCTTAGGGTCCCTTCCAACTCTACAATTCTATGGTTCCATTAGTTTCCATGAGCTGACCATCTCAATAGTTTCTCCAACCCTGCAAGGGGGCTGGCATTATGAGGCCAAATTTCACCAGACAGTGATTTGTTTGTGACAAAATGCCAACAAATCCAGACCACCCCCTTCACACCCTAAGACAGAGGTTGAATTGAGAGTATGTTCTGATAATGACAAACTGAGACAGCCCCATGGTTACCACAGAGCACCTGAAATCCTAAGTTGGTCCTGCCAGGTGACATCAGCATGGATGTTGATATCCACCAGGACCGGTGTCTTGGGATTTTCCAACACCACATCTGAGACCAGCTCAGCCAGTTTGATCAGGAAGTCCATTGGGCAACGGGAAGGGCAGCAGGCCAACAGCACCCTAATTTTGTCTCTTGGGTCCAACACCAGGTACAGGCCCTCATAGCCTAACCCAAGATGTTAAGCCAAGGTGAAGGTCTGTCGCCAGACCTTCTATCATGGCCCCTGGTGCTGCACTGAATATCTTGTCGGGTGAAACTGAGTCAAAGCTACTCTGCCTAGCCTACCCACCCAGCTCTTGGCAATGCAAGGCAGGTTGGCTTCATCATACATGATAACTGTGAATCTTATTTGTACAACTGAATGTGATAAAGAATATAATGGAGTTCTAAGAACAAGATAATCACTTGAACAGACAATTTAATTGATAGGAGAGCAAGTGGCACGCTTGGCTGCTAATGTGAGGCAACTATTGATCACAACATCATCTTTTTTCAAAATGAACTCTTTGTTCTCCCAAGAATAAATATGAAAACATAATCTGTGAAGTTATCAAAACCATTTAGTTAATGAAGCTTGCATTGTCAAATGTGACCAGATCTTTTTGTCATGAAGTACACGACTTTTCCCTGCTGTACAAGATTCTCTTCTTTTATCTTCTAGAATTGATAAAATATTAAAATTCATATTAAAAATTAAAATATTTTGAAGGTAGGAGAAAATGAAGTACAGAGACTTTCTCAAATTCAATACAGGGAACCTCTCTGAAGTACCAGAGAACAGATTCCAAATGCAGAATGCAAAAGTTCATTAGCTCTTTGAGTGTGCGTGTCTGTGTGTGTTTTAGTTTGGTGAGGAACACAATCTATTTGTTGGAAGCTATATAGTTGTAGGAGACAAGAAATCATGGGCATCGCTGAATGGATCAGTCAAAATTGCAGTTGTTACTTTGTGCAATTGTGTTATTTTTTACCTCATGCCATGCCAAGTATTTCAAATCATACCTATTTCCCAAGGACAGAGGAAACAAATTTTGCTTGTGGCAAAGTGCTGCACTGCAAATGTGTGACATTCCTCATGCTCATGATCACTTCAAGGGCAGATTTGGGGACTCCAAGAGACACTTGGTTTTGTGTGTGTACACCTCCCACAGACACCCATGGGAGAAGCAGGTGGGATGATGCCTGGGAAACTGAACTTGGAGTTTCTGCTTGACTTCTACATTAGATAAAAGTCCAAACAAGAGGCACACACTTTCCTGAAATGGCTTTTTGTTATGGCTATGATAACAATAATATGATTGCCACATGGGTGTTGACTCCAAAATAAGTTAACTTACTAAGGTTCACAGCAAGCAGCACCTGCTTCAAAAGGTTGGGGACCCTTCTGAACAAAGTGGGGTGCAAAGTCTGGGGTGGGTAGCGGCCGCTGGGCAAAGGAGGGGGGACAGGTAATTTATTTCCGTGAACTTCCTTAAGCTTCTCTTAAGTTCCAAGTCGATGAGATTCCCACTTGCTTCAGCAGCTGCCTTCCTTCCTACTTTTGTTTAGAAGGGTCCCCTGAGCCACCAGAGTAGGTTTGGGCTCCTGGCCTCTAGTAGTAAGAATATAAAATATATTCCATCAGTATATTATCTATGCAGACTCTAGGATCATTTGGACTGATGAAAAATCTCAGCAAGCAGCAAGAAATGGTGTGCGAAACTAAAGTGCGGCAATAGGCATTTGGGAGCATTCATCAGCATTTCTTTATGTTCACAGCAGGATTGTAGATCTACTAATACACTGTGCAGTGTAAAAGCAAAACAAAGCACTGTTCTCCAGCCCCCATGGCCACATTCTCTAATGGTCACCATAGGCTATGTTCATATTCTTGTAGAATAAGGCCCTAGTGAAATGCAGTGGACGCCAAGCAATCAGTTTGTTGATCTTCTCAATGCAATGCTAAGGCAGATGTTGGAAGCTGCGGCAGATATCCTAGTTAGCATAACATACCCTCCAACATCCTAGTGATGCAAATCAGGATATTAAGCAGCCCCTCGACACACACACCCCACCAAGTCCTTGCTTCAGTCTGCAGATACATCCATCCTGCTCAGTGACTCCCACTTCCCACTGGACACCTTGATGGAGGTCCCATCCCATCTCCCTCAGGACTCACACACACACACCCTGCACCAACACCCTGATGAGCCCTTGTGCATCTTCACTTGGTGCTGCCACTTCAATTATTTGCCCTAACAGTCAATTGCTGGCCCTTCCCCATGCCCCCTGGCTACTTTTGCAAAAAGAGTGCTGGAGTAAAATAGTTTGTAGCCACAAACTAAACATGAGGCACAGGTGGGACACCAGCATCCAAGCATCAAAACCATACCCTCTAACATTTCTGATGAAAATGGTGTATGCAAAACATTGTTTGGGCTTCAGAGACCCCTGCCTGCTGTTCCCCACTGTTGGGGTACTCTAAATTCACCAGGTGAAGTGGAAGTTCCAACGCTGTTGCTAGTGCTGAGGAAAGATTCAGCTGTCTCTCTTTTTGGCGTCTGTGTGTGGAATGGGGGAGGGACACCATCTTGTCTTTCACATCAAGCAACAATCTGTCTTGGGCCAGTCCAGTTTAATCCACCTCCCCACATTATAGCTAAAGAAATAAAGGATGTAAATGTATTTCCTTATTCAGATTTAAATTGCAAAGCATGTAGTTTATGATATACAGATAACATGGTCCTAAGACTTTAAGCTCAAACGGATCTCAATCATGACCCGTGATTCCAGCAACAATCCAGATACAGCGTCATAGACACGAACCAATTCCGGGGCTCTTAGTCTGCTGCTGGAGATCAGGAAACCATTGCACCTGACACTGTGGGGCAGGTTCCCCCAGAAGAATTATCCACTACTGAATTGAGGGCAGAAGTAGGACTCTCATCTAGAAAGGCCAAAGTGCATAAAGTGCTTCTTTGTTTTTGGTTATGATGATACTTGAAAATTCTCTCTTCAAGCTTCAGATTTATGGAGAAAATAGCTGCTTACAGTTGGCTTAAAACATGAAATCAGACTATCAGACTGTGGATATGTAGTTGTTGAACTGTAGATTGCTAAGTCGGTCACAAAGATAGGCTTTGACATAGTTTCCAGATCTGTAAGACAGATCTATTTAAACTACACTCTTTCCCAACTGATAGCAACTTTGTAAAAAATACTTCACTCAGCAGGCATCCTTCTCCTGAACAGACATTTCTCATCCTAAGAAAAGTCAAGTTGTAGAACTCCAAGCAGATGACAGATATGCTGGAATTCCAGCTCCTGACCATCTGTCTGTGTGGCCCAAATGCATATTCTCTACTGCCCTTTCTATAATAGGCCTAGAGTGTGCTTTAGTACTGTGGTCAATCTATGCTTGGTCATTAAATACCTGGATGGTTTGTCTTATGTTATCTGATTCTATTAGAAATGTGACAAGATTGATCTGCAGGCCATGGCTGTGAACAAAAGGAATACGTACATCACATCAATGTCTCTCCCCGGGAATTGGTACATCTTCAGACAGGTGTGAGAGTCTCAGGTGGTGGCCTAGTTTGCCCCTTCCATCGGGCCAGACCAATTAAAGCACGAAGGGCTGTGGCTCAGTGGTAAGCATCTGCTTTGCATGAAGGAGAACCCATGTTCAACTCTCAGCATTGCCAGGTGGAGCCAGGAGAGAACCGTGCCTGAATCCTTGGTCAGTGCAGATATTACTAAACTTGATGGACCAATGGACTTGATGGCTCAGTATAAGACAGTTTGCTGTGTTCCTGTTTCCATTCGCTCACATAGTCATTGTGTTATATAATCTGTCTAACTGCTGACTTCTTTGTCCATTATATTCCCACTGAGGCTTATTTTGTCATTTATGTTTGGGTGCTATGCTTGTTGATGTTAGAGAATTAGCTTAATCTTTTGTGAGAGCTTTGGTTAGAAGTAAAAATGCAACTTTATTTAACTGGCTGGCCTCCCTCAGATCACTTCTCTCAGGCCCATGCAGAACTTGTCTGAGTCGTCTTGTTAGAATAAAGTTATAAACTCAAACAAAAAAGCAAGTGGACCCTGGTGGGGGGCCCAGGTCAACTTAGCCCTCCTTGGCCCAGGGTAAGTATACCCATTCCCCCCCACCTTCTCTCCACCTTGTTACACAGCACAGAAACCCATTTAGTGCTCCTCCATAGACATTCAAAGGGGAGAATCCTGCAAACCCTTTTAAGCCCTGTGCTGGTACACTAGTACTTTTGCCAGCTCTGGCATAATGGTTTCTTAAAAGCTGGTTGTGTACATGGACATTGATTTTTTTCATTTCATGCCCTGTTTCAAATAACTGGCTGCATGTAGACCTGAGCATTGCCATAGCTGTATAATAACTCACAAGTCTGGTCAGCATTAGAACCCGGCTCATTAGAATGCCACTAGTCTCCAGATGGACAAACAATCACTCGGGTCTCTAATAAGAAAAACAGCATTCCAGGATTCAGGCAGATCAGGAGCCAGGATTCTGCCAGAATAGGTTTCAGATATCCGGGGAGCAGGAAACTCAACCATCCCAGAGACCAGTGCCAGCAACCAACCGTTACCAAAGTTGAGACATCTGGAATGTTTGCTGCAGAGGACATCCAACATTCTGTGAGGGCTGCTAAATAGTGCCAAGAGCTCTCCATCCAGGCTGCAACTGGTGAACAAGACCAACAGGCTGGGCAAGTGACCAGGGCCAGAGGGTATCAGCTGAGCGGGGCTACCTCCTTCCCCTCATGATGACAGAAGCTGGAGCTCTCTCTTCTCTGTAACTATTAAGGGCACAAAAATCTGCCTGTGTTGGATGTGGTAACCCAAATATTTTCACATTTAGCATTCTACTGATTTTCATAAAAAGTGCAAACTTAACAAGAAGAAAGAAAACAAAAATAAAAACTGTAAACCATAGAACATCACCTCCTGTAAGGACAAAAGTACTTAAGCACAGCTCCAAAGGAGTAATGAAATATTGACTCATGCAAAGATTCCCTACAGAAAACAAAGAGATGTAAAAATAAAAGTATTCCTCACCTTTATTCACCATTAATTTTTTTAGGATAAAGGTTATATAAAGTCTTAGATGAGCCAGACATTTGATTCTGAGCAACTGCATACCTCAATATTGTATAAGAAATAAACTTATGCCACAGAGCATGCCACAGAGATACCTTTTCAAGGAGGGCAATTTGTCAAAAGCTAGTTCTTAAGACTGAAGGTCCCATCTCTCTTCTTAAGCCTCTCCTCTTCCCAGAGGGGAGGGGTTGTGAGCGGGAATCGCTTCCTGCGCTCGCAGGGGTGTGTGGTCAGGCCCCCTGTGTCACTAGAGTCCTGAGCCCGTGTCATGCCGGCTGGCTGGGGGACGGCCAAGGGCCACGAGCTCTTTCTTGTTTTCTTCCAGCTTCCTCAGATCACCCTCCCTCCCTCCCTCTAGGTTTTGCTTCAGCACCAGCCCTTGCTATGGACCTCGGTTGGTCGCCTGTTCAAGGGGCCTGGTAGGAACTTTTTCCACTTGGCAGATTGGCACCAGCCACTTGGTTTTATGCCTACCTCATAGCAAATCGTCACAACTTTGTAAGGTTCGTCGGTTAGGCGTTGGAAAATGTGTTGTGCGTCGGAGGAGAGGGTGTGGCCATCACCTACCCCTCCCCTTGAAGAGTGTTCCGTTAAAGGAATCCGGCAGTCGTGGTTCCTGTCTGATGCCCAGGTGGTGGCTAGGGGAAAGCTTCCAGTTGATCGGCATCAGCAAGCTCCCACTACAGGTTGTTAACCCTTGTGTGACTTCCTGCAGAGTGGGTAGGAGTCAAGTATTGGACATTGGCATTGGTTTGGATCCAATGCCTAAGCAAATACCACTCCCATCCTGTAACCAATAAAGTTGTGGCCTTTTTAGCCCATTAACCTAAAATACTTGTGTCCATGCGGCTTATTCCATCACAAGCAGGGAGCGGGGCCTCGGCTCACAAACATTGGGCAGCTAATTTAGATCTCTTAAGTATCCCACACACTGATGGAACTGCAATGCTAATGAGTAATGGCAGCTGCAGCGACAGAAGCAAAAATATTTATTTGCTCTGTTCTCACCTTAGAGGTTCTGTTGCTGCTATTGAAGACCTACAGAGCGGATTTTCCTAAATAAATTGAAAGTGAGATTTTACAGTGACTGTAATTTACAATAACTCCTGACTTGGAACAATCAATGTCACTTAACATATTTACAATGGCATTCAAGAATCCGTGAAGATCCAAACCAAAGCATAATTAGGTTTTAGACGCCTAGGCAAGCAAGAACTACTCTGCTTCACACTCACATGTCCCACTGAAGGTTTCTTTATACCTTTCCACTTGTCAGGTCTGAGCACTTGTAAAAATAGCTTGTAAAAATAATCCGATCAAATCCACCATCGTTTTGTATTCTGTATTGGTGTACAAATTTTCTGCCTCATATTTTTCTCTATTCCCTTATCTATTTTATATGATTGCCTTGCCATTTTTTCATAATGCTTTTATAGAATCTGATTCATTGCCTAACCTAAAGTATACAAAAACAAGCCATAAAAATGCATCTTATTTCAGATGTGAGAATAAACAATAGTAAAGAGAATGATGTTATTAAGACTTTAAATTATGATTAAAAAGAATCCGCAGATGAAATGCGAAATGTAATCAAAATATAGTACTAGATGGGGAATGAATAATGTGGCAACAGTGGGCACATTAATTGTTGTTTGTTATATATATATATATATTAGCAGGCAATATAATAAAAGTGACATTATACTTGCTCCTGTCCTTCCAGCTTTCCATAAGGCCTACCATCGTATAACATTGTTTAGAAAAAATAAAATGAAATAGATAAAAATACAGTCTGAAGTCTTGTCAACAAATCTAAACTTCTGAGAGTGGCTTCAAATGTTATTTTCATGTAAAAGCAAATTTGTGTGTGTGTGGCACTGCTTCTTTCCACGGGTGTTCATAATATTCAGGGATGAGCTCCCCATCTGCGCAGCAAGATCTATGTGCCTGTCTCTCTATGTGGACAACCCAGAGAGATGAATGCAGAGTGTCTGATGCACTAAACCAGCAGTGTCAGGATCTCCTCAGTCTACTTGATTAGATGGGCCAAAATTGCTCCAAGCTCCACAGAAACAACTCATAAAATGGTAGAGGCAATATTAGTAATGCTAGAATAACTGGTTTGTGGTCTTCTTTGGGGATCACTCGTAGCCAAGTAAGATTGTCTTCCATGACATGGTTTTAACAGTGAGTCCATAAGTGACTGCAGAGGCCAATTCTGGATCCTCACATCCTTCCACATAGGTTTCCGGGCAGGAGTTGAACATGGTGAAGGTTTGCCAAATGTGCCTTCCTCTTAGCACATTTCTCCCTTTCGTGGTGAGGTTCAGCACCTTCAAAGGCCATGACAACTTTGGAGGAGTGTGGGAATACATTTTTGGTTTCTCCCGTGCGATAGCCGCTTTGCCGGTCCTTCCGCGCTACTGCGCAGAAGGAAAGATGATCCGGCTGGAGTTGGAGCCTGGATCCCTCCGCGCCTCCCAAAAGCACGCCAGGAAGCCTCCTGGTAACGGCTGCAAGGCTGGTTTCCCGCCCAGAAAGACTCGTTATTGCTATGTTGTGATTGGTTTATGCTGAGTTGGTGACGCTGTATAATTTGTTAATAAATAGCCCCTGCCTCTGTTAGCAAAGGAGAGAGCGACACAGAGACGGAGAGCTCGCTTGCGTTCCGTGAGTGCACTTAAACCATCGACTGCAGTCTCATTTATTTTGGCCTGCTTCTGCTTCTTCTGCCACACCTTTTACTTTGCTTCTTGCTGCCTATCGCTATCCTCTTCAGCCCTTCATCTAATCCCGAAACTCCTCACGACCTTCAAGAACCCTTCATAACCAGTGGGAGCAGGCTCTCCAGCAACTGGTTATCCCGACAGAGGAGCACGTGGCGCTGTGGTCTAAACCACTGAGCCTCTTGGGCTTGCCGATCAGAAGGTCGACGGTTTGAATCCATGTGACGAGGTGAGCTCACTGTGGTGGGAAGGTAAATGGTGCTTCCGTGCGCTCTGGCTTCTGTCATGTTGTTCCATTGCGCCAGAAGCCACCTGACCCGGAAAGCTGTCTGTGGCCTGAAGCAAGATGAGCACCACAACCCCATAGCTGGTTTGTGGTAGTGTAGGGGTCAAGTAGTAGAAAAATTGCCACGTAATACAGTGGTACCTCGGGTTAAGAACTTAATTCATTCTGGAGGTCTGTTCTTAACTTGAAGCACCACTTTAGCTAATGGGACCTCCCACTGCTGCTGCGCCGCCAGAGCATGATTTCTGTTCTTATCCTGAAGCAAAGTTCTTAACCTGTAGTGTATGTAACCTGAGGTACCACTGTATTTGGAAATGCTGTTATCACAACTTATGGAAGTAGGTTATATTGCTCTGTAGGTAGCAGGACCTATTCCGGAGGTGCATAGTTTTCATGTCCTCCTAGGGGCTAAGCAACATCCTATCTAGTTATTTATTATTATGATCAGTGTTATCATTAATAACATTTATTGTCATCTTTCCTCTTCACTGCACCCCTTTGAAGTTCAATTCCCATAATGAGCAAAACACTCATCAAGATGGACATTTGGGGGAGGAATTCTCCAAATCTTCTAATAGTGCCTTCAGCTGAAGCATTTCAGCTTTTGAGATTACCGTAAATAATCCCCCCTCACCTGTCCCCACATGCTGCTCTGGGAGTTTCCTGGACCCCCACAGAGCCAATTTCAGGGGACTCGGAGGGGAGAAGAGGAGAGGGGGGGGAACCCCACTGCACAAGTGGAAGTCCTTGTGTGGGCTTTTTCAAGCAGGGCTCATTAGTTGATTCGCACCCATTTATTTCCAACCCCTGGTGGCTCCTAGTGAGCAGACCATGCAACTTATTCACCGGTAGCAGAAATTTTGTATGCTGCCACTAGCTGGGTTGTCATATTTTAAAGAGCAAAAAAGAGGACACGTTTGCCCACTTCCTACGTTGCAGGGGTTTGGACCAGATGACACTCGGAACCCCTTCCAACTCTACAAGTCAGTGAAGAAACACTGGCCGCTTACAATCCCCTCCTGTGCAGCTTTCCTCCGAAGTAAGTCCCGCTCTGTCCCACAGGGCTTCCTCTCCCGCTTACCTGCGAGCGAGCTCCCTCGAGGGGTCGGCTGTGGCAGCGAGGGGTCAGGAGCTGCCGAACCAGCTGTTGAAGGCGAGCAGCCATTGCAGCTGTCAAAGGAAGGCAAGGCAGAGGAAGATGAGCTGCCTCTCGGCACCTTTGCAACACAACAGCCCGGCTGGGGCAGCAGCCTTTAGCAGCGCCCCACTGTGGAAGCTGCCCCGATGGAGGGGCCCCCGCACCAGGCCCCGTGTTTGGGGATTGGATTGCCAACGGGGAGCCCGGGCGGGTTCTGTGCGCAAAATTGGGGTGGCGAAAGGCCAAACAAAACAAATAACAACTAGACATTTGCCTAATGTAAAAAAATCTGCTGGGATGGCCATTTTAGCCCTGAAAAAGAGGGTGTGTCTGGGAAAAACCATATCTATGGCGACCCTGGCCTACACTAGCCCACATTGGTAGGTCAATTCTTGCCAGACATAGTGCCAATTAAGTGGTAAAAAAAGGATAATGTGGAACATGGAACACACATTTAATAATAAAAATTACTAGTTCCTGTCTGAATTAGGCCTTTTATTAGATGGGAAGAAAGGGGTGTCAATTCATAGGGCACAGTGAGAAATTTGAAGAGACAAAAATAATGTATTTCCTTGGATTTGAAAAATACTGATTTGCTTCCAGAAAACCTAAGTGGAGGTCAGAATATGTCCGGTCCATATTGAGCATTCACTACCACTCTGGGGTAGTTATAAGACAGCATTGATCCTGATTTGCTTGCAGGACGTTTACTCATTTTTATAAATGGATTTGCTGTGTTAGGGTGACAGAATGCTTTAATCCATTTTAATTGCACAATCTTTCTGGTATATGCTTGAAATAATGTCTGCAAAATCACAACAGTCAGGAGGCACTATTTGATTGCAGTATAACTTACTGCCTTTTTTCGTTTTGGACACATTATGAATTCCCAGTTAATAGCTGAATTAAGAGCACAGAAATCCTGGCTGAAAAAATTCTCATTCTTTTTTTTAAAAAGGTCTAGTAATAACTGTCATGAAATGTAGGCTACTGTTATTACATTCAAAGAATCACTAACTATACAGTCAAATTGTAACTGACACAAAACCTCACACACATACCAATTTTTTTAAAAAAGGAAAAATAATATGCAAGTTAACCCCCTACCCTCTCCCCCCTCTCCTCCCCCCTTCCCCTTCAACCCCTATACTAGATAAAACATGGTCTTACGTTGAACAGAACTAAGAGACTCTATGATCTAAAAAGAAAAGAAAAAAGACATTGCGTGTTCTTTTGTAATTCAAGAAAATCTTTAATAATTTTTTTAATAAGTAAAAGTAACTGATTATGGTAAATTTGGACACTGGAAGAAAAGAAAACTTGTTTATATGAAGTAACAAAGGGAGTGGGAGCCATTCCATGGTTCAATATCCAGACTTGGCGATTGCCTGCCTGGAAACCAAACTTGCACTCATTTGACTTTGTACAGCGTCCACCAGAGAGGGAACTAATGACATTAGCAGCTGGTGTTCAAGGCAGAACACCTCAAGAAATGTAAATCAAGGGGTGGGATGGCTAGATCAATCGGTGAGAGAAAATAACAGTTTGACGGCAAAGGAACAGTTTGGTAAGGAAGGATCATTAACTTCTCCTTGAAGTTAGGATCTACATCCCACCCCCAGTTCAGGAAACCTAGTCAAGGCCTGATTGTTCCTGGTGCCACCCACTATGTTTTCCTTCACAAGTGCTCTGTGAAACTCATTTGGGTGAGCTGGGATCACATGCCGGCAGCTGTTGTTGAAGGCTGAGGGTTGGGACTAAGTTCTTGGTTTACATGTGTTTTGCCATCACACTAGACGTTGCTGTTGGGAAAGGGGGAGGGGGAGGGGAATCCTCCTCAATGAAGGAACTCAACTGACATGTCTAACATGCAAGCATCGGTGAAGCAGATAATAAGGAAACCAGGCAAAAGCTGGAAATAATAGAGGCTCAATACTCAAGAATTGTATTTCAGAAAAACAGTTCAAACTATAGCACCTGTCAACAAATGCTTTCCACTTTCACCTCGTCTTAATGTTGGCAGATACCTTACTCATCTAAAAATTAGTGTTTAGCGTTGCAATGGCTTGTCCATACTGGCAAACTTAATATGTAAGAATGAAAGTATGTGCAGGTGTATTTCTCATTTCCTCAGTGATTGTTACCTGAAGATCTCAACATCCTTTTGAACTGTAAAGGTAAAGGTAAAGGGACCCCTGACCATCAGGTTCAGTCGTGTCCGACTCTGGGGTTGTGGCGCTCATCTCGCTCTATAGGCCAAGGGAGCCAGCGTTTGTCCGCAGACAGCTTCCGGGTCATGTGGCCAGCATGACAAAGCCGCTTCTGGCGAACCAGAGCAGCGCACGGAAACGCCGTTTACCTTCCCGCTGGAGCGGTCCCTATTTATCTACTTGCACTTTGATGTGCTTTCGAACTGCTAGGTGGGCAGGAGCTGGGACCGAGCAACGGGAGCTCACCCCGTGGCAGGGATTCGAACCGCCGACCTTCTGATCAGCAAGCCCTAGACTCTGTGGTTTAACCCACAGCGCCACCTGTACTGTAGGCTGCATTATTTCCTGTTGTAAGTGTAATATTCTTTTTAGAAAAGAAAAGAAACAGATGGTGTCCTCAGTCATGTTACAGAGAACAAGAAGGAATTTAAAGGGGTTCTGCGCATGGAGGAGGGAATGACAGTCACAGCAGCAGCTCCCTTGACCCTCACTTGCCTGAAATGGTTGCGTAGAGGGAGGAGTGTGTCATGTATGTAGGTATGATACCTCCATGCTTACATCTACAGTTTTTGTGCAAATATGAACATTCGGTATACAGAGAGGGAGGAGCGTGCTTCTGCCCTGTGGAATGCCTTCCCATCAGATGTCAAGGAAATAAACAACTACCTGACTTTTAGAATACATCTAAAGGCAGCCCTGTTTAGGGAAGTTTTAAATGTTTGATGTTTTATTCTGTTTTTAATCTGTTGGGAGCCACCCAGAGTGGCTGGGGAAACCCAGCCAGATGGGCGGGGTATAAATATATTATTATTATTATTATTATTATTATTATTATTATTATTATTATTATCACATAATTCCCATTCAAAACAAAATAAAATAAAAAATTCCTTCCAGTAGCACCTTAGAGACCAACTAAGTTTGTTCTTGGTATGAGCTTTCGTGTGCATGCACACTTCTTCAGATACACTGAAACAGAAGTCACCAGACCCTTATATATAGTGAGAGAGTGAGGAGGGGTATTACTCAGAAGGGTGGTGGGAATGGGTGATCAGCTGATAGGTGTGGAAAACCTGTTGACGACTCTTAACGACTGCAATTGGTCTTACAGGGAAACTTCCCATTCCACTTAGAGAAGTATTTGTGGCTGAAGCTTAAAAACATGGGTAGCAAACATAGTGCATTCCATGTGCACATCCAAGTGATGCCTATGGCTGTTTGTTTATATGTGTCTAGGCCCCTTTGCAAACATGACTGACCTACACATGAGAGAACCTGGTAGTTGGGTAGGTCATGGGTGAGATCCTGACCTCCAGCCATTTTAGTCTCAGATATCTGCATACATCTCTGGATTTCCACCTACAAGGCATCAGAGAGAACTGCAAATAGAAACAAGCACCCCAGCGGAGATTTAAAATCACAAAATATTCAGCAAAGTAAAGCATGGAAATATAGACTGTTAGACCTTTAAAATATGCCCTTGTAGGTTCCTTCCAAAGTTCCCCTCTTCCCCTAGCATATAAAAAGTTCAAACGTTTGGCAAGTTTAAAATGGTTTGCAGTTCTCACTCAGGTCCACATACAAATGAAAGGATTGAGAGTGCCGTTCACGGATTGGGTAGCTAGAGAGAGTTGTTACTGTTGCATGTTACTGAGTACTATATAAGCAGGCTGGCTCAGCCCTTCAGTTCAGTTCTGTTCCAGCCTGAGAATAAAGAGAGCTGCTCTGAGAATCACTGTGCCGTCTGCTATGTCCACCCACTATTTAATTTGTTCAGTCGTTCAGTCGTGTCCGACTCTTTGTGACCCCATGGACCAGAGCACGCCAGGCACGCCTATCCTTCACTGCCTCTCGCAGTTTGGCCAAACTCATGTTAGTCGCTTCGAGAACACTGTCCAACCATCTCATCCTCTGTCGTCCCCTTCTCCTTGTGCCCTCCATCTTTCCCAACATCAGGGTCTTTTCTAGGGAGTCTTCTCTTCTCATGAGGTGGCCAAAGTACTGGAGCCTCAACTTCAGGATCTGTCCTTCTAGTGAGCACTCAGGGCTGATTTCTTTGAGAATGGATAGGTTTGATCTTGCAGTCCATGGGACTCTCAAGAGTCTCCTCCAGCACCATAATTCAAAAGCATCAATTCTTCGGCGATCAGCCTTCTTTATGGTCCAGCTCTCACTTCCGTACATTACTACTGGGAAAACCATAGCTTTAACTATACGGACCTTTGTCGGCAAGGTGATGTCTTTGCTTTTTAAGATGCTGTCTAGGTTTGTCATTGCTTTTCTCCCAAGAAGCAGGCGTCTTCTAATTTCGTGACTGCTGTCACCATCTGCAGTGATCATGGAACCCAAGAAAGTGAAATCTCTCACTGCCTCCATTTCTTCCCCTTCTATTTGCCAGGAGGTGATGGGACCAGTGGCATAGTTAAGTAAACTATTTAATAGTTTACTTAAAAACTCTCCAAAAGTCAGATTCATGTGTTTTTCCATACAGCATTCACAAAAAGTTGCACGGGCAGTAAAACTTGACTTAGTTCCAAAATGGTGAAAGTTCCCAAATTATTGACAAAATTATTGACAAAAATTCAAGTGTGGCTTGTTAGAGCTTTGAGCAACTATCTTATACCCCCTTCAGGTAGATTGAGGGCGAACAATAGTTTGGATTACCTTCTTCCCAAGGTGAGGGGGAGTGACCTAGCTAAGCCTGGTAGGACTCTATGGCATTAACCCCTTCATGCAAGTTGGTTATATGAGGCTGGTTATCCCACACTCACAGTTGCTAATCAGATGCCTGTGGGAAACTCGCAAACTGATAGTCAGAAGCATTCCTGCCTGCAACTGTGGAAGCAGAACAGAGCCATCCAATTGCAAGGGAGGAAGGGGGCCTCTTGTGTTCCTTGAAAAGTTGCTCTGGAAGGCTGGGGAACCCTCTGAAACAGCATGAGCAGTGATGCTGCAGGGGGGAGATGGAATTAGCAAAAGTTGCTTCCCAGTCCTTTCTCTACCAGGGAGTATCCTTTGGACCCCAGGTCCTTCCATAAGCAAGGGGAACCCTTCTGTTTGTGGTCCTCCAGGCCTGGATCCAAACCAAGAAGTATATCAGATACAGTCATCGAATGAGTAGGCAATGATCTCCTATTATATTATCCTCAACACACTGCAAAAACCATTGCCTCTTTCCGTTCTAAGTCAGATCCCCCACAAAACCTAATTATAGTTGCTGAAACAGTAATCCTGCTCTGTCAATCTTTACAAGCTCTTTACAATCAACTTTCAGATCATTGTCATGCTAATCTTAATTGAAGTAAGAAATGATTAGAAATGGGGGGTAACTGAAGAGGTTTTTTGGTATTAAAATATAAAAAGTGGCAAAGTGGCAAACAGAAGAAAATGAGCAACACAGGGAGGGGGGAAGCGAGAAAGGAGATATTTGTGGGGGACAGACTATTCTGCAGGGGAGGGAAGCATGCAGATAAAGGAAAGAGCCGCAAATAAAACCCAAAAGGGATTAGCAGAAAGGAATTTTGTGCAGAATGGGGAAAAGAGCATTCAGAATAAAGATAAGCAAGGCTGAGATAAAAGGCAAGAGGTAAAATATTATTACCATCATGACCGTTGTAATATTTATAAGTCTTTATTAAAAATAATAATTAAAACTTCAAAAGCAAGTGTAACACTCTGTTGCAGTCACTGAAAAACACCAGTTAATGTACCCAGAGCAGTTGGGAAGCTGAACCTCCCCTTGCTGTAAACTAATACTACTTCACAAAAGCTATTAAAAATAACACTTTTAAAAACAAGACACAACTCAAGTGTTGTAGCCTTGTTGCTTATTTTCTGTGACAGTTAAATAGCCACTTCCTTAGCATATTTGCATTCTGTAAAGGAGCAGCGCTTCTTTTTCAAGTGCTTCATGTTAAATATTTGCTGCAAATCATTTGGATTCACACAATGTGAAATTTACGGCACAACCCTATGCATGTCTACCCAGAAGTAAGGGCTTATCCATACTTCTGCTTGTGTCATGCCTAGAAAGCATGGATGGGTCTGAGCGGTTTCCCCCTCGCCCCACTCCTCTCCACAGGAAAACCTGCTCTATGGTGATCCATCAGAACAAATGTCATTCCGGGAGAAACCCCAACCACCATTTAGAATCATAGAATCATAGAGTTGGAAGAGACCACAAGGGCCATCCAGTCCAACCCCCTGCCAAGCAGGAAACACCATCAAAGCATTCCTGACAGATGGCTGTCAAGCCTCCGCTTAAAGACCTCCAAAGAAGGAGACTCCACCACACTCCTTGGCAGCAAATTCCACTGCCGAACAGCTCTCACTGTCAGGAAGTTCTTCCTAATGTTTAGGTGGAATCTTCTTTCTTGTAGTTTGAATCCATTGCCCGTGTCCGCTTCTCTGGAGCAGCAGAAAACAACCTTTCACCCTCCTCTATATGACATCCTTTTATATATTTGAACATGGCTATCATATCACCCCTTAACCTTCTCTTCTCCAGGCTAAACATACCCAGCTCCCTAAGCCGTTCCTCATAAGGCATTGTTTCCAGGCCTTTGACCATTTTGGTTGCCCTCTTCTGGACACGTTCCAGCTTGTCAGTATCCTTCTTGAACTGTGGTGCCCAGAACTGGACACAGTATTCCAGGTGAGGTCTGACCAGAGCAGAATATAGTGGTACTATTACCTCCCTTGATCTAGACGCTATACTCCTATTGATGCAGCCCAGAATTGCATTGGCTTTTTTAGCTGCTGCATCACACTGTTGACTCATGTCAAGTTTGTGGTCTACCAAGACTCCTAGATCCTTTTCACATGTACTGCTCTCAAGCCAGGTGTCACCCATCCTGTATTTGTGCCTTTCATTTTTTTTGCCCAAGTGTAGTACTTTACATTTCTCCCTGTTAAAATTCATCTTGTTTGCTTTGGCCCAGTTCTCTAATCTGTTAAGGTCATTTTGAAGTGTGATCCTCTGGGGTATTAGCCACCCCTCCCAATTTGGTGTCATCTGCAAACTTGATCAGGATGCCCTCAAGCCCATCATCCAAGTCATTGATGAAGATGTTGAATAAGACTGGGCCCAAGACAGAACCCTGTGGCACCCCACTAGTCACTTCTCTCCAGGATGAAGAGGAGCCATTGATGAGCACCCTTTGGGTTCGGTCAGTCAGCCAGTTACAAATCCACTGAATGGTAGCATTGTCTAGCCCACATTTTACCAGCTTCTTTACAAGAATATCATGGGGCACCTTGTCAAAGGCCTTGCTGAAATCAAGATAGGCTATATCCACAGCATTCCCTTCATCTACCAGGCTTGTAATTCTGTCAAAAAATGAGATCAGGTTAGTCTGACATGACTTATTTTTCAGAAACCCATGCTGACTTTTAGTTATCACAGCGTTCCTTTCTAGGTGCTCACAGACCGTTTGCTTAATGATCTGCTCTAGAATCTTTCCTGGTATTGATGTCAGGCTGACTGGGCGGTAATTGTTTGGGTCCTCTCTTTTCCCCTTTTTGAAAATAGGGACAACATTTGCCCTCCTCCAGTCTGCTGGCACTTCGCCTGTTCTC
>OFHU01002945.1:0-169296 GCA_900245905.1 Lacerta viridis | reverse complement strand
GATGCCAGAACCATACAACTTAGTAGGCTTAGCATTTTTATTTACGCAAGATAGCTAACTGAATAAAATGGCTTCTTGTGCCTTGGATGGGAATATAAAATAGTAAAATGGTTAGTCGTGACAAATTAGACAGGCTACCCAACCCACGGTTCCTAACACAAAGGTATAGGGTGGGTGTTTAGAAACCCAGCAGATCTGTGCTGAGACCAAATCCAACCAGGAAGGAGAAAAGAACACATGGAAATAGACAAGCCCCAGCTCTCCTGAATGCTAGAGGTGTGTGAGATTAGTGAAATAAAAAAAATAGAGAGAAATGAAAAGATTGATGCACAATAGTCCCCTGCCTTGTGGAAGAGGGAGCACAGATGAGTAGTTTCTCTTGGTTATCATCGTGAGCTGAGTGCCCAAAGTCATGGCTGCCTCAGGGGCAGCGGGTAACAGCTGGGTTGTTTCTTTACAGATGGTGGGGGTATTATAATAATAATTTATTATTTATACCCCGCCCATCTGGCTGGGTTTTCCAGTAAGCCACACCAAGTGTATGTTGCCTCTGCTTCTCTCAAAGCACCTGCAACCAGCCCTCAGTGACTTCCACCACATCTGCTTGGTGGTCTTGGGTTAATTTTTCCCCAATGAGGCTCATGCTTAGCTTAGTCATGTCTGATTCCAGTCTTTGTTATTAGGAACCCTCCAATACATTTGGGGGAAAAAAGATGACATATAGTGGTATTATAGTGGAATTATTATATTACAGTAATATTACAGTGCACCTGCTGGTCATCACTGTTGGGCTCTCTACAGCAAAAATAACTACAGTGATACCTCTGGTTACGTACTTAATATGTTCCGGAGGTCCGTTCTTAACCTGAAACTGTTCTTAACCTGAAGCACCACTTTAGCTAATGGGGCCTCCCCTGCTGCTGCACCGCCAGAGCACGATTTCTGTTCTTATCCTGAAGCAAAGTTCTTAACCTGAAGCGTTATTTCTGGGTTAGCGGAGTCTGTAACCTGAAGCGTATGTAACCTGAGGTACCACTGTAAAGGGAACTCAAGTGGAGAGTTTCAGCAGACATGCAGGTCCAGACAAGAGCTCAGCTACGTGCAGGACCCTGGACAGCTCCGAGTGGAGTCGGCTGGGTATTTTCACACAAACTTAGCATGTTGAAATGTTCCTTCAATGGCTGAGCACTCTAGATGTCTGGGTGCTATTTTTGTCTGCGCTTAGGAAGCCTTTATAGTTAAAGGGGACGACTGAATTAGCAAGCATCAGCTGCAACAGCATTGGGAAGCGGCATAGTGGCTCTGTTGCTGTTTCTGGACTGAAGTTCTAGGACTCGGAGGGTAATGACAGCCCGACTTAGCTCTGGGAGGCAGGCGCAGAGGAAGCCTCCTCGCTACCCGGGACATCTCCCTGCCGATCGCGCGCAGCAGCCTCACGAGCCACCTTTTCGCTCTGCAGCTTGCAAGGTCACCGTGGAAGCAGTGGCGGCCCAGCGACCGAGTGCGCACGCACGACATTTTGTGCAGGCGCACCCCATCTGGGTCGGTGCTGCTGCTTCCGCAGCGACCTTGCGAGCTGCAGAGCAAAAAGCAGCAGCGGCGGGGCTGGCCCAAGTGTCACCCCCCTCCCCTGGAACCCGGGGCGGACCGCCCCCATTGCCCCCCTCAGAACGCCGCTGCTGGGAGGTGGTGGTAGTGCAGGTACCCGATGCTCCTCATGCGTGGAGCTTCTGGGGAAATGAGGTTCTTCCAGGTTTGGAATCCCTTCCCCTGTTTTGTTTCCTTGGAGTTCATGCTTTCATCCTTCAAATGTGGAATATCCAGCTCTGAAGCCGTCGCCGGTTGGCCCGGATTTCTAAGAATTCTGTGGAACTGGGCTGTTAAGTGAAGAACTGGAGGTGCAAGCCAGGTGCCAGTAGCCATAAAGTTAAGGTTCATAATTTTTTTTTAATTTAAATTTTTTATTGAATTATTATGCAGATACAAACGAAACAAAGTGTACAAACGCTTCAACTGAATACAAAAAAATACACAAAAAAGAAAACAGAGCAAAACAGAGCAAACACAAAAAGTAAGAACATAAATATAATACAAGGTAATTATAATAGACACCCCAGAATGTCATTTCTCTACCGAGATGCTGACCCTTCTGGGGTGGATCTCTTTTTATTATACTTTTGGTTTTTTGACTTCCATCGACATCACAGTGATTCATTTCCTATAACTAAAACAATTTCTCTGTATTTCAATATATTCCTCATCTTGGTATAAGGAGACATAATTGATCAAAAATTGTTGTTGCCTAGGAACAGATCCCAGTCTGGTCCAGTCCTCCAGGGTCAGGGGGAGCCAATGGGCAGCTTGCAAATAAGTCCACCAAAGTTACTAGACTTCAGAATGTGTACTAGGCTACCGAGGGCTGGTAGAAGAGGAATCACCTCCGTGGAAGACGAGTGGGATATAAATGGAATGAATGAATGAATGGTGAACATTCCTGTTGTCATATAACCACATTGGCTGACTTGCAGACAGTTCCCAACAGCGATTTCCATGAGCAGTATTGGGGCATGAATCGCCACAAAAAGAGCCACTCTGGATCAAGTAAGGCTTTCTGCATGCTGCCAAACCCATGGAGACATTCAGCATGGAGGATTCTACAGAGTCTGAGTCAAGACCTTGGCACCCTCCTTTTGCTTTCAACTTTTAAGAGGCAGATCAAAGCATTCAAGAACTCAACAGAAACCGCAGACACAATGGCCACCCTGCAACACTCATGAATCATGCAGCGATTCTAAAAGCAGCAGTGGTGTATTAGAGGGTCGCTCTAGCTAAGCGGGAAAGTGGAGGCTTTTATATATGCAATTGTTGCTGCATTTGTGAAGTGAACACCAGCTGCTCAGTAGTTAGCTTTGTTCATTCCGGCAAAGATATTTTTATGACCTCTTTGCCACAACCATTTATTAATTAAGCACTTTTTTGAAAAGCGGGGGGGGGGGGCCCACACACAACCCCCATCATGATGTTGGCATTTGTTTGCTTTTCTTAAGGATATTGACAGCATCGCAATGGAATCATTTGGAATGAAAGGAGAAAGGAGAGTGATGTATAGATAACAAACACATACCCTCTACTTTAGGATGGGAGAAAATGTGCAATGCCTCTGCTGCCAACAGCAGATGTCTGGCACCATCTCCACCTCACGTCCCAAGTAAAAAGGGTGGCACTACAAAATGCAGGGCATGAGGTCATCACATTGCAGAGTTTCTGGCCCCCACACAAGTGGTGGCCAAGGAAATGTTGTTAACCATGCCTGCTTGAGGAAGAGTTTTGTTTCCCAGTTCAGTTTCTTACCACAACAGATAATGGATATTATGGGGGAGATAGGAGAAGGTATGGGAATGCTTCTATTGGGGGTGTTACAGAACCCCAGATGCACCCTGGGTTCTGTGCTGTGTGAGAAAGGCAGTGCCTGGCCAAGTCAGGTTGTAGCTTTCTACTTGCCCAGACCTTCCCATTAACTTATTTCTGCTATCAGGTGAAAAATCCTTATCTACCCCCTAGCTGCCTTCCACCAAAACAGAATTCCCTTTGTATCCCCCTCAAAAAAAAAAAAAAAAAAACTTCTTGGTTTGGCTTAGGCTAGTGGTGGATATTCAAAGAGAATGCACCAGGATTAAAAGTTTTCTAAAAGAAAAGAAAGCAGTTCCTCGGAAAAAGGATTAACAAGGATCAGTTACAAGCACGCACAGCTCCCGCCCAAAACCTTTTAGAACAAAATAAACATAGATTTAGATGCCATCTGGCTGTTTCTGTTTCTAAGTCTAGAGACTTATGTACAACTTGCCCAATTAATACCCCCTTCAACCTGGCATACAATCCTTTATTCTCTCCTGAGATCATTCATTGATCTACTTCTGCAAGCCAGTTACTCCCAGAGATAGCCCCTGGATACAAAAACAGCAAACTCAAAGAAGATTTCCCTTCACAACTAGGACAGCCTACCTGCTACCTGTGCTGAATCTACCACCTTCCAAGTTGTTCTCTGGTAGGCAGAAAATAACCAGTTAACCCCAATCTCCCGTACTGGTTAGCTATTAGAAGGGGTGATTATTAGCCATCCTTATGTTGAATTTAGGATTATTATTTTTTAAGTTATTATTTTAATGTGGGAAACAATGTCCTTCCATGTGTTCCAGAACTATGACTCCCGCAAACTCTGGCCATTGGACATGCTTACTGAGGCTAATGGGAGTTGCAGTTCAGAAATATCGGGGGCAAGGGAGAAGGTTCCCCATAACACAAGCAGACACTAGCATATTGATTTAAATTTTGATACCTTATGCTTTTTTCGTCCCAGCTCTCTTTGGCATATTCTTCTCTCTGTTGCTGGAGGTCTGTTGAACCTGGCATGTCTCCACACTGTGACAAAAGTGTGGTGGATCCTTATCAGAGAGATGCTGCTTGCAGATGATGCAGCCTTGACAGTGCACTCTGAGGAGTCCCATCAAGGAGTCTTACCATCCCATCAACTGGGTCAGGACATGACCAGCACTCCATGCATCAGCATTGGTGACTGCACATTTGAGGTGGTAGACAATTTTGTCTACCTGGGTCCCACCAAAACCAGAAACCTCTCCATCAACACTGAGCTGGACAAACGCATTGGCGAGGCAGCTGCTGCCATGGCTTGCCTCTCCGAAAGGGTATGGGAGAATGTGATGCTAACACCCAATACCAAGATGAGGGTCTACCAGGCTAACGTTCTGAGCATGCCGCTTTATGGAAGTGAGTTGTGGACAACTTACACTCACCAGGAGCGACGTGAAGATTCTGGGCAGTACATGGCAGGACAGCATCTTAAACAAAGATGCGCTCTCCCAAGCCCACATTCCCAGCATGTTTGCACACTTGTCTTAGCGACATCTACACTGGCCTCTGTCCGCAGAAAAGATCCCCAAGATGTGCTCTGTGGGGAGCTCTCAGGCACCAGGTCCATTGGCAGTCCAACTCTGTGATACAAAGTTGCCAACATGACCAGGCTGGCGGCGTCAACCCCACCATATGGGAATCCCTTGCCGACAACCACAGAGCTTGAAGATAATCATTCAGATCACGTATCCACAGCAATGAGCAGAGAAAGGATGACCGCTGGGAGGAGTTCGGAGAGAGAAAACACTATGGTGCATCTGTTAAGATTCTTTTCCCCGTGTTGCAGTCATGGGATTGTTTTCTTTTTTTTTTTATAAAGAATTTATTGGTTTTTTTCATAACAAAGAATAATCCAACACCAACACCAACATTAACCCGACACACATCCACCCACAATTATATCAAAACAAATACAAACAAACCAAAGATTCTTTTTCTTATTCCAATACCAAAAAATTCTTGTTCCGAATCTTTAACAGGACTTCCCCTGCCTTCTCTCCTTGGCAGGTAATTAATAACAAAATTCCATATCTTAACCTATTATTCTTAAAACAAATCATAACAAATATCTTCTTTCCTTAAAGGATAACATAAAAATGAATATCCCTTTTCTAATTCAGAAAAGACTTAAAATCTGACACACCGGCTCAGGGTACCATAATGACCATTCATGTTTAACCCTTAATACAATTCACCCTATCCCCCTTCTAGCCATTGAGAACCACTCCTCAAATTGTCCTCTTTTCTTATAAGTCCACTCCAGACACAGTCCACAACAGTCCTTGCATCACCAGTACACAGTTCCTCTTCTCCAGCTTCTCCGGTTTGGCATTCTTCTTTTATTTGTAGACATCTTAATTTTTTGCCCCACTCCCGAGCTCTCTCGAGGGTGATATAACAATCTTCACCGTCCCGGGTCTGCCACCCCCAAAGTTTCTTTTTCCCGGAGTGCCAACACTCTGTTCTTCAATCATCCCCTTCAGCTCTTTGAAGGCTCTCTTCCTGTATCAATAGCTGAAAGGTCTCCTCGTGGGAAGCACATTTTTCTTCATGTCCCAATTCACCATATGGGAATCAGTTAATCCAGAGTTTAACAAGCAAAGACGCCCAACATGGTAGAAGCGGGCATAGGTGTCATTTCAGTTTCTATTTCAGTTTTTCCATCTTGAAGTTTTCCATAATCATTCAGATTTTCCCTGAAACCAGGGCGCAAAGACCATAACTTTAAAAAGAGTATCCATCTTGCTCCCCGTTAGGGAGATCTAAATAGTCTCATGATCAGCAGTAACCATCAGAAAGTCTATCAAAACAGATTTTCTTGCCACCGAAGGGAGGGGGGAGGCTTCCTTTCGATGATGCTGGTTAAAAAGTCAAAAAATAGATTCAATCCGATACTCACAACCAGCTTCCCTTTTTCCTTCTTCGGAGAGAGACCGCGGGCGGCTGCCGCCGCTCCAATCCCGGTTGGGGCATGTCCCCAGCCCGGCTCCGTTGTCCCTCACCCCCACTCCCCCTTTACAGGGGGAACGAGGGAAGGGTCAGAGCATGGGCCCGCCGGGGAGCCCGAGGTGCGGGACGCTCTTCCCGCACCCCACCGGATTCTTTTGCCGAGGCAACCCACGACCGCCCCGTGTTGCCGCCGGAAGTCCAGTCATGGGATTGTTTTCATTCCACATTGTGGGAAGTGACGGAGACAGGATGTTTATAATTACTGTGTTTCCCTGATGTAGGATTTTTGTCCTTTGTCCTTTCTCTTTGCTGTTTGATGTTGAAAAGGAAGGAGCTGAGTTGCGATGCTCTGAGTTTATATATGTAAATAAACATAGTTTAGCCAAAAAGCTGCGCTACTGAGTCTGAACGCTGACTGCCTATACTCTGCTGATCCTGAAGTGTGCTGATGCCTCTTGGTATCAGTCGCTGTGATATTCAGGCTGGAGAAAGCTCTTGAAGCTCCCAACCAACCAGGAGGGAGAGAACATGCCAGTCGGGCATGTATCTTCGCCGGATTCCTACTTGTGTGTAGGACCTCCTGACAGCATCTGCATCAGCACAACTGGATGCCTTCATCTGCCCCAGCTGCAAGAAAACATGTCTCTCCTATCTTGGTCTCTGCAGCCACAGCAGGCGCTGCAACTCTCCAACGGTGTGACATCAGCCCTGAAGGCTGTCTCCCAAGACAGACAGATGGCAACCATTTATATTTTTTCTTAAAGGGGGTGGGATGGGAAATCTGTGCAGATTATAACCATTTAAAATTAATTCAACCAGCACAATAATTAAGCAAAGGTTATTTTGGAAAGAAAAGAAAAGCAGCTGAGAAAATATAGCCTCCGGCATGGCCCACGTTTCTAACACATAAAGTAAAGTACCATGATATTGAGCTGCACATGTTGTACACAAAGGTGCCTGCCTGCTCCCCTTTGTTCGCATACAGTTCTCAGATTGCATATATTGATTGCTTTCTGCAAGGAATGCACAAAGGAAAATAATCATCTCTGTCCTACATCAATCACTGGAAACTCGGGGAATGGCTTCGAAATCACCGAGACACCTACTCTACTGACATTTTGCTGGAGGGCAACTTATGAGTTGTCTTAAGAGCCGAGGAATTTTGCTGTTGAAAGGGGACGCTGGTTAAGAAGACGGTGCCGTGATGCAACACTAGGGCCTGTGTGTGCTATTAGGAAGCTATCCAGGGATTGCAACATTGCGGCAGTTTCTGTCTGGGTTGATGGACCACAGAGCAAGCTGACTTCTAACGGCTCGTGACCCTGTTTCTGATTTGCTGCTATCGGACGCACCATAGCAGACTACTGTTGAGAACGTGAAGATAGTCCTGATGGGTTGGGATATTGATCTCTATGAGATTTTCTGCTCCCACCCTTCTAAATGGATACACATCACTCAGAGAGGCTTGCAACAATTGAAATTACAATAACATCATAAAAAACACTTTCTCAAGCCACCAAGTGGAAGGTGGCCCTTAATCATCTAAATTTCATAGGGCAAGATATTCTACAGTTTGGGTGTGGCCACTGAGAAAAGCCTTAAAGTATCTGAGCACAGCCAGCTGTGCTCCCCCCCCCAAAAGACCCTCCAGACAGCCTCAGGATATCAGCCATCTCTATGGTCCTGATTGTGGAGACCATCCCCCCCTCTCCCTCTCCTTCCCACCCTCCCTCTGTACACACCCACACCACACAAAATGATGTAGTTGTTGTCTAATAACGGAAAATATACAATGTGGCTTCCTCACTCTCACTGTCTTGTGAATGCTCACTGCACACATGCAGACCACCGACACATATGCATCTCTCTCACACTCATAGGTGGAATCTACACACATATTAAAAATGCTATGAAAATGCTTTCTTTTTTTAAAAAAAAAAGTTTTGAAAAATATATTGCATTTGCCATAGCTCACCATCGCCATCTAGTGTCACATTTGTATATTGCACTTTGCAACACACTTAAAACGTTTTATTTGCAGCTGCATAGCTGAGTCCATACACACTTCACAGATACACCTGTGTCTCTCGGCTCAAGTACACCTCTCCCTCTTTCTCACAGACCATATACCCATAACTCCCTCTCTCTACCTCTCCCGACCACTTCTCCCTCTTCCACACATGTGGGTATGTGCAGGATTTTTTTTTGCTTCTGATGTATTTTCATAGTTTTAATTATGAGTCACTTTCTGTTAACCAAAAACCAGGATATATAACTTGGTTGCTGTTGTGTGGATTCTCAGGATCCATAACCACAGTGTGGGTGCCCACAACTTTCACACACACCCCCATTTGAAAACACATTGGCATTAATTCTCTGTCCTTAGAAATGAAAAGGTTTAACTAGGAATTCAATAGCCGGTTACTATGTGCTCCATCCCTTTAGCCCCAGATGCTCTCCTTCGGTGCAGAGAGAGAGAGAGAGAGAGAGTGTGTGTGTGTGAGAGAGAGAGAGAATGCTGAACAACAACCAGAAATGCATCCTTTGCCTCCCTGATATTTTCAGCTTGAACTCTTTGATCCCAGCTTCTCCGCATCGCTAAGGGGAGGGGTTGGGGGAGCAGAATGTCGACAGGCATGTAAACCAAGCCGGGCAGCTCATTAGACAAGAAAGCAAAAAAACAACAACAACAACCATTGACTCTGTTCAGTGAGCGGTGGCAAATATCTCGTCCGTGAGCACAGCACACAAAAAGTCTGATCGCTCACCGGACCGTTTTCAGCAAAGATGTTCCTGAAGAAAGGCATTGCAAATGTGGCACTCACCTTTGAAAAGAAAAGAAGGAAGGAATTCGTGGAGGCTATAGCATTAAAAAGAAGGAAGTCTAGCTGTGCGTTTGGAAAAGCGGAAGGCTTCTCGAACAACCACTCTGTCTGGCTCTGGATGGCAGCAGTGCCACGGCGCTGCGAAATGGCTCACACACTGTAAGCCAAGATGCGATGCCTCTGAATGGGGAAGTCAGAGCGTTGTGGCTCTTATCAGTGTGTGGTTAGCAGAGGTAACACCACCAAGGAAGGTGCCGTGCACCTGATGTTTCCTGCCTTGGCTCTGAATGCCTCAACATTTTCTTCTATGTTTGGCAGGCCCCACCCCCACCCCTTTTGCTCAACCTTAATTAAGCCAAAATGTGATATTTCCATTTTTTTGGCCTATTTTGCTATTAAAGAAGCAGGTGGCATGTCATTGGTCGATTTCAATCTGAGCTGGAACCTCGTTGGATCTATCTGGCCACGGGAGGAAAAGACCAGCACCGTGGAATCCGTTTTGGGGAGTGGCCGGTTTTCCATCCTGACCCATGATTTCTTCTCTAGATATGTAGAGTCCATGGCAACCTCAGCACTCAGGCCTCACTCTCAGGACCCTGGAAGTATGTGGGCTCCAAGTGATCAGGATATGACGCACATTTCCTGCTTTCCCAGTGGCCTTCTACATTTGCTTATTTAATGGGTTTGTGCAATTTTAAGGCAGGGGTAGCTAACCTTCCAGCATGGTCAAGCTGGGTTGATGAGAGTTGGAGTCCAACAGGGTTACCACCCCTGTTTTAAGCCACCACCTCCAATTCACCACCTCCTGGCATGCACTCTTTACAAAGACGTGAGGAACGAGATTATCACCCCTCTTTTACTGTCCATTCCAGGTCTCCCGACCACTGCCACAGGGTCTTTTCTCCTGTCAGATCAAGAGGAGCAGATGACCGCAAAGGTTGCAAGGTTTCTAGCTGGGGCAATCAGAATAAGGTCCACTATTTGATTGCTGATTCAGGACCCTAAACTGTGTTTTATATAATTGACTTTGTCTTTTGTTCTGTGTACACCCCAGTGATCTTTTGCTGCTATGGCCGATGGCTGATCATTCATTCACGAGCCAGTGTGGTGTAGTGGTTAAGAGCAGCAGACTCGTAATCTGGGGAACCGGGTTCGCGTCTCCGCTCCTCCACATGCAGCTGCTGGGTGACCTTGGGCTAGTCACACTTCTTTGAAGTCTCTCAGCCCCACTCACCTCACAGAGTGTTTGTTGTGGGGGAGGAAGGGAAAGGAGAATGTTAGCTGCTTTGAGACTCCTTCGGGTAGTGATAAAGCAGGATATCAAATCCAAACTCCTCCTCCTCCTCCTCCTTCTTCTTCTTCTTCTTCTTCTTCTTCTTCTCTTCTTCTTCTTCTTGCTTCTTCTTCTTCTTCTTTCAACCAACCAACCAACCAACCTACAAAAGGGCTTTAATGGAAACATATTTTCAGCCAGCAGAAAGCCAGCAGGGAGGATGCAAGCCTGGTGCCCTTCGTCAGGGAGTTCCGCAGTGCAGGTATGGCTGTTGAGAAGGCTCCTCCCCACACCCCAGCCAAACAGAATTCAGGCATTGGCAGGCTGTGAAAGGATGCCTCTCCCGCAGACCTGGGTGGGCCAATATGAATCGAAGACAGTCTTTTAGATAAGCCCCTTGGCACTTCAGAGCAAGTGCTGGGAGACCAGAGGCCCTGCAGATGTTGTTGGACTCTGCCAGCTCCAGTCAGCACAGTCAAGAGTAGGAATGATGGGAGCCCAATAACATAACATCTGGGGGCACCACTGTTTTGCCAGAGAACAGCCAGCACTTGGTGTCGGGAGGGACCGAGAACTGAACCAGAGAAAGCAGCCCAGTTTATTGCGAAACAGCTTAGTCACGTGCTCCCAAAGTATGTTTCACACATATCTGAGAGCCCCAAGCTGCTATATATAGGCAAAGTGGCTCTAAGTGTTCAAACAGCACTGGTGCCATTGAAAAGGATGTTCAGAAATAACTTCTGTAAAAACAAACAAACCCAGAAGCTTTTCTTTTGGGAATTATAGGGACTGTTGTTGTTGATTGTATAGAAATTTATTTATGTATGCTACTACAGCAGCAAGAATGATACTCGCCCCAAAGTGGAAAGAAGCAGAATTCTCAGCAAAGGAAGAATGGATACAAAGACTTATGGAATATGCAGAAATGGCTAAACTTGCCGGAAGAATAAGAAATCAAGATAACAAACTTTATATATATGTATATAAAAGAATGGAAATGGTTTATTGAATATTTACAGATAAATTGCAAACAGATAAAAACATTGGCAGGATTATTGTAATAACCTGCAGTTTCATAAGAGTATATATTTAAAGTAGATAATTAAATGAGCAAATTAAATGAATTTGGATATGCAGAAGATATTTAAAAAATAAATTTAAGGAACCGCAGAAAGAGGGGAAAGGAAGCCAAACTTTGAAACGTCAAATTGATTGTGTAACTAATGAAATGTATAAACCTGAAAAGTATATAAAAAAAATTGAAAAATAAAAAATAAACAGCACTGGTACCTGCCTGGATTTTGCTTGGCAGGATTTCCACAACTGCAACAAATAGGAGAGGAGAGGCCTGAGTAGCCTGAAAGCTGTTCTGTCTTTTGTTTGTGTTTTTTTGTTTTTTGCAGGGTAACTCCCCCCCCCCATTATTATTGTCCCTTTTCGTCTCCCTCCCTGTCAGCAGTAACAAGGGTGAGCTTGAGCGGCCATGCGAAGGCACCGGCCAATCAGGCGGTCACCCCTTTGATCCCATGTCATCTCACGGCCTGCTCAGCTAGATCAGCGTGAGGAGACGGAGTCCCAGCAGACGGCGGCCATGAGGAGATGAACCGTGGGCGGAACCTTCTCCGTCAATGTCAGCACCGAAGTCAGAAATGCCACAGAGTCCTCCAGATCGCTGCCTGGATTCTCTGCCTCCGTTCTGTGAAAACAGAAGACTCAGAAATATATATTGCTTTTTTTTTTTTTTTTTTTGAAGAAAAGAGAAGGAGCTAGCCTCAGATACACGCTGAGGAGCCAGGCTTTAGCAAATCAAACTGGTAAATATGCACACTGCTGTGTGAACAAAATGCTCCACTGTAATCACAGCCGCCGCTCGCCAAAGGGGAGCGAGTCTATGTCGCTTTGCCGGCCGTCAGCATAACTGCAAAAATCTGTGCATGCAAGCTGAAATATACTCGGAGTCGAGTGTGAATTTCATGCTCTTTATTTAGCTCATAGTAGTGAGGAATGCGGTTTCCCCAAAACGTCTGCTTTATATACACTATTTACACAATGGGCCCCACGTGATTGGCTAATTCCGGGATACTCCTGTATGCCAATCGGGTTGCGGATTCACTTCCACCTGGAGCTGGATTGGGTGGCTCCTGCGGACCAATCAGACTGCTGCATTCTGGATCCTATTGTTCTAGGACCAATCAGACTGCTGCATTCTGAATCCTATTGTTCTAGGACCAATCAGACTGCTGCATTCTGGATCCTATTGTTCTAGGACCAATCAGACTGCTGCATTCTGGATCCTATTGTTCTAGGACCAATCAGACTGCTGCATTTTGGATCCTATTCAACTCAGTACATAACACAAGCTTTCTTCGACTTATCAAGTTTTATTTGTTATTTATCTATTTAAAAGCATTTTTTAAAATAAAAACATAACCAGAGCCCATAACACAGTTCCCAGAAAGAAAATAAAGAAAATACCAAAACAAAACAAAACAAACAAAAAAGGCCAACCCTAAACACATGGTTAAAGCAGTAACAGGTTGCCAACACACATTTCATTACAGTCTAAACATATCCAGGATTTATCCTCTGCTCACTGAATCGCTGATTTGGGCTTGTTTGAGTTTTGTCATGTTTGGCAACAAATTAGCCCCCACACCCTACAATATATATATTTGGAAAGCATGATGCTGATGGTCAGCAAAAGAGGTTTAAAGACTGTCTCAAGACAAATCTAAAAAAAATAGTGTAAACACCAACAATTGGGAAACACTTGCCTGCAAGCGCTCCAATTGGAGAACAGCCTTTACCAAAGGTGTCATGGGTTTTGAAGACGCTCAACTCAGGACGCAAGGGAGAAACGTGCTAAGAGGAAGGCACATTTGGCAAACCCTCACCGTGATCAACTCCCACCTGGAAACCTATGTCCCCACTGTGGAAGGACATGTGGATCCAGAATTGGCCTCCACAGTCACTTACGGACTCACTGTTAAAACTGTGTTTATGGAAGACAATCTTACTTGGCTGCGAGTGATCGCCAAAGAAAAAGAAGAAGAAGAAGAAGAAGATATATATATATATATATGATGCTGCATTTTGATAAATGATGTTTATTGTGAGCTGCTTGGGGAACAGTCAACTGTGGGAAAGCAACGTGCAACTAAACTAAAAATTAAGCTGGCATAAACTCACACCAGACCCAAGCCCTGTCCATCAGCAGGGCTGTTCCTCCTCTGCCTAAGCCTGGCAGAAGGAAACCAAGCCTTTAAAATAGTATTGAAATAGTTATCCTTGCCAGGCGCATTGGGTTCCGCCCAACATTGTGGGTGCTGCATGTGCATGCTGGGAGGAGCCCCTGCGCACCCTTCTTCTTCTTGAGTGATTGCATGCCTAAGTTCTTTTACCTGCATCCTGCTTAAAGCAAGCCCAAGAGAATTGTGATTCCCCAGCCCCCAAAACATGTTGGCTAACATTCAATTGATAACAACATTTCCCTTGTTTGAAAAATGTTTTCATGTTGTGAATTGCATTGTGATCTTTGGATGATGGGTGGTATACAAATTTCATATAATGATGATGATAATAATGTTGAAAAATAACTGTGGATGCAAGTGCTGGAATTCAACATTTCTGTAGCGTCAATAAGGCCACCAAATGTTAACATTTTTTCATCTTTGTGACATTGCAGCAACATCATTTATATTTGCAACGCACGGCTTTACGGGGGGGCAGAGTAGGACTGTTGTCTGATTAAAGGATCTTCTGCTGACTAATAAGCAGCATTTAAATTATTAATCGGTCAAATTTAAATAAATTTGCATGCCACACAGGTCTCGATGCAGGTGTCATTTTTGAGGTATTGAGGGAAGTGTGAGATGATTCCACAGTCCTGTTTAAAAGGAAAAGCCATCTTTAATTTCCCCCCTCTTTCCTATTACAAGAACACGCCAGGATCAAAATACCGGTAGTCACAAAATAAACGAAAGACGCCCTTAACCTGCATCCTTGCTGATTGATCAAAAGTGCCCCCTGCCAATTAATCCACAAAGTTTCAGCTGCTTAACTTTCCAGTTTGACTGATTAAAGCTTGGTATCTTTAAAGAACGCCATTAAATTTGCATGGATCAAGCAATTAGCGAGTAAAACTGTTCCCTCGCCTTGCATCTGGGTTTGTGCAACCCTTGGAGAATGTTTGCAGGTGAGTTTGCAGGGAGGAGGCCTCACCAAAGGGACTCAGGAAACCTGCCATGAGTGGCAGCAATTATAGCAGCTTATGACAGCAAATGGGAGGCTGGTAAATCCGATAAATGGACTCGGCGGATCTGTGAAATACGACTCTCCAGGTCACTTGGTTGTGACAGTTCTTCATGCTCTCCCACCCAGAGGCTTTGCAACGAGGCAATTAATCAAATGACATGGATGCAAAGATATGTTGCTACCACACCCTTCGCGGGCCTGTCCAAGTGTCCGCTCTTGATGACTGCATTGCATTTTGATTGGCATTAATTGTAGCGAGAAGCGATGTGTCCTAAGGCCAGAGGTCCTACCAAATGCAGACAATTAATCAAACAAGACTGGCATGAGGAAGGGACAGTGCCACCGGTTGCAAATGGTGAGTACCTCCAATTAGCAATGGAAGGGAATGGGAGAAGAATGAAGGAACATAATTGCAGGGCGCATTTGCTTGTTTTCCCTTCAAAGAATCATTAGCCCTAAACAACTACAGAGATGAGGCAATGCTCACATACAAGCTTAAAAAGATCTTAGGCTCCATTCAGGCCCAGGACTGAGAGACTGAGGTGAGGCTACCAAATGCATTCATGGGAGACTGAGTTGGTATCGAGTTTGGGGAAGCAAGGCTGTTGTGAAAGGTCCCAGGTTTAATCTCTGACATCTCCAATAGGGCCATGGAAATATTCTTCCTGAAACCCTGGAGAGCAATGACCAGTCAGGGTAGACAACAATGAGCTAGATCAGAGCAGCCCAACTTTTCATAGCAAGTGGGCCACAAGAGTACTTCAACACACAACCTGCAGGCTGCACGTTGCCTTGTCCTGCAGAGAGGGGAGCGATGCCAAAATTTGACACTCCCACCAGCCTTTCACACTGCCTTCCCAAAGCCAGCAAAGCAAGGCATGGTGGTCCGGAAGGGTCCTAGAGTCCTCCCACCTCAATCCTAAAGTCCATCACCTCACTTAATGGCTTTGGGAAGGCAGCGTGAAGGCCGGAGGAGGCATCAAATGTTGCTGAGGGCTGTCAAAAATGCCTTGAAGGCTGCATGTGACCATTGGGCCATGTGTTGGACCACCCTGGGCTACATGAACTGATGGTAAGACGTGGCATAAGACAGCCATGTTCCTATTATCGTCCTGTGGTTGTGTACCTGAGTCTAGGCCCCACCATGGTTCAGTTGAGTGCATACAGTTAGAGTCTCATGTCAGCTTCCATCAGAACATGCTGGCTAGGCCTGATGGGTGTTGTAGTCTTAATGATCTACGTAGAAGGCACCAGATTGGGGAAGGTTGGTGTAGACCACACTGTGCTAGATTGGGTCATTGGTCTGACATGATATAACACAGCTTCCTCTGAATTGTATTCGTTCCATTAAGCATTTCTGAAAAGGGACATGAAAGGGCAAGCAAAATGCTCAAGGAAATGGACCAGCTTCCCCATGAAGAAAAGTTGTTGCAACTGGGCTTCTTGAGTTTAGAGAAAAGGCAAGCAAGAGGAGACTTGACAGAAGTGTGTAAAATTATGAATGCTGTGAAGGAAACAGAGAGAGGAAAGCTTTTCTCCTCCTCTCATAACACTTGTGGACATCCAATAAAGATGGATGTTGAAAGATTCAGGACAGATAAAGGAAAGGAGTTCTTCACACAGTGCATAATTAAATTGTGGAGTTCATTCCCACAAGAGCTAGTGATGGCCAACAACTTGAATGGCTTTAAAGGAATAGACAAATTCATGGAGGTTAAGTTCTATCTCCACTGTTGGATGCAGTATGTCTCTTGGTGGGAATCACCAGAATATTCCAGTTCCTGGGAATCAGAGGAAGGGAGCATAATCTTGTGCTTGGGTCCTGCTTGCAGTTTTCCCACAGGCATCTGGGTGGCCACTGTGAGAACAGCATGCTGGGATAGATGGGGCACCAACCTGATCCAGCAAAGCTCTTCTTAGGTGGCTCTCCAGGGTTTCAGACAGGAGTCTTTCTCAGCCTTAACTGGAGACTGAACCTTAGACCTTCTGCACGCAAAGCAGACGCCGGACCACTGAGTCCTTCAGCCTCCAGCTGTTGTTGGACTACAACTCCCACCATGCCTGGCTGGCAGGACCAGTGGGCAGGGATGATGGGAATTGTAGTCCAAAAACATCTGGGGACCCAAGATTGGGAAACTCTGCTGTAAATCAAGAATGGGGAGCCTTTGGCCCCCCAGATGTGGTTGCCTCCATCATCTCTGACCACCGACTACAGGTGGTAACTGGAGTCGAACTACATCTGCAGCACCACAGGCTCCCCACTGCCCTGCTACAAGTGATGGCTTAACCCATCTTCTTTTGTTTCTGCTAGCACAAGTCCCAAAGGGACAGATCTACAAAACTGAATCCAAGAAACTGAAGCACGGTGAACGCGAAGGGAGAGAATTTCTTCTGGTGTGCACACTAAGTCTCTTTTTAGAGTTCCTTTATTCTTTCCCTCCTCTTGCTGCCTCTCCTCCCCCCCCCCGCCTCCCGCCTCGATTCTCCCGGTGGATATTTGCTTCTGTGGCAGGAGCTCTGGGTGTGAAAAGGTAGAGCAGAAAGGATTCAGAAGGCAGAGCCAGATCAGCTGATTTCAAGCGCTGCTTGAAAGGCGGCTTTTCATGTGTGCCTTTGAGCTAGTCCTGAGGCCACCACCTCAGAAGCTCCCAGGAGAAAGAGAGCAAAGGAGCAGCTGCCCATCTTCCCACCCAAGACCCTACCCACAGGCCAAATGCATTATTCTCTGCGATGCCCCTTGTGAACTGTGGTTAAGGGAGAAATCCAACAGAAACTTGTTTTGACTTTTGCCACTGCCTTGCAGTGAAACATGAAAGTAGCAGAAAAGGAGGAAGAGGGAGATCAGAAATAGATCAGAAGTAACCCAAATCAAATACACGCATACCTGCGTGCTGCCTGTCTCTGTCTCACAAATACACTCTTCTAGTGTTCTGTAGCAAGGGGGTAGCTAGATTGGCCTAAGTCTGTCCCATTTCATTTTCACCGGCACTTGTCTGTTCTGTATTGTGTGGATCTTTTTGAGAGAATGCATGAAATACATACATCCTTATATGCATAATTGTGTGCATTTTTTGCTCACATTTCCGCAAATTATATACAGTTGTGCCTTGTGTTGCGTTCGCTGCGGGTTGCGAATGCCACGGGTTACAAACGCGCCAAAGCTGCGCGCACACATGCGCAGAAGCGTTCTGTGCGCAGAAGCATTCAGTGCAGGTTGCGCATGCACAGAAGCGTGATATCACTGCTTGGGTTGCGGACTTTTCGGGGTGCAAACGGCACCCCGGAACGGACCGTGTCCGCAACCTGAGGTACCACTGTATCTTTAAAATCTTTTCAATGTACAGTCATACCTTGGTTTTCAAACAGCTTAGTTCCTGAATGGTTTGGCTCCCGAACGCCACAAACCCATAAGTGACTGTTCTGGTTTGCAAACTATTTTTGGAAGCCGAACGTCTGACAGGGCTTCTGCGGCTTCCGATTGGCTGCAGGAGCTTCCTGCAGCCAATCAGAAGCCGTGCGTTGGTTTTCAAACGTTTTGGAAGTCAAACGGACTTCTGGAATGGATTCCATTCGACTTCCGGGGTATGAGTGCACTTTCCCATTAAACAAATGCATATCATATGCACTTTAACTATAAAACATGTGTTTTTGCATGCACATTCTGCACACCAAAACTGTGCTGCAAAATCCAGAGAAGTGCATAATCCAATCAGGAGTTGAATTCTGATCTGCAAGCATGTTCGGGACCATCAAATTGGATCAGACTGCTTCAGGCAGCATACCAAAGGAATACTTCCTCCATCCCTACCCATAGCCCCTGCCAAATAAATTGCTATAACTTTGATATATAACACAGCTAAAAGTAGCTGCATGACAATAATCTGAACAATCTGCTTGCTGCTGTTTAGCTAGAATTTCCCCTCTTTTTATTTATTTTTACAGTAAAACTACTGAGCAAGTGGTTTTGTTCTAGGAAAAAAAAGGTTTCTTGGAAAATGTACGAGAGAGCAAGAGTGGAAGAATTTTGGACTACAGTACTTGCAGCATGTAGGACTATATACATACAAATTGTTATGAGTTTGGGGAGGTGTAGGCTTTTGAATTACGGTGCTGGAGGAGACTCTTGAGAGTCCCATGGACTGCAAGAAGGATCAAACCTATCCATTCTTAAGGAAATCAGCCCTGAGTGCTCACTGGAAGGACAGATCCTGAAGCTGAGGCTCCAATACTTTGGCCACCTCATGAGAAGAGAAGACTCCCTGGAAAAGACCCTGATGTTGGGAAAGATGGAGGGCACAAGGAGAAGGGGACGACAGAGGATGAGATGGTTGGACAGTGTTCTCGAAGCTACCAACATGAGTCTGACCAAACTGCGGGAGGCAGTGGAAGACAGGAGTGCCTGGCGTGCTCTGGTCCATGGGGTCACGAAGAGTCGGACACGACTAAACAACAACAACAGGCTGTATGCCAAGTCCCTTCTAATGCCTGCAATAGCCAGACTAGCTTCCTGCTGAGGTGATAGCCTAGGTAACCCTAGTGGAACCAGCACCCAAAGAGCTTTTAAGCCCGCTGTATTGCTTGGGGGACAAGGGCCTCTCTGTGTGCAGGTTCTGGGATGTTTCATGAGATTTCATGGGACCACCTGAGTTCCCATGACATCTTGCAAGAGAATCCCTAGTCTTCTGGAGCTGGTGCGCTGAGAGGGCCTTGCTAAAATCTGCTGTTCGATGCAAGGTGGGGGTCTCTTGCTAATGCCTGGTGTCTGAGACAAAATGGAGTCTCTGTGGTTTTCCTTCATACATGTTCCCATCATTGGCTCTGCCTCAACCTGCCACTGGTCTCTTTGCCTTCTGCCCTACCAATCTGAATGAGCACCAGCTGCTGCTGGAATTTTGGCACCCGTGAAAAGACAAAGCTTATAGTTTTAAAACAGCCTTGGTAAAAACAAGCAAACCCAAATGCAACTATTTCGGTCAATGCAACCTCCCACACACAACTACTTATACTTGCAGATCTCCGCAGCCTATCTCACCCACCCACCCACCCACAGCTGTAAACAACAAGGCCGTGGCTTTAAATTGTTGGTGAACGGATTAAACAGAATGTCATTTTATTATCTATTGTATTCAAAGCCCCCCTTAGTTAAAGAGACGGGAGAATTTCTGATTGTGAGCCCATCATGTTACAAACATTAGTTAATGCTTCCATCAATGGAAGGCCCCCTCCTGTGCGCGCTAGCCTGACATCAGAAAACATTAATCTCACCCTGGCTGATACACAGAAATGCAGCCCTGATCTCCTATTAAAGGATGAAATTACTAGTGCTCAGCCCTTTGCCGGCAATGCATTACGGTGCCGCCACTGCCGCCGCCGCTAATCAGCAAACGCCGTCCCCTGGCAACGCATCATGCCGGTGACTTGTCATAAAAGCGACTTTGACTTTTCATTAGTGTATATAAATCTTTGCCTTTCAGCATTGGAAACTCGGAAGGGTTGCGTTAGCACCCGTCGGTGCCAATAAAGCACTGTAGCGGGACAGGAAATCACACAAGGCCTCCTGTCTCCAAATCATTGTCACAATCAAAATCACAAACACCCCTCCCTTGAAATAAATCTCTGTTCGCTTTAAGACAAAGCAAACCTCAGGTCACTGAGATCGTAGGAAGCTTCAAAAATTGAAGTAGTCTTTTTCTAGTTGTTGTTGTTCACACGATAGCACTCAAACCACTTCTCATATCTCAGTAAGGAACGTGGGAAGCTGCTTCAGAATTGTCAGGTCATAGCCAATGTGTGAATTGAACCAGGGATTTTCCCAGGAAGCACTGCGGTACTTCAGTTCAACCACTACTCAAGGTTCAGAACTTAAGGCAGACTGTGGCCAAATTTGTGCTATGCCTTATATTTGTATGGTGGTAGTGCTGCTTTTGCGACACATCTTAGATCGGGTCCCATCCCACCAGCTGAAGACCAATGGGACAATGGGGCAATACTGAACCAGAGGAACCAATGGTCTGACTCTGTATAAGGCAACTTGCTATGTCTTCTTCTTCTTCTTTGGCGATCACTTGTAGCCAAGTAAGATTGTCTTCCATGAACACAGTCTTAATGAACACAGTGGTATCTGAAGAAGAGTGCATGCACATGAAAGCTCATACCAATAACAAACTTAGTTGGTCTCTAAGATGCTACTGGAAGGATTTTTTTAAAATTTATATTTGTTTCGACTACGGCAGACCAACATGGCTACCTACCTGTAACTTCAGTCTTAACAGTGAGTCTGTAAGCGACTGTGGAGGCCAATTCTGGATCCACACGTCCTTCCACAGTGGGGACATAGGTTTCTGGGCAGGAGTTGATCACAGTGAGGGTTTGCCAAGTGTGCTTTCCTCTTAGCATATTTCTCCCATTTGTCCTGAATTCGAGTGTCTTCAAAGTCTATGACACCTTTGGTAAAGGCTGTTCTCCAGTTGGAGCGCTCGCAGGCCAGTGTTTCCCAGTTGTTGGTGTTTATACTACATTTTTAAAGATTTGCCTTGAGACAGTCTTTAAACCTCTTTTGTTGACCACCAGCATTACGCTTTCCATTTTTAAGTTCGGAATAGAGTAGTTGCTTTGGAAGACGATAATCAGGCATCCGCACAACATGACCAGTCCAATGAAGTTGATGTTGAAGAATCATTGCTTCGACACTGGTGATCTTTGCTTCTTCCAGTACACTGGTATTAGTTCGCCTGTCTTCCCAAGTGACGTGTAACATTTTTTGGAGACACCGTTGATGGAATCTTTCGAGGAGTTGGAGATGGCCTTTATAAGTGGTCCATGTTTCCCAAGTGTACAGTAAGGTTGGTAGTACAATAGCTTTGTAGGCACCACTGTAAGAAGCTAGTAAGCAAAGAGGGCTCTAGAAGGAGAGTGTCCCCTTTCCAACCAGATTCAGGTGAAATTTGCAAGAGCTGTTGAGTTTCAGCAATGAGGGCCTGGTTTTGGTCCAAGCACAGAATGTGCTTGTGAAGAACCAAACCTTGTGAGGTGCTTTGTCATAAGTGGACAGTATGCCTAAGTGCTCACGTTATTCTTATGGCCTTGATCTGAAAGCATCATCCACGTGGTCATCTGATCCTAACACTTGGCATCAACATCCCCAGTAACTTTTCACCGTTTGTCCTTAGGCTTAAAAAAAAAAAAACCTGGGCCAGTTGATTAAAGGACTTTGCTACCGTAATGAAATCTGTTTCTTGCTGGCTTGGGCCTCCCACGCCTGTGTTAAGCACACAGCTTGCTGATTTCCACTTTACAAGGATTCGCCTCTGCCAGGCAGTATCTTGAAACAAACTGTCTGAGGGAGAAACATTCCCTATTTCTGCCAACCAACCTGGCTCTTTATAATTTAGTGTGGCAAATTCCACCCTCGGGGCAATAGTCCGGCTGTTTTCATGACTTTGCCCTGGGGTGGGTGTGGGTGTGGGGTGCGGATGGCACACTGAATTTGCATAGCAGAGAGGCAGCTTTGTTTGTGGTGGAAATGATTTCTTTACCTGGAAATAAACAGAACCATGCATTTTTAACCTGTTGAGGGAAAAGCGAATAGGTTGGGAAATTCTTTCTCCCCTCCCCAGCTCCAGTGCAAATTGCTTATGTGTGTGTGTGTGGGGGGGCTGATTTGGAGCACATTAAGGGTTAAAGGCCCCAACCCCTCAAGCTAGGGCCCCAATCTGAATAGAAACTATTGCAATGGCCATTGGTGTAAAACAGCGTTAGCCAAAATGGCTCCCTTCAGATGTTGCTGCTATTGGTTTAACAATCTCTCTCTCTCCTCCCAGGGAACTTTGGGAATTGTCACCCTGTGAGGGGAATGGGGCCCTTCTTACAACTCTTGGCTCTCTTATCAAACTTCTTGTCATGGTTCTTGGTATCCATCTGCCTCAAGAGACAATAGAGTGCGCCTCCGGGGGTGAAGTCAAACCACTGCATTAGCAACAATGGAGTGATCTCTCCAGGGCGCAAGTCTGGGAAAGTATGTATGGAGGTCCTGGGCTGCAGAGCAATACTTTTGGCACCAGCTTGGCTGCAGGGATTGCTGGAAGGAGGCGTACAAAGTGCCATCCAACTGCCTTAGGGACTCCACTCCAGATTGTGTTTACTCCTTAGCCATTTATTCTCTCAAAGACATCCCACAAGGCAGCAGGGGTTTAGGACCAGAGTTTTCCCTTCTTTTAGAGGCGCTACCTTCCAAGGCTGATGAGCAACATCTGCCCTCACTTCTTACTGCACATGCAGAAACCACCTTCTTGACCGTTAGACCCACTCTTGGTCTCGTCTGCTCAATCCACTGGAGGCTGTCTTTGCATGCAGGGGGAAGTCCCCAACTCACTGAGGGTTTTTGAGACCCATTGGCTACCCTCACCTGGTTTAGCCGGCCAGTTGAAGCTGTTCCCCAGGGTGTGGGATGGCCGCTCCACATGCTGACAGCTTCTAGGCGCCAACAGGTGACAGCTGAGTGCAGGGTGGGGACCAAAAGTGGACAAACTACCCTAGAAGGGGCACAGCACATTCACCACCAAAGGTACTAGCTCTCCCCTAGCACCCCATACACCCCAAACTGCAGCTTAACAAACTACAGCTCCCACAATCCTTTTCAGTGAAGCCATGGTGGTTTAAAGTGGCAGCATAGTGCTCTGAGTGTGTGGTGGGAACGTGGCCTGAGGCATACCTAGCATGAGCAGCAGGCCCAGCGCTGGGCTCCACACATTGTTCCGCTTATCTCTGCTCTCCAGTCTCTTAAATTGCATCCATCTGCCTCTAACTGCTGCCCTTGGATGCAGCACTGAGTCCAATTAGGGATTGTACTATCAATACCATCCCAGTTCACCTTCTATCCCCGTCTTAAGGGGCGCTCAACAAAAAGCCTTCTTGAAGTTCAACTGCATTGAATTTTCAGGCTTCACTCCTGAGAGAGTTATCTATTGTTGGCCTCACAAAAGATTTCTCAGAGTGTGACCTCCTCTTTACAAATCCTTTGACTAACTCTGGCCACTCGCTGTGAAACGTGCGGAAGGATTTTGCCTGGCTTCCTCCACTCGGCGTGGAATGGAGAATATTTGCCTGCCTGCAGACCTGCCGCTTCTTGCTTTCTCCCTTTCTCCCCAACCTCATTTTCTTCTTCTTCTCCTCTTCTTCTTCTTCTTCTTCGGACGTGTGCCTCTCTTAAAAGCTTAAAGTAATTACAATTTTCCAGGGTGACGGCACAAAAATGTTAACTGTTAGTTAATTGTAGCTCCACTGCCGACGTTTTGAATGGCTGATTTAGAAAGCAGCCGCCTCGGTTTCAGGTGAGGATTTTGCCCTGAGCAGAATTTTCTATATCCCAACACAAGGAGCTCTAATAGAGACCTCATTACTTCCAATCTGTTTTGCCTTTAAGGTGTTCAGATATTGCTGCAATAGGTGACTGCACAAAACCCTTGGATATGAGAGTAGAAAGCCAGGGTATTTTATTGCTTTCTTTGCCTCCCCGCCTCTTTTTATAAATAGGACTGGATTCAAAGTTACCCTCTCTTAGAATTTCTTCTGCACGCTCTACTTCCTTTTAGCTGCTTCCCATAAAAGCGGCGTGAATAAAGGATAGCGTAACAACCGCATTGTGGTTGGGGTTGGTGAAGCCTCACTGCAAACAGCACATATGTCGAGGAGGAGACAGACAGGAAGAAAAAAGGGAAGAGAAAACTCCCCTGTTCATATATTGGCAGTAGCTGGTGGTGGCTGGTGCCTGTTGGGATTGATAGGGAAGCAGGCAGGGAGGCCAACAGTAGGTGGCGCCAGAGCCAATGACAGACCAGTTCTAGTTTCTCCCCCATCCTGCTCTCTGCTGACTTTTACAAGGGGCAACAATGAGATGAAGGAGGAGGAAACCGACAGGTAACACCACCCCTTGGCCTAGATGTAAGAAAGAAGGCAGGCAGGTGGAGACTGGCTAAGGACTGAGGTGGGTAAGGTGGGTAAGGACTGGCAAGAAATGAGCCAGTGTGGTGTAGTGGTTAAGAGCGGTGGACTCGTAATCTGGTGAACCGGGTTCGCGTCTCCACTCCTCCACATGCAGCTGCTGGGTGACCTTGGGCTAGTCACACTTCTCTGAAGTCTCTCAGCCCCACTCACCTCACAGAGTGTTTGTTGTGGGGGAGGAAGGGAAAGGAGAATGTTAGCCGCTTTGAGACTCCTTTGGGTAGTGATAAAGCGGGATATCAAATCCAAACTCCTCCTCCTCCTCCTCCTCTTCTTCTTCTTCTCATTCGCCCTCATGGGCCTGCCTCCGCTGCTTCTTGAGTTGCAGCTCATAGCACAACTGATTTGCAGGTTGCAACAATTACTGGGAGCAATCACATTCTTTGTGCACCCCCCCGTTGTTGTTGTTGTTGTTGTTGTTGTTGTTGTTGTTTTATTTAACTTGCGTACCACTTAATATATCCGCCCAGAGTGGCTGGGGAAATCCAGCCAGATGGGCGGGGTACTACTACTACTACTACTAATAATAATAATATCGACAGAGATCTCTAAGCAGTTTACATATCTCGGCAAAAATATATATAAACAAGATGGAACACAAAATCCACACCTAATACCGCTGCTAACAATAACAGCACATTCCACGTTGTAAGTAACACAACTAGGCAACAAAAAAGATCTCACAACAATGTGCATAAGTACATCACTGACGCGCATCTAGATACAACAACAACAACCACCAAATGCAACGTAATTTCGGTATCTATCAAGAAAATCTCATCAATATTACAAAAGAGCCCTACCATGAAATAATGCAAATTGGGAATTAAGGAATAATACCTTACTGGGTTGTTGTTGCTTCTGTTGTTAATAATCATAACAAGGTAATTTCTGAACACTTGAAATTGCTCTGTAAATATTATTATTAAGAAGGAGAACCATTTTACTGCTGTCTTGAGGTAATAGCATAGCAAAGTGTTAGCAGTCCTGGAGAATGAATAAATTAGAGACGTCCACTCTCTTTACAGAATGCTAGAAAGCATCACCTACACTTCTTGGGTGGTTGTTGTTTTTGTTTAATATCGATCTGTCTATCTAGTCACGCACTGTTAGTCATACATATCACAGGAGTTGGGAACCTCAGCCCTGGGGGCCAAATGCAGACCTCCAGGCCTCTCTTACTTATCTGATCCTCAGGAATCTCCCCAAGGCCACACACCTCTGAAGTCATGTATTATTTCCACAGGTCTCATCCCTCTGGCCCCCATCTCCACAGCTGCCAGAAGGCAAGGCTGAGGGGAGCAATGGCTTCCTCTCCCTCCCTGTGTTCCTGTCACTGTTGTCTCACTCCTAACCGACTCTTCTCAAAGAGCAAATATTTAAACCCCATTATCAAAGCTTTATCAGGCCCCAAAACATCCAAGTCAGTATTTGGCAAATGGCTGAGTATTCAAAGAACATCTGAGGCATATTCGACATCAACATTTGCAGAGGAATTTGTGGGGGCTGGAAAGCAAGATTTAGTTTCAGCTGGGGAGGGGGGAGAAACTTTTATTGACTTCCTCTTCAGTCCTCCCATTGCTGCTTCTACTTCAAGAGAAAACATTTATCACTCTTTCTACAGATGGTGCATGTTTGGCAAGAGCCGGATCCAGATGCCGAGTTCTGGAACCATCCCAACAGCAGCATCTGGGCTTGATTCTGGCTCTTTGCCCACCTTCTTTGCTGACACTTAACATCTGGCGAAGGAGCTGCATCAGGGCCCACCATGGGAACGGCTGTGTGAGATGTGGCAGGGATGTGGCCTCCTTGTGAGGAAATAACATCAACCATTCAGCACGTCCACCTGCAGCACAATCTCCTAGCATAAGTTTTGGATAATGCCTAGACACCTAGGGACTTCTCTTTGTCTAATGAACTGGAAATGAGGTGTGAGGCAGAACTTGCGCTGCCATTCCTGAGGGAGCCAACGGTTTGCAGAATCCACTGGTCCTTTCTGATTACGTGAATCTGGGCGAGCTTTTTCTCATTCCGAAACAAAAATATTCAGGAAGCAAGTGAATAATATGGCAAAAGGTATGGATCGTGTCATCTTACGCTGTGATTCAGACAACATCCACACCATGCATACAAAACAGGATGATGTCACTTTAAACGGACATGGCTTCCCCCAAAGAATTCTGGGAACTGTAGTTTCTTCAGGGTATTGAGAGTGGCTAGGATGCCCCTATTCTCCTCACAGAACTACAAGGTCCACTAAGCCCAGGGTCCCGTGATTCTTGATTATAACACTGGCTGAGCTTTGCAAAACTGTCCAAACCGGGGGGCTGTCAGAGATTACCCTAGTGGTTCTGGTAATCAAACATTTTTCCTTATTAAGCAGATTTCTACCTAGCTGAACACTTCTTCTGCTAGCTCGAAAGTTGCAAAGAGTGTCGGGCAGGGAAAAGAGGATCTGAGCTTGGAGCATATTTTGGGGTGCAATGCCCCCTTAGCCGGCCAGTCAAAGCCATTTCTGGGTTGTAACCACTGTTACCTGCCGACACCTAGGAGCCACAGGAGAGAGCTGAGTGCAGGGTGGGGCGCAAAAGTGGCCAAACTACCTCAGAAGGAGCACAATGCATCCCCCACCAGAGGCACTGGTTCTTCCCTAGCACCCCATACACCCCACATGCAGTTTTACTTTGTTTATATATTGTAGGTAGCTTTGAGTTACCATGGTAAAAAGCAACGAACAGCAATTCCAGAAGCCTCCAGTGTCCTTTATTTCAAGGGTAAAGAACCTGGGTGCATGCCGGGCCATAGGAACACAGGAAGTTGTCTTATGTTGACAACTGAACATCTGGGGCGAGCGTCATCATTTTCTGTTGCCTTTTCTATTATTGTGGCATGAGACTTTTGCTTAATTTGAATGTCTAAATATCACTGGACAGGGGTGGGGAGATAAAATTGTTAATTGCGGTAATGGATCTGTAGAATGGGAGAACCTGGCTAAATATTTTTTATGCCATAGAATCATTGAATCTTAGAGTTGGAAGGGACCCAAGGGTCATCTAGTCCAACCCCCTGCAATGCAGGAATCTCGGCTGATACATATTTCACTCTTTGGCTTAAGAGGGATAAAGCCTCTCTCTCTCCCTCTCTCTCTGAAAAGAGAGTACTGATGCTTCAAGCTGGAAAGATCAGACAGCGTCAGGAGTTGTAAATTGCAAGTAACCTCTGGCAGCCAGGCCAGGTTGGGCCAGGCCAGCTGTAGCTTTATTCTTCCTGCTAAGGTTTGAAGCTCTACTCATGCCTGGCTGCTGAACCCCTTATATTGTTTGCGTCACATTTCATGTCATAGCTGAGAGGAAAAGTTGAGGTGTGGGAGAAAAAACAGGGCCTTCCTTTAATTCAATCTTCTTCAACTTTGTGTCAAGGCGGGAGTCGGGAGCAGGTCAGGAATAACTTACAAGTAAAGTTAACTCTTTGTTCAAAGAAGCCAAACAGCTCAGGCCTAGTGAGCACAACAACCCTTCCCAGCAGGTCTTGCCCCAATGAGGCAGTTGTGAGGACTGAAGGTTCCCACCTTCCCACAGCTCCCTAAGTCTTCTCCTCCCCTGGGTCCTTCCCAAGCAACCAAATACTTCTTTGCCTGGTTTGTCTTTGTTCCGCCCTCTTCATACCTCTGTGGATTCAGGGATAAAAGTGGGAAGGGGAGCCTGCCTCATCTCCGCCTCTTGGCCTACCTCCAGCCTCTTGAGTCCAGACTGCTTTCTGTCACAGCCTCTTCTTGCTCACTAAACCCTGTTACCTCTTCAGCTTCCAACACCTCCTCTTCCCAGTCTTCTCCCTCTGACCACCCATCGTCATCCCACCAGCAATCCCCTGACTCTGAGCCTTCTTCCTTTGGTGGTTCCCCAACCAGTGCCTCATGACACCTGGTGGTGCCCTCCAGATGTTGCTCCCATTGTTTCTGATATTTGCCCACTCTTGCTGGGTATGATGAGGGTTGTTGTCCAGCAACATCTGGAGGGCAGCAGGTTAGGAGAAGGTTTCTCTATAATCTATTTTCATTGGGACCATCATGTGAGAAAAGGATTGATCTCCTCTTCCCTCTTCTGTTGAGACCCCACAAGGATTATCAGCCCCATCCCCTCAGAAGTAAGCTGGCTGTCAAGAATGTCATGCCGCATGGCTGAGAGAATTTTACCAAATATTTTTTACCAGGTCAGAGAAATGCACAGATGCAGAGAAGCAAGAATATTCTCCTTGCTACTTTGACCCATTGCTACAGATGATCAGCTTAGCACTTGCTTACATGTTCAGGCTTAGTATCCATTCACCTATATTTGTCCCAGATACATGGGAAATGGACCTTGCAACTGCTATATTTTAGCACTATGTGTGCATTAAAAACCACCCACTTTCGTTAGCATATTATATCGCAACCGTCTCCCATCCGATTTGCATTTCTCTTCTTTGAGCAATGGTTCTGGGTCAGCTGCATGCACTTAACCTCCGCTTCCTAGACCGCCTGAATTTTACACACAGAATTACCTAAATGCTGTCACATAAGAGGCTAATCTATCATTTCAGTTTCTTGGACACAGCGGGACCAGTCGTCTTCTCCTCCACCATTTCCTTAATCCCTTTTTAATAATGCCTGTTTTACCTTTATCAAGTGCGCTGGTGCATTGACAAGGAACCCTTTTCCCCCTTTAACAACCACGCTGCAGTTTTTGTACTGAATTTTTCGTAGTTTAAAAAAGATCACCTCCGAAGTCTTCAAAGAACAGAAAAATCTGCTCCCCCCCCTTCTTTCGCACTGACCTAAATGACAGGAAATATTATTCTGAGGGTGGCATATAGCTCTAAAAATGAGATTTAGCAAATAAAAGTGTAGTGAACTTTTAAATATAAATCAGCCCTCTCCCTCTGGTTTTCTTTTAACCGCATACCTTCAAAGAAATTATATTTTTACTCCCGGCAAATTACCTAGGAGAAAAAAATGACAAGAGTAATCTATTTTTTTCACAGCTGGTCGGTTGGCCAGAGTTTCTCATCAAGGAGTACATGCTGTTTGCTCCCCAGATGGACAGCCAGGATGAGTAACAAATCCTCAGAGCCTGGGACACAAGGAAGAAATTATCCTGGCTGTGCTTTTAATCTTACACAGGCTCTGCACACTGGTAATTGCAAATGGCCTGTTTCCAAATGAGGATCCATCAGGACAGGATCCTATATCTTGTCAGAATGAGTCCCATTAAAAGCCTCAGCTGGAATTAAACCAGAGACTTGTAATAATTACAGGAAACACACTATATATATATATATATATATATATATATATATATATATATATGGAAGTCAAAAGCGTAAAACTGTGAACTGCAAAACACTTAAGTGACTTCGGCTATAATTGGAATATGTGGTGGATTTGCATTTGTCCTTGCTACTGCAGAAAAAGTGAGGAAAGTACAATATCATCATCAACAACAACAACAACAACAACAACAGAAGTGATGCCTGAGATAAGTGCGCAGGTGCATGCAAATCCCTCTGGGAACCTTTGACCAGGACATGACTGGCTGGCCTTAAACCAGCAATGGGAAGGATACAAGACAGGGGTAATTCAGTCTGTGCACCACCACACAGCTCTGGCCAAAGGCGGAAACTGCAAGAAGACCAGCCACATGAGCAGCAAAGTCTCTTCTGCGCAAGGTGGCCAGAGCGAGTCAAGCTAAGCCATGGGACTGGCTCCCATAGGAGACAGTGATGGCCATCAATTTAGAATTATAGAATTGTAGAAGTGGGTCCTCAAGAGTCACTAGTCCAACTCCCTGCAATGCAGGAATCTCAGCTAAAGAATCCCTGAAAGATGGCCATCCAACCTCTGCTTAGAAACCTCCACTGAAGGAGAGTCCACAACCTTCCAAGGCTGTCTGTTCCACTGCTGAATAGTTCTCACCTTCAGAAAGTTCTTCCTAATGTTTAGTCACAATCCCCTTGTCTTGTAGTTTGAATCCATTGGTTCGGGGGTTCTACCCTCTGGAGCAGCAGAAAACAAGCATGCTCCACCTTCCTTGTGACAATCCAGAAGAAGAAGAAGAAGACATTTCTTGTACCCTGCCCATCTGACTGGGTTGCCCCAGTCACTTTGGATGGCTTCCAACAAAGTATACACACACCAAATTACCAAAACAACAAATATTAAAAGCTTCTCGAAACAGGACTGCCTTCAGACGTCTGCAGAAAATCGTATGATTGCTTATCTCTTTGACATCTGACAGAAGGGCTTTCCACAGGGCATCTTTGGATGTTTGGAGATTCAGTCCTGGATCCAAACTATTGTATCCAGATGTATCGTCTGGAACAATCTGCTCTTTGGTATGCTGCTATTATATATTTATTTGGGTATTATTCTCTCTCCTGTTTAGTTTCAGCTGTCAAATGAGGTTAGGTTATTGGCACAGTTTTATACGATGTTGTAGGGATCCATTATTTCTGTATTAACTTATTGATGTTGTGATTCTTTCCAATTGTTTCTTTAAAAAAATGCTTGGTATGATGTGAGCTGCTTTGGGGGCCAAGTGTGGCATACGAATAAACAGATGATGATGATGATGATGATAATTTATTTATACCCCACCCATCTGGCTGAGTTCCCCCAGCCACTCTGGGCGGCTCCCAATCAAGTGTTAAAAACAATACAGCATTAAATATTAAAAACTTCCCTAAACAGGGCTGCCTTCAGATGTCTTCTAAAAAGTAGGATAGCTGCTTATTTCCTTGACATCTGATGGGAGGGCGTTCCACAGGGCGGGCCACTACCGAGAAGGCCCTCTGTCTGGTTCCCTGTAACCTCACTTCTTGCAGCGAGGGAACCACCAGAAGGCCCTCTGTGCTGGATCTCAGTGTCTGGGCTGAATGATGGGGGTGGAGACGCTCCTTCAGGTATACAGGACGAGGCCATTTAGGGCTTTAAAGGTCAGCACCAACACTTTGAATTGTGCTCGGAAACGTACTGGGAGCCAATGCAGATCTCTCAGGACAGGTGTTATGTGGTCCCGGCAGCCACTCCTAGTCGCCAGTCTAGCTGCTGCATTCTGAATTAATTGCAGTTCCAGGTCACCTTCAAAAGTAGCCCCACATAGAGCGCATTGCAGTAGTCCAAGCGAGAGAGAACTAGAACTTGCACCACTCTGGTGAGTCTGATGATGATGTTCTTCAAACATTCTTAGCGGGGAACAGTAATGGCCCTTTACTGACTAGTAGGCGAGACTAGTGTCACCGGGGAAAGAAAATATTGCCCATAAGGAGTTACAGCCACTGAAGCTTTGGGGCACTAATTGCATGGATACAGTTGCTTACAGGCTATTATTGTTGCTTAATGAGATGGTCATTAACTTATGGAGAGCCGGCATGATCAGCTCACTAGTAGCACGATCAAGAAACACTAGCCAGAGACACTATTAGCACAAGCAGTAGAGGCTACAAATATTTTCTTTCCAGTTTGTTACTATTAGCACAAATGACTCTTGGATAATGAAGAGAAAATGTTAATGAGCCTGTATGTTTTGACTTTGCAATGGGTTTTCCATGAACACTGAGAGAATTAATTGGTCTCAACACACAGCTCCATTAGCACCATCCCTTGCAGGATAAATAATCTTGGTTTAAATCCAAGATGAAGAGGAATGGATGCCTGTACCATACGGGCCTCTCTCCCTTCCTCTGGAGATAACACACCAATAAAGTGATATTGTATTATGTGGCAGAGAGTGAAGAGCTGGCTATGAATTGTAGGCTTGGAAGGGGCTGAGATTCTTGGAGTTTGGTCACAGCATCAAGGCACAGTCTTGGACACCACCACCACTGGCAGATAGGGGTGTTGGAGAATTCCAACGAAAACAGAAACGGGAGCGGAAATTGCTGGTGTTTGCTGTTCCGTCCCGTGTCTGAAACAGAAATCAGTCTAGCAAATACAACCAGTATTTGCTGCTGTTGTTGATTCAGGTGTATTTGAAGTGTGCATGGACACAAAAGCTTATACATAGAACAAACTTAATTGGTCTCTAAGGTGCTACTGGACAATTTTTATTTATTTCTTTAATTTATTTCTGCTGCTGTTGTTGTTTCAGCCCACAAACAATACATAAGCGAGCATCTCCTCTCCCCACTGCATTCCCTTTATATGGAAACAGATGGAGTAGCACAACAATGGCGTAATTTATGGAATTTGTTACATACTTTTGCAACACTTGACGGCGAGACAAATAACATTGGGTGGTACACTGCTCGGAACAGATCCACTGAAATTAATGAACCCAATTTGGTTATGTCCATTATTTTTAATGGGTCTGCTCTGCGTGGGAGTTAATTGAATACCACCTGTTGCATTTGGCAGGAGGCGAACTGCAGCAAAACAGAAACAGGGCTGCATGTGACCAAAACAGGGCAGAACAGAAAACGATGCCTTCTAATATCCCTACTGATAGATACCATGCAGTAACCACCCAGATTACATGGGGCCAATCTGAGAATAGGCCAGAGTTAAAGAATGAAATGGTGCTCCCTGCACTTTAACCATGTATGCCCACTCAACCACTTCAACCTGCAGAAATAGCACTTTTGCAAGAGCCACATACCGGTAATAGCCGTTCTTGTTTTTCATTTTTCTCTATGCCCTCCCTCTCTTCCCTATACCATGTGAGCTTTGCCAGTTGTCTTTTATGGGACTGAGTAGGATTTTTAGAGGAAACCACTGATTGGCCTTTGGGAATCCTCTTTTCTCCACCCCCCTTTACACCTTTGGGTGATTTTGATTGGCTTTGGAGTGGCTTAAGTGTTTCACGATCTACTTGGCATTTAGCCTGGGCCCACAAGGAAATCTGGAAAAAACTGGATGGGTAAACCTGAAACATTAAACTGAAGGGCACTCCTCAGTCACTTCCTACCACCTTGGCTTGGGTGGTCCTTAGGGGTAGCCTTTAACCTGAAACAAGATAAGTGTGTTATTAAACACTCCGGTCCCTTGCTGCGTTACTGTGGCTGTTGTCTGCCTTCCATATCATTTAACCAAGGGCACTCCTCAGTCACTTCCTAGTGTTCTGCCACCTTGGCTTGGGTGGTCCTTAGGGGTAGTTTTAAAACAATATACTTCATTCCTTAACAACTTCACCTTTATTTTAGATATCTTAATTTTGCTATTTTAACTTAAATCATAATCATATATTCTTATAACCAAACTTATTTCTTCTATCCTTGGCATTTATACATTGCTTTTACTTAACAGTGAATGCTGGACAGATTATAAATTTAATACTTCAACCCACTCCCCTTCGTCCATCATCTTTTTCTGGCCAAGCTCTCCAAAAATCTTCTTCCAAATAAGTGTGTTAGCTTCACATACCTTCTCCTTCTGTGCTCCTCCGTTCCTTCTTGCCTTTCCTGTTCTTGTAAAAATCCAATGAATCTACTCCGGATATTATAAATTCCCTGCCACCCCCAGAGATGCTGCGTGCTAAATTTTCCAATCACTACAGGCTTGATTCCATTCCATCAATCCCTTTCCAAGCCTCCTCTGTGGAAACTAAATTCTTTTCACTGTAAACATGTCCCAGAGAGGGATTGAAGCCTTCCATATCATTTAACCATACCTGCTCGGATTAAAGTTGTAACTTGGATCCCGAATGCCTTGGAACTCAGATGTTTTGACACCTGAATGCCGCAAACCCAGAAGTGAGTGTTCTGCTTTGCGAACGTTCTTTGGAACCCGAACATCTGACGGGGCTTCCGTGGCTTCCGATTGGCTGCAGGAGCTTCCCACAGCCAATCAGAAGCCGTGCTTTGGTTTCTGAACGTTTTGGAAGTCGAACGGACTTCCGGAACGGATTCTGTTCGACTTCCAAGGTACGACTGTACTATGATTTTGTTAATGGGTTTGATTGGTAGCAGAACATCTAGACCGTTTATATTTAATAAATGTAACCATTCGTACCACGCAAGCCGAATAACCTATCGTCTTTATGGCTGTGTCGACAAAGCGAGAGGTCGTTGCAGCACATACAACTCCCACACGAAGCCTGCAGTGGCTCCCAATTAGGCCATCAGAAATGCAAGAATCTGCTGTCTGGATGTACCCTGAGCAAAGCAAGTTTAATACATGACTTCCAATAAGCAATTGAAGCAATTTGAGTCATTTGAACACAAGAGAACTCGGCAGCCTGGGCGACAGAATCTTAGTTTTTCCACTTGCAGTGAACTCAGGTTCCTGCTGTTGACTTTAATGGGACTCAATCAACTTGAATCCCGAGTACTTTAGCTTAATTGGTTTGTGGAAGTGGCTGTTAGTCACCTTCTATTTAACCACATTATATAACTCTGCACCTGCAAGTTATGTTTATGGGCTTTTAAAAATCTGGTCCCTGAAAGAACCTCTGTATTCCCCCACCCCCCACCCCACGCTCTGGCAGATGTAATGAATGGCTTCGAGAAGGAAAGAGAGACAGAGAGAGAGAGAAAATACATCTCCAAGCAGGTCTCCTTGCCCAAGACTTTAGATATATTTTGCACCAGACTGCACTTAAACCATATAATTAACAAGCCATATAATTAGACTTCTACGCAGCAACTTGAATGCATGGAAATGGCGACATCTTATTTGATCTGTTTCTTGCATGGCCCCTGAGTCCCATCTCCTGATTTAACTGGCAACAAGAAGGGTTTACTTCTTTTTCTTTTCTTTTTTAAAGGAAAACAAAATTTAAAATGGCAATGTGGACGGAATTGCATTCCGTTCCTGTATGTGTATTTGTATCACATTCCTGAATCCAGTTATAGTTGCCATTCCCCTTGAATTATTCTCAACACCCTCCCTCCTTCCTTACAGAGTGTGGGCTTTGCCAGTTGGAGACTGAGTAGGAATTTTTAGAGGAAACCCCATACCGTATTTTCTCTCCATAAGAAGCACTTTTTTCCTCCTAAAAAGTAAGGGGAAATATCTGTGCGTCTTATGGAGCGAATGGTGGTCCCTGGAGCTGAATTGCCCAGGGGCCAAAAGAGGATCATGCTTTTTATTTTACAAAGAGAAAAGGGGGTGTTGAAAGGACCCGCTCAGCAGCTGATCAGCAAGAGATCGGGAGAGAGATAAGAGTCCCGGCTCCCTTTCAGCCCCGCCCTCCTTTGTTGAATGTGCTGCAGAGGGAGGTTGTTTGTTTCCCCAGCTACATGTGACTGGCTGATTAGATTATCTGTCTGGAAACTGTAGAAAAGGCTCCCTTTCCTTTAGAAGCTGCAGAAATGTGAGTTGAACCCCATAAAAACAGAGCTTTTCCTCTTTGCTTTTCCCCCTTTGCAAAAAAAGCTGCAAAACTTTTAGCTGATCCTCAAAAAAACCAGGGCTTTTCCCTTTGCAAAAAAAGCTGCAAAACTTTTAGCTGATCCTCAAAAAGAGGAAAACCAGAAAAATATTTTTTTCTTGTTTCCTCCTCTAAAAATGAGGTGCGCCCTATGGTCCAGTGCGCCCTATGGTCCAGTGCGCCCTATAGAGCAAAAAATATGGTAACTAACCACAGAAAGATAAATGTCACCTCTTGGTTGTGTTAACTCACCCTATGCAAGTGTTTGAGGTTTTCACCTATGACCATTGTGGTGTGGGCTTGTGCTTTTCCCTACCCAGAAGAGCTTTCACAGTAGAAAGTTGTAATAATAATTTTAATTTGTAATAGTTTTATTATTTATACCCTGCCCATCTGTCTGGGTTTCCCCAGCCACTCTGGCTGGCTGCCAACACACGTAAAAGTATAATAAAATGTCAAACATAAAAACTTCCCAGAATAATAATAATCATTTTATTATTTGTGAAGCAGATCTCCATGCCCTTCTTCAAGGAGGCAGATAACTTGCAAATCTGAATAATTCAACTACTGTGTGGTCAATTACAGATAATGTACATGTTGCTATAGCTCTAAGGGTGTCTAGAGCGATTGGAGGATGGATGGCAGCTAACAGATTGAGGCTGAATCCTGACAAGACAGAAGTACTGTTTGTGGGGGACAGGGTGTGGGTGGGTGTGGGACTCCCTGGTCCTGAATGGGGTAACTGTGCCCCTGAAGGACCAGGTGCGCAGCCTGGGAGTCATTTTGGACTCACAGCTGTCCATGGAGGCACAGGTTAATTCTGTGTCCAGGGCAGCTGTCTACCAGCTCCATCTGGTACACAGGCTGAGACCCTACCTGCCTGCGGACTGTCTCACCAGAGTGGTGCATGCTCTAGTTATGTCTCGCTTAGACTACTGCAATGTGCTCTACATGGGGCTACCTTTGAAGGTGACCCGGAAACTACAACTAATCCAGAATGCGGCAGCTAGACTGGTGACTGGGAGTGGCCGCCGAGACCACATAACACCATCTTGAAAGACATACATTGGCTCCCAGTACTTTTGCGAGAACAATTCAAAGTGTTGGTGCTGACCTTTAAAGCCCTAAACAGCCTCGGTCCTGTATACCTGAAGGAGTGTCTCCATCCCCATCATTCTGCCCGGACACTGAAGTCCAGCGCTGAGGGCCTTCTGGCAGTTCCCTCACTGCAAGAAGCCAAAGCTACAGGGAACTAGGCAGAGGGCCTCCTCGGTAGTGGTGACCACCCTCTGGAACACTCTCCCACCAGATGTCAAAGAGAACAACAACTACCAGACTTTTAGAAGACATCTGAAGGCAGCCCTGTTTAGGGAAGCTTTTAATGTTTGACAGACTACTGTATTTTAATATTTTGTTGGAAGCTGCCCAGAGTGGCTGGGGAAACCCAGCCAGATGGGCGGGTATAATAATTTATTATTATTATTATTATTATTATTCTTATTATTAAGCTGGGTCTCCCCACTCCGATTTTAAAAAGGAGGAATAAGGAAACTATGACTCTACAGATAGTGTTGAATTCCAACTCCCATCAGCTTCAGCCAACATGACCAATAGTCAGGATCATGAGATTTGCCTGCCATTATTCCCTAATGGACAATAAACACATGGACACAAGTATTTTGGCTTATGGGTTCAAATAGGCCATAACTTTATTGGTTAGCGATGTGAGCGGTTTGACTTAGGCATTGGGTGAAGCCAGGCTATATCTCGACTCCCGCCCATCTGCAAGGAGTCCATCTAAGGATAAACCACCAATAGGGGGAGCCCCATGACTTACATCAAATAGGGGCACCCCGAGGGGTCCCCGTAGTGGTTGTGACATGGCCCTATCCCACATCCGGCATCAGACAGATTCCATACCCCCAGATCCCTTTAACAGGATAACCTTAATGAGGAGGGGCAGGCAGAAGCTACAACCTCCCCTCCATCCAAACAAAGGCTTACCCACCCAATGCCTAACCTCACAAAGTTGTGATGATTGCTACCAGGCAGGTGAAAACCAAATGGCTGGTGCAAATTTGCCAAGTGGGGGAAAAAATCCTACCTGGTCCCAACAATATGGCGGCCGACAATTGTCCATAACAAGGTCATATCAGAGCAAAGCATGAAAACCTAGTGGGTGGGTTGAGAGTTCCTGCGAAAGGGCGAGAGACGGGGGTCTGCCTGGCTGCACCGCAATTAAATCTCCCGCGGCCGCGCCCCCTCCTGGCGCTGATTGGTCAACGCTGGAGATGCGGCCAGGATGACCTAGAAGGGGGCATCAATTCTCTGCCCCCATGCTGGATCACTGTTGAGTCCCAGATGCCCAGCCACAACACCACTCACCGGAAAAGGTGAGTGGGCTTGTAGGTCAAGAAAAACTGGAAGACCTCAGGTTTCCCATCACTGCTAGAGAAAGGGAGCAGGAGTGATGTATTTAACGCCAATTAGATTCAAAAGGAAAAAACCCAATGTCTTGCTAATCTGGAGGTTAGAACTGTATTATTTACCTAATCAAGGCCCTCTGACTCGCTCTATCTAACCCTCAGCATTATCCCCAGAACAGAACACACCACACCCCCTACCCAGCCACACCTCCTAACCCCAGGGCACACCCATCACCAGCTCTGCTTCATACCCCACTTGAGTGTTTTTGTTTGATTAGAATATGTCTTTGAGCTCTGGTAATGCTTTTTTGCTGGCCTGGATAGATAACAAAAACGTGTGCCTGTGTAGGAACCTAGGTTTTGCCATTGTTCAAAGAGTTGTTGTTGTTCAGTCGTTCAGTCGTGTCCGACTCTTCGTGACCCCATGGACCAGAGCACGCCAGGCACGCCTATCTTTCACTGCCTCCCGCAGTTTGGCCAAACTCATGTTCCCCTTCATGGATCACTGCCTTGTCGTGGCGAAGGGGCTTGAATTACTCAGGGAAGCTATGGACAGGTCAAGATGGACAGGTCATAGTGGAGAGTTTGGACCAAACGTGATCCACCTGGAGGAGGAACTGGCAAGCCACTCCAGTATCCCTGCCAAGAAAACTCCATGGACAAAGACAACAGGCATATAAAAGGAACCTAGGTTTGCCATATTTCAAAGAGTGAAGTTGTTCAGCTACTCCCCCACCCCGACATTTCACCGATTTCTGCCCAGACACTGCTGAGAGACAGATGACTTATGGCAACCAGTTCACTGTATAAAGGTTTAATTTATACATTTTGCTCTGTCCCCTTTCTCCTCTGGCTCCCCACCCCTGCCATGTGGCCCCTGAAATGTTGTTCAGAAGGAAATGTGGCCTTGAGGGTGAAAAAGTTTCCCCATCTCTGACCTTGTCGGTATGGTGACTTAACTGATTTGGTGAAGATCATCTCTTTTCTTCCTGATTTGGTGAAGATCATCTCTCTTCCTTAGTCTGAAAGGTCATCTGTGGAAGAGAAAGAGAAGTGCCGTTCTCAGAGGCATGGGAGTAAGAACAGTTGATAGTTGGAAGATGGAATTATGGAGAAAAAAGAAGCTTAACAAATCGGCTCCTACATTAACAGCTATAATAGGATGGTAACTGTTTCCTAGTCTATAATGTTACCATTTTCTCAAAAACTGTTAATTGTCTAATACATTCTAATTGAGTAATTTATCGTGTTCTAATCCATTTTAGGGTGTTTCACATTGCACATTATCTACCTTCCTAGGAGATTGTTCATTGTTTTTACTGTGTTTGCTAAACTGTAATATACCTGAATGCCTAAATATTGGATGACAATCCAATAATTGCCCTTTTTTAGATTCACAACAATTCACCAGAATTGCCCAAGAAGAGGAGTTTGGGTGTCCCTTAGATTTAAGCAGATCACAAACTACTCCTCCATCCCTTTTGAATTAGCTGAAGTGGCAATCGTTTGTGAAAACAAGACATTCAAAAGACACCTGGAGGGTATCAATAACTAGGACTAACCATCGATAGCATGAGATAGAATATCTCTGAGTACCTGTGTACAAGTAGGTAGAGCATGCTGTTGTGCTCAGGTCTTGTTTGTGCACTTCCTATATGCATCTGGTTGGCCACTGTGAGAACAGGATGCTGAATTGCATGGGCCTTGGGCCTGATCCTGACGGGTTCTTCTTATGCGGCCTATTGACATAACTGGGGAAAGAAAAAGGCTAGTGAATAAATTCAATTCAGTTAATAATAATAGTGAGCTGCAGCTTTGCCCTGTTTCCCAGAGCTGGTGTCATACAACAGTGTTCCTCAAACTTGGGCCCCCAGATGTTTTTGGCCTACAACTCCCATCATCCATGACCACTGGTCCTGCTAGCTATGGATGATGGGAGTTGTAGGCCAAAAACATCTGGGGACCCAAGGTTGAGGAACACTGCCATACAAGACACTTTGGGATAGAGGAACTTGTTTGCTGGTAAATATGTGGCTAGATCAGGGGTGTGTCCTCAGAGTCCAGAGGACCCATCAATTCTAACCAGCATGGCCAATGGTCAAAAATTATGGGAGTTGTAGCCCCACAACATCTGAAGGGTCTTGTGTTTCCTATCCCTGATACGGACCAACTCCAAGTCACCAACATAGGATGTAACCTGGAAGGGGTACAGGACCCATAAGTAGTGTCATCATTGCTGCAAACCAGGTTACCATATAAAGGGGAACCAGCCCAGGCTTATCTTATGGGACAATGTTGCTTCTCAATGAGATATGAAGTTCTTTGACACTGGGGCTATTTCTACAGAGTATTGTCATTACCTTTACATAAAGGTTGTAAACCCCTTAGAAATCTGTTTGGAAATGTAAAGTGCTATAGAAACGATGTAAACAAATAAACTAAACAAAATACAATGCATTGATTATGCAGCTATGGAACGGGCTCAATAGCTAGTGCTGCAATCCATATTCCACACACACACACACACGGATGGAATCATTTGGCTAAATTATACAGCATGACACCAGAAACATACTGCCATGCTAGATCAAATTAGATCTGGAGGCTCTTAATTCCATCATTAGCAGTCATTATTTCCTCTTCAAGCAATGTAATTAAATACCACATGAGGAATATCAATTTTTTTCCTTCCCCTTATTTACCAAAGTATCAAGGGTTACATTTTGACAATGATGTTATGGTACACAGCTGTTTGTATTTAAATTAGGGAGATTTTAATGACAACTCAAGAATTACAGAAGCAATTGGTTAACTAAACTGTGGGAATTCTGTGCAAATAAGAGATCATTATGTTTACATAAGATTGGTTATGGTACAGGGCCGACTGTGTAATTAGTTAAATTATGCTGGGGAAAATGGGACACCCTTGCATTATTTACCCTTCTTTAGTGTATTGTGAGATCATAAAGACTGTTAATGAATTAATCTTCCCTCCTCCTCTGCTCTTTTGTAGGTAATGTTCAGATGTAATTTCTTTGGGGGAAGAGGAGGTAAAATCCTAGACTGACTTGCCTTGACTTGAGCAACTTTTTTTTTTTAATTATTCACTTGTCTTGGCCAACTTTTTGAGATATTGCAAACCGGACCTGAAAATGGACTATGCTAAAAAGTTGACGTGCAAATGAAATTGTCAAGGCTACTATCCAGACGTAGATTTGGGAAGTTCCTCTTCAGAGGAGGGAGAAGCTTCAAGGCCCAAAGCTCATGAGGACCTCATTCCTGGGTCACTGAGTTTAGGATCTTCAAGGGTCAGCAAACTTTTTCAGCAGGGGGCTGGTCCACTGTCCCTCAGACCTTGTCGGGGGCTGGACTATATTTTGAAAAAAAAATAATGAACGAATTCCTATGCCCCACAAATAACCCAGAGATGCATTTTAAATAAAAGCACACATTCTACTCATGTAAAAACACCAGGCAGGCCCCACAAATAACCCAGAGATGCATTTTAAATAAAAGGACACATTCTACTCATGTAAAAACACGTTGATTCCCGGACCGTCCGCGGGCCAGATTGAGAAGGCGTTTGGGTCAGAAAAATGGGATGTCTATAGAAGATATGTGTTAAAATACAACAAAAGTTTTGTTTCCATGCCAGCATTTGAGGGATAAAGGTAAAGGGAACAAGATGGAGGAATGAATGTGGAGGTATAATTTTTCTAAGAATGTGCTGGAGTGTATGTATATGAGAGTTTACTGTGTTGTAAACATTCAAATTAACATAAATTGAGGCAAAGGGATTGGACAGGAAGTCAGACCGGAGGAATTAGAAGTAAAGTGTGTGAAGAATTAACAGATTTTCTTTTCTTTTCTTTTCTCTTTTTTTTCTTTTTTCTTTTTCTCTTCTCCTCTTTCTTTCTTTCTTTATCAACATAGTCTGCTTATCAATCAATGTAATTTATGTAAAATTGCGAAAACAAAACACAAACAACCAAAATATTATTGTAAGCAATTTTATTTATTTTTGTAAATGTATTGGTCAATGGTTGGATCAAGACATTTCTTATTTCTTTTCTTCTTCTTTGTAAATCAAAACTATGCAATTAAAAAAAGAGAGAGAAGGCGATTGGGCCGGATACGGCCCCTGGGCCTTAGGTTGCCTACCCATGTTTTAGATCATAAGCTCATCAGGACAGGTTCCTCTCTTCCTTTGCACTAGTGCCATGCAAAGTGTCGGTGCTGGCCTTTAAAGCCCTAAACAGCTTTGGGCCTGTATACCTGAAAGAGCGTCTCCACCCTCATCCTTCAGCCCAGATACTGAGGTCCAGCTCTGTGGGCCTACTGGTGGTTCCCTCATTGCAAGAAGTGAAATTACAGGGAACCAAGCAGAGGGCCTTCTTGGAAGTAGCGCTCTCCCTGTGGAATGCCCTCCCGTCAAATGTAAAAGAGATAAACAATCATATGACTTTTCGCAGACATCAGAAAGCAGCCCTGTTTGGGACGCTTTTAATGTTTGATGTTTTGGTGTTTTCCTTTCTACTTTGTGGGAAGCTGCCCAGATTGGCTGGGGCAACCCAGTCCGATGGATGGAGTGCAAGAAATAAATTATTGTTATTGTGAATGAATGATATCAGGTAGCCGTCACAAACGCAGGTGCTTCTGCAGGGTCTCCCACTGAAGAAGAGACCCTCTCGCCCCACCCATGGGATTCCTTCCCTTCCACAATCTGCAGATACTAAAGATTTCTTTTTGAACTCTGCTGCAGCCCACAGCATCCTGCCTCCATTACCAGGCAATGCCCGGAAGCAGTGACAAGAGTGCAATGGTATACTTATCAACATTGCAAGAGTGCACAAATGAACCGGAAACACAGGGCTTAATCTGTGAGGTTTGGAGCTTACAGGGTTAGTAAGCTCAAGAGGTGTGTACCACCCACAGGGATGACGTGCCACACATCCGGTGCTCTACATCAGGCAGCCTCGTTCCTTCAGCGGTAATCTTTTGAGGGCCACAAACCGACAGTGGGCGGGGCCTGAACCCGAAGTAAGCAGGGCCACTTTTAGGGCTCCCAGGTGAGAGCTGGGAGGACTTGCCTCCTTTGTGTGGAATAAGTTTTCAGATACAACCTTGATAGAGAGCTAGGTACCTGCTCTTCCTCCTCCTCCTTCTTTTGCCCCCCCTATCCTTTCTCTCTGTTTCATTTTTATCAAAATTAGTTTGGCTTTTTTATTGTATTCTGTATTGAAAACTGCTAATAAAATTGGTTACATAATGTGGAGACCCCCTTTGTGCACACAGATTCACACCTGTAAGGGGCTCCACTATCCAAGCAGGAACGCTGGCTAATCAGCGATCCTGCTTTTTGAATGTAGGCTATATGCATTGAATGTTCTTTGCATGTACAATGGTACCTCGGGTTAAAAACTTAATTCGTTCCAGAGGTCCGTTCTTAACCTGAAATGCTTCTTAACCTGAGGTGCGCTTTCGCTAATGGGGACCTCCTACTGCCGGTGTGCTGCTGACGCGTGATTTCCGTTCTTATCCTAGAACAAAGTTCTTAACCTGGAGCAACCACTTCCTGGTTAGTGGAGCTTGTAACCCGAAGCGTCTGTAACCCGAAGCGTCTGTAACCCGAGGTGCCACTGTATATCCATGTAGGGCCCATCCATACTGATGTGAAACATGCACCTACCCAGGGTCGGGGCCAGTCAGTGCATGCACTGATGTTTAGGTGGGACTCCTGCATGTGACTTGGGGTGATTCTGGAGGTGCACTCCTGTTCCTTCCTCTAAATGGAATGCGGCACACAGAGGGGGTTAAAGAGACCTACCTGAGCCTGCCTGGCCCATGCAATCACCACAGTGAATTGTACAGAGTCAGTGTGGTGTAGTGGTTAAGAGTGGTAGACTCGTAATCTGGTGAACCAGGTTCGCGTCCCCGCTCCTCCACATGCAGCTGCTGGGTGACCTTGGGCTAGTCACACTTCTCTGAAGTCTCTCAGCCCCACTCACCTCACAGAGTGTTTGTTGTGGGGGAGGAAGGGAAAGGAGAATGTTAGCCGCTTTGAGACTCCTTCGGGTAGTGATAAAGCGGGATATCAAATCCAAACTCTCCTCCTCCTCCTCCTCCTCCTCCTCCTCCTCCTTCCTCCTCCTCCTCCTCTTCTACAGTGTGAATCCACTTGAGCCAGCCCCTCCCAGGTGATCTGTAGCTTCAGAGATGACACCCACCAATGGTTACTTAAGAATCATGGGAATCAATAACATAGAGTGCTTTTCCTTTCCTTTTTTTTTTTTTTTTGCTTTGCACTGCAAGAGCCAAACTCTCACAGAGAGTTTGTCAAACAAAATTAGTACATTAGCATAGCAGTCATGACAGATTAGCGTGGGGTGTTGGCATTTTTCAAGTGAGAGAGGCAACCATTGTCCTAGGCTGCCTGTGTAATTAGTTTTTTTTTTTTTTAGTTAGTTACAAAAGTCATCCACTGTGATGTGGAGAGGTTAGAGCAACCAAAACACATAATTACTGGTGTGTGCGCACATACACCTACCCAAGCATTATAAAAAAAGTTGCATAATTTTTAATACCATGTGTGGGTGAAAGGCAGCAACTATATGAATAGAACAATCATGACCTTCTTTACATAAAAGTTAAGAAATGCATCCTGGTAGGGAAACCCCATTTTTAACACAGGTGTTTTCTTCAGACAGCTGTTTACGCTGGAAAATCCAGCACACAGCAAAATGGAAAACATGTCTCCTTTATGGGCTGGTTCCTCACTACTGAAGACTGGTGATGTAGTTAAGTAATTTCAGTTCTGGACTTGGTGCTCTTAAGGTGGGTGGCGGTGAGATATCTGTAGATGGTTGTGTGTGCTACATCAGTGAATTTTAAAAATGTAAAATTCTTTCCAGTAGCACCTTAGAGACCAACTGAGCTTGTTCTTGGTATGAGCTTTCGTGTGCATGCACACTTCTTCAGATACACCTACATTTTAAAAATGTAGTAGCTGAAGAGGGAGAGTTTTAATTCTCTAGTTTATAAGTTTATAAGTCTGTTTGTAACCAAGCTTTCTTGGTTAGCTTTCTCTCTCTCTGTATAAGTTGAAAAAAAAAAGTTTTTAGCTAAGAGCTTGTCTGCTAATGCATTCTTTACTGACATACTGTTAATCCAGAAGTGGGCAGCTAAGGGAGGGGGCTTCCTCCCCTTCTCCTCCCCTTATCTCTTTCTCCTGGTACTGCATGGCAGTGGAGGATTCTTTTTGGCTAGAGCTTTCAACTTTCGCTGAACTGAAAGTCAGGTTTTTTTTTAGTGGCTCAGAGCCGCGCATTTGGTTTTCTCTGAAGGACAGTCTCTGAACAGAGAGAGAGAGAGAGCTTTTAATTTTGAACTGGATTTTCTGGGCTGAAAATCTTCCTTTTTTGGAAAAGAAAGAGACCCTCCTCCCTGAATACAGGTAGATTCTTCTTCTGAAAGACAGTCTTTTAATTTGCTACCAAGGAGAGACTCCTTCTTTGGAGGTCTACAGCCATTTGTTAGGCATGCTTTGATGGTGTTTCCTGCTTGGCAAGGGGTTGGACTGGATGGCCCTTGTGGTCTCTTCCAACCCTATGATTCTATTCTGTGATTATATATTGAAAGCCTCCTGGAAAGCCTGATGTAAGTTCCCCTTTTACCTTGTTCCCTATGCAATTAAGTCCTTTTAATTGACTTTCCTTTCTCTATGTAAGTCTCTCTTAAGTCCCCTTTTTTACCTTCCTTCTTTCTCCCTTTTAAGTCTTTTAAACTGAGATTCTTTGTCTCTCTCTCTAATGCTTTTTAAGTTCTTTTATTTGACATGTAGCTTCTACTGATGTGTAGCATTCCTAGCCTCTCTATAAATGGTATTTAGACTTTACCTGAGTTTGTAAAACTTTGGCTTTTGTCTGTAGCCCCTTTTATTTGATACTATTTGCCTGGCTTTTATTTGATACTATTTGCATGGCCTTTTTAATATTTCTATGTTATTGGCATAATATTTAGCTTTTACTGTAAGCTCTGTCTTTGTGCTACTTGCTCTTAGTGCATACCTCTCTGGCATATCATTAATCAATGAAAAGCGCCCCTTCCCTGGAGCGCCCCTTCCCTGGATGGCACAGGAATTCCTGGCCGAGGGATGTGAGAGTTGCCAGATAGCCAGAGACAGGATAATTCTTTGATGGATGGTCCTGCCGGTTGGAGGAAAAGGCGGGAGGTACCAGGGGCAGCCAGGGGCTGCTTAACCCCCACTTTGAGATAAGAGTGTGAGACAGGAATTTTCACCCAATAATGAACTCAAGGCTGAAACCCTTTAAGTAAAAGCTTTTCTGTAACCTGTTTAGATGAAACCTTTTCTGATAGATATGAACCTTGATTAGTAGTGCATTCCTTACTGGCATATTAAGCCAGGAAAGGAATAGATCAAGAGGGGCCCACTCAAGGAGACAGTTAGGCACCAGGAACGAACTCAAGACTAAGTGACCTTTTGGCCTAGAAGATTGTAAAAACAGGAATTTTCAAGGATGTTACTAATGGTGTGACGTGCAAGAAGCAGATTCCTGGGGAGGGGGAAAGAGGGGTTTGAAGATTATATAAACTGTATGCAACTGATGCTCGGGGCAGTTCGCTGTGAATTATCACGCGGGTGCCTTCCTGCCATTCTAAATGACAGGAATAAAAAACTCTTTCTCTATTTCAAATCCTCAGTGTCTTTTTTTGACTCCTTCCTCCCTCACCCCCTCGGGTGCAACAAAGAACCCAAGGTTAATGGAAAGGTCTGCAATAAGGCTACAAGCCAACACATTTGCATCTGTGGGACCTTCTGTTCTTTCTGCTGAGCAGAACCCTGGACTTCTGCTCAGAAGTCCTAACTTGACACCACCAATGATTAGATGCTGACGTTGGGCAGTACAGAAGGTAGGGCAGCCTGTGTGGTGGACTTCTTGCTCTTAGGTGTTTCCCTTGTGGGCAAGGTAATAATCCAGGGGTCAGCAAACTTTTTCAGCAGGGGGCCGGTCCACTGTCCTTCAGACCTTGTGGGGGGCGGACTATATTTTGGGGGGGGATGAAATGAAAATGCCTATGCCCCACAAATAACCCAGATTTGTGTTTACAATAAAAGGGCACAATCTACTCATGTAAAAACACACTGATTCCCGGACCGTCCGCAGGCCGGATTTAGAAGGTGATTGGGCTGGACCCAGTCCCTGGGCCTTAGTTTGCCTACCCATGGTAGTAATCTTTTCAAGGGATACTGGCTGTGCAGGCACCATACATTTAAAGCACATGACTTTCCTGAAAGAATAATGTGAACTGTAGTTGCTTAAAGGGCACTGGGACTTTTTGCTCTGTGAGGAGGCAAACTACCACTCCCAGGATGGTATTTGTGTGCCATTGAGGGAAGTCTTATGCTTTAAAGGTCTTCTAAATGTTTGGTGTGTGCACAGAGCCACTGAGAACACAGGGATCCAATCCCTAAATTACAGGGGCCAATAGTTTACAGTCAATGCTCAACAATTTAATTTTTAGAAGGCTATGGGATTCAGGGCTCGGGCTTGCAGATTGCATTGAGATTCTTCTTCCCCCATAATTTAAGAACTGCAGGAAGCTATAATTTGGATGCACCCTACACCTGGAGGCCAAACTAGATGTGTAGTTATACCAGTGGCCAACATTGTGGAAACCTTTAAGAAAAGTTGTATTTCTAAGGTTTGATGGATCATAACATCAGTCTATTTAAGAGTAATACCATACGATAATATCAGTGGAAATAGGATTCAGCTCAGTATCTTGAAGTCTCAAGCACTTGGCTGATGAGGGTTTGTTTCCCAAAATTTGAAGTGTTATGTGCTATTTAGCTGGGACTGTGTTAGGCTTTCAATCTATTTAGTTGATCAGCTATTCCAAAAGTGGCACTAGGTTGGTCACTGTGAGAACAGGATGCCGGCCTAGGTGGGCTTTGGTCTGATCCCACACAAGACTCTTCTAACGATTGGGGCATCTTGGAAAAGGTCATGACTGACTGGAATCCTGGACAGGCACACTCCACACAACAACAGCTTCTTTGAAGGTCTTGCTTGATACACAATGTGATGACTGAATTGAGATAGCAGAACTCTGGACAGGACCCAGCTGCAAATGGGGAACGTCTCATTTTTTGAATGTTTCTCCACAGGCAGATGTACCCATCATGTGGTAAACCAGCAAATCAGGGAGAAATGTTGAACACAGGCCTGTCACTGGTTTTCTACATGCCGGAAGCTTTTGGCATAGAGGGACATTCAAGGAGCTGACCTTCCCTCTGGAATCCTGAAGTGGTCTGGTCCACAATTTCACCACCTAACTTGGTGTAATATAGTGTAGAACAGATGAACTCTTGCAGGAAATTGATAACCCACCCAAGCAAAATTATTTGTGGGGGGGTGGGGGAGAGAAACCAGGGAACGTGCAACCGGAAACCTGTACGCAATGTGACATTTGCCTTTCAGTCGTGAAATAGGCAATGCTTTGGAAAGCATTGCGACTCAAGTAAATTATTCAGCAGTCAAAAGTCTGTAACCAAATGGCCTATTATCACGGATGACAGCTGAACATATAGGTCAGCGGGGAGCAAGAATGAAAATGACACCTTGCTCTGAACAACAGCAAAACATATTCCTGGAGCCATAGGCAATTAAATGAGCTAGAAATGGCGTATATTAATGTCATCGTTTTGATGCAGCAATCGCACTATGTTGTGTGAGTGTGATTCCATTGGGGGCCAACTCAGCACGGGCGATACATGGGAAGCGGCGTAATTTCTTTTCTTTTTAAAGTGAGGGAGGAATGATCAGTAGATCTCTGGCTTTGAAAATTCAATACAAACTGCATCCCCCCCCTCACTTCTGGTTGTATGTGATTTGGACTAGCAAGGATACAACTGTAATTACAGGTATAAGAATTCTTATAATCCAATACCCTAGGGCAGCACTAAGGCAATACACTCCAAACACTTGAAAGCAGGCATGGGAAAACATATCCTGCACCTGGGGGCCAAATTCTCTTGGGAACATGTGGGTGATGGGCCAAGCCAGAGGCAAAAGTGGCCAGAGGTAACAGATATGACTGGTGCAATAGGTTGCATTGTAGCCAAGCGGAAGTCAAAGGTTTCTAGACACCTCTTCTCTCTGTCTGGGCAAGCAAAAGTTTTTTTTCTCATATTCCAGAAAGCCAAAAGCATTTGAGGGCTTGAAGCAATGGGGGCAATGAGAACATGTATTAAAGAAAACCAAAGAGAATCCATTTTGTCTCATACACCAGGCATTTTGCTCCATACAGCAGACTTTAGCTTTGTCTCATATACTAGGAATTAACTAGAAGCTAGACTTCCGGCGGCGACGCCATCGATGGTGGTCGTGGCTGCTTCGCCTGCGAAGCACCCAGTACGCCCCGGGGGTTAGGAGCCCTGTACCCACATATCGGGGCTCTGGTTGGGGTGTGGGAAGAGCGTCTCACACCCTGGGCTCCCCGGCTGTGCCCATTGTGGCTCCGAACCCTTCCCCCGCTCCCCCTGTAAAGGGGGAGTGGGGGTGAAGGGACGACGGAGCCGGGCTATAGGGGACATGCCCCAACCGGGATGTAAATGCGGCGACAAAGCCTTTGATGAGCGTCTAAGTTCTACCTGTCTTTGATGAGCTGATAAGAACCCAGTGACTGTGAGTATTTGAATGGCTCTTTGTATTCTCGGAACGACCTGGGGGAAAGGAGAAAGGCAGCCCGCCTCCCTCCCTTCGGAGAGGAAAGAAATTAACTCTTTAAGTGACTGCTGCTACTACAATCGATAGAAGGCATTGGGAATTTCAAAACTGAGACTGCAGAGATCCCCCTTGGGGGTTAATTGGTGATAAAATATCTCCTTTTGAAGTTTTGGGCTTTGTGCCTCGGCTTCGGAAAAATGGCGACCGGGACTGACGCAGGAAAAAATTGAAACAAAGGGAGGAAGAGACAGGAACTGAAACTGGTCACCCACTCTCCCTCTGAAAATGCTGGGTTTTACGATTGCATTGTCGCTGAATTCTGATTTACAAGATGAAGAAAGGCTTACTCTCTTGAGGCTGGAGCTGATAAATCGTAAACTACAAGCTTTGTGTGGAATTATAAGTGAAAAGAATTTACTTTCCACAGAGGAGGCTTGGAAAAAGATTGATGGAATGGAATCAAGCCTGTGCAAAGGGCTGGAAGGGGTGATTGGAAAATTTTTGAAGTGCTTGTGCAACTCCGGAAACAGGAACCGATTTCTGGGGGTGGCAGCCCCAAATCGGGGAAATTTATAATATCCAGACGCCGAGGTGGCAGCTTGGTGTCGAGGGACATGGAATTAAGATTTTTACAAGAACAAGAATGGCAAGAAGGAACGGAGGAGCACAGAAGGAAAAAGCTGAACACCCTGGGGCTCGATGCAAGGTTTGTTGTGAATGCAGCCTGGATCTGTGGACGTTTGGAAGAAGATCTTTGGAGAGCCAGCTCTGGCGCAAGACAGGAAAAGACAATGGACAGAAGGGGAGTGGGTTGAAGTATTAAATCTATAATTTAAATGGTCTGTCATGGTATCCGAAATCGGTGTGCGAAGTCTGTTAATTTTAAGTTTATTTTAAGTAAGAAAGGAGATATTGAACTTTAAGTTAAAAGCAGCATGTTAAAGGATAGAAGAAATAAGTTTAGTTATAAGAATATTTGATTATGATTTAAGTTATAATAGTAAGATCAAGATATTTGTGTTATTTTTGAGTAAAACTAAACTTTTATAGAGTGAAATTGTTAAGGAATTAAGTATATTGATTTAAAACCGAAGGTGAAAAGGCGGGGGAAGTCAAGCGTCAAGATTTGAAACTAGAATTTTTTTTTTGTAAGGTATACTGTTAAGAAGAAAAATCCTGACATTTTATGTATTTGTATTTGTTTTTATATTTGTAGGTGTGGGGTCGGGTATGTGTTGTTTTTTTTTTGTATGAAAAAGCTAATAAATTCTGTTAAAAAAAAAAAGGAATTAACTAGAAGCTAGCAAAGCATAACTTTGGTCTCTCCAGTAACCTTTTTACCCAGCTCGAATGGGGAATAGCGTAAACGCTAGACCTTTCTGTCAATGTTTAACCCTCCTGACACCTCACCCATATACATTGCATCATTGCAGTGGTCACTGAAGCCTGCTAACCTTCTATCCCCTATTTTGTGGCAATTTTAGACCTTGTCCTTTTTTACTTGCATCCCACTTCCCTAAAGATTGTACTGACCAGCAAATTGCCAGCAAAGTAAGCTAGAAACCCCCCCCCCCAGACATGCCGTCACCCCCTTATCCTGGTTACCAAGCGGTAACGGCTGGCTTTGCAAGATAAGAAAGGGGAAAAGTAGCAGGTCCGCCATAGGGTTTGCTAAACATTGATAGTCAATAGGATCATAGTAAAGTCTAACCAATGAAATGTATAAATGTTTGAGACCTGCTGTCTAACTTTTGTTCAGGATTTGGATCTTTATTCCTCTGCATCGTCTTACTGCAGCCTGAACAAACCTTTTCTTTTTCCACCACTGGTGTGATATTATTTGGCTGGTCACCCCAGGATTGGATGGTTTGTCCATAATAAGGGTGTGTGGTCTGAGCAGAGTTTTGAGGGTCAGAGAGCCAAATATCAAATGCTGGACATCCAGTGTGGCTGCCCCTGTTTTCTGGAACAGCTGCCCTGTTGAGATACATAAGGATGTAGGAAGAGCGTGCTGGATCAAGTCCAACATCCTGTTCTCACAGCGGCCAACCAGATGCCTGTGAAAAACTCACAAGCAGGACCTGAGCACAAGAGCACTCTTCCCCTCCTCTGGTTTCCAGCAACGGGTTTCCAGGAGCGAGTCTGGCCGTCACGGCAGGTGCCCACAATCTGTAGTTTTTGGAAACAACTGAAGACCTTTTTGTTTCAACAGACTTTTCCAGCTGGGTGAAGTTTTCTGCGATAGGTTTAAAACAATCCAAAATAAACACCTATCTTCAGTTGTGTTTTTTAAAAATTGTTTTTATGGTATGCTTGAAAATCACCTCACTGTGAAAGGCGTTGTGTACCTCAATAAAAGAAAGGAACAGAGAAATAAATAACACAGAGGTCCTGAAGTCCTTCACGTGTCCTCTAAAGCACTATATGCATGTGATGACGATGATTATGACCTATACAGATATGAAGCACTGTGCATTTGATGCTTCTGAATATCCGTTGCTGGGAGCCACAGGGGAGAAGAGTGCTGTTGCACTCAGGTTCTCAGCCTAGTCAAAGGCGACTATAGAGTGCAGTTACAGGTAGGTAGTCGTGTTGGTCTGCCATAGTCAAAACAAAATAAAATAAAAAATTCCTTCCAGTAGCACCTTAGAGACCTATAGAGTGCAGTGCTCATCTTGTTTTTCAGGCTGAGGGAGCTGGCGTTTGTCCACAGACAGCTTTCCAGGTCATGTGGCCAGCATGACTAAACTGCTTCTGGCACAATGGGACACCATGACAGAAGCCAGAGCGCACAGAAATGTGGGAATACACTTCGTGGGTGCGCTTGCACCTACGGTCGCTTATATCTGTTTATTATCATTTATGCACTATTTGATGTATACCTCCACGATAAAGTGAAAGTGAAAGGAGGATCCAGTAGGCGACTTGCCGCTGGGATCGCTCCGCCGGGACTTTTTGGCTCCAAGTTTAAACTGTTTAGTGGTCAGTTAATCTGCTTCCTGCCCTTTTCAAGGGCAGCAACAGTATTCTGATTGGTAAAAGTGTTGATCATGACGTTGTTTGTTCTTGTCAATAAAAGGCTGCGGCTCCCCATGCTGGGAAGGAGTAGAACTAGGACAAGTTAGAAGAGAACATGAGGTGTGAAGAGAATAGCTAACTAGCGTGGAAGACGGTGGAACGGACAAGCCCAGAGAGAAGGTTGCGTGGCAAGGTATAGAGAGAAGAAACAGCCCACGCGGGTCAGCCAAAGCCGTCTTAAAAGAGACCATGGTCGTTGTCTTCATTTCATTTTAGTTTAAGTTTTGTCGTTTGCCAGTTCATTATTTGGCTGCCGTTTTGGCCACCTTTATTTTGGTCCTTTACTTTTGGGAATAACTTAGGAGGTCGCAAGCGTCTACAGATCCATCTACGAGGCACTCATTCATCCGAACAACTCACTCATCCTTCAGATTCAGCCTGGCGGACAATCTTCTTCACGGCACGGTGTGAGCTGGGCTCCGGAATTACCGGCCGTCCCGTCCGCAGGCTTGGCCAGTGCTCCATGCAAGGGCGCACGTGAGGCGCTGGCCACAGATTCCCCAGCAACTGGTATCCCGCGTGCAGTTGACCCTGTCCTGTGCGCGAGAGGCTCCAGCCAAAGAATCCCCGCACAGAAACATCATTTACTTTCCCACTGCAGTGGTACCTGTTTATCTCCTTGCACTGGTGTGCTTTCGAACTGCTAGGTTGGCAGGAGCTGGGACAGAGCAACGGGAGCTCACCTCGTTGCACGGATTTGAACCACCGACCTTCCAATCAGCAAGCCCAAGAGGCCCATTGGTTTAGGCCACAGCGCCACCCACTATGAGGACAGGGTGCTGGGCTAGATGGGCAGCTGGCCTGATCCAGCAGGTCTCTTCTTGGGTTCTTATGTTAGCGCTGCCATTTAAAGAGTAGCCTGTGTGTGCTGGTGTCAAACATTTGAATCCCCTTTACTTGAGATCCATGGGAAGTTGATTTGCTTCCAGCCTGCCTTGGTGCCTTAATGATCAGTTGACGGGATTTTGTTAACCTGCATTGACTGCTTTTAAAATGCCAATTGAAAGCTTTAGCGGAAGCAGGGTGACAAAGCTGCGGCGAGATTAGTCCACCTAAATGAGTTGCGGCAGATGGATAGGAGGAGCTTTGCTTGCAGAAGCTTAAATTAACAGAGCATCAAAAGCAGCAGGATTATTGTATAACAATTAAACAGAGACAATTTGATGTTTCAAGGAAACAATTAACTCATTACGCACAAGTCGCTTTATCGTTCGCCAGAGCGGCAGCTGAGCGGGATCGGCTTCCTTTAGATGACAAAAAGAAAGGAATTTCATGGGTTTTTTTTTTCTTCAAAAAGCCCCTCCTGGGCTGATAAAGGCCAGGAAATGATCTTCGTCAGGAGCAAAGGAAAGTGAGTGAGCGGGAGAGAGGAAGCACAAACACGAGAGGCTGGTGTACATTATGCTTGGCATGTGGGAAATGTTAGACACACATCTGTGTGTCAACTTAACCAGCCATGACCACTGCATGGTATGAGTTTTCCATTTCTATCTTCCTTATTCTGTACAGTGTTTCCGCACTGCAGCAGGCTCTTTGCAGAGGTCTGTAGCTCAGTGGTAGGACATCTGCTTGGCATGCAGAGGGTCCCAGATACAATCCCAGGGATCTCCGTATGGTAGGTCAGTGGTTGCCAATTGGTGGTCCATGGACCCCCTGGGCCTCCACATAACCCACCCAGGGGTTCTGTGGCACCATTCACATAACAAAAGCCACCATAGAAACAGGGCCGAATTTAGGTTTGATGAGGCCCAAAGGTACTGAAGGTAATGGGCCCTTTATATGTCCAGCTGTCCTTTGTCAACAACAAATTGTCGCTGTTTTTGTGTTGAATATATGCTATATGGTAATTTATGGACCTAATAGGTATCTAAAGCCATTTGCACATAACAAAATATGTATTTTATCAAAGTAATTGTTGAAAAGTCCATGCAGAATGTAGGCACCCTATATATAGAAATGAGCAAACCAGTGATATTTTAAGGAGTAGACTAGCAGGCGGGACCCATTACTTCAATCATAGGAGCCTACACAACACAAAACAAAACAAAACACTGTTGCTGTATATAGGTTTCATTTTATTTGTTTTTTATCTTATATAGTGGTGCCCCGCTAGACAAATGCCTCGCTAGATGAAAAACCCGCTAGACGAAGGCATTCGTCTAGCGGAAGGCTGCCTCGCAAGACGAAAAAAAAGGTTTTTTTTGCACGAAAACCTTCGCGCTCCATTGCCGCTTTGCTAGACAAAAAATTCCTCTACGAAAAAACTCGTAGAATGAATTATTTTCGTCTAGTGGGGCACCACTGTATTTTGGAAATGTACATCCAGGTTTTTTTCTTTAATTTTTTTGGGCGCCCCCAAGAGTGTGGGGCTCTAAGCTATAGCTTGTTTAGCTTATATGTAAATCTGGCACTGCATAAAAATATCAAAAACTTCAAAAGTAGAGGGTCCATGGCTTGGCTTTTGATAAAACAGGGGGTCCGCCATACTTAGTTAATTGGGAACCACTGTGGTAGAGAGTTTGGAAGCTGAAATCCAAACTGAACATGATGCCCATGTTGTGTCTCAGCATGTAAAACCAATGCCAATCATCCAGTTCCCTCACCACACCAAAAAAATGGCAGTACTTTCTGGCGTTGTTATGTAATGAAGCTCCTCATTGAGTTGTCCAGAGCAATAGCAGCCAATATTGTGAGCTGATGAGACTGAGGAAGACCATGATGTCATAGCATACAACTGTGAACCGGCCTGGGATCTGTGGATGAAGGGCAGTATTGCAAATTTAATAGATAAATAAAATTTTAAAATTCAACTAGATGATACCAAATTGGAAGGCTGAGCTAGATGTGCTGCTGCCATTTTCTGTGGCTGATGCGCCTTGAGCGTTACATATCCATCGGGCCAAAAAGTAGTATTGTGTGCTATAACCACAGCAGGAATAATTTTCCATTGCCCTCTGTTTAATAAACAGGATGCATAAGCTCATCCTTGTGCCATGTACCAAGGGTAGCCAATGCGGCCTCTCCTGTGGGAATACACTCCGTGGGTGCCTTTGTACCCGCGATTATTTGTATTGGGTTAATGTTAATTATGTGCACTATTTAACGTATTCTTCCGAGAAGAAGTGAAAGTAAAAGCAGGGCTCAGTAGGCATCTCGCCACTGAGATCCCTCCGCTTGGACTTTTTGGTTCCAAAGGTTTGAATTTGTTAATGACCAGTTAATCTGCTTCCCGCCCTTTTCAAGGGCAGCAACAGTATTCCGATTGGTGAAAGTATCGATCATTACGTTGCTCTTTGGTTGTCAATAAAAGGCTGCGGCTCCCCGCTTTAGGCAGACAGTCAGAGTTAGGGTTCAGATGATTCAGATGTAGATAGTTGGGTCTTTGGGGAACGGGTTGGTTGGGTTGGAAGCGCGTGCAGGAGGTAGAGAGGTTAGCTCGCGGAAGAATTGGCGGTAAAGGCTTAGCTAGCTTTAGGTTTAGTATAGTTTAGTATTGCGGAAGAATTGGCGGTACAAGGTCAGCTAGCTTAGGTAATGTTAGAACAGTCGAGGCATAGAGAAAAGTAATAGCCTATGCGGGTCAGCCAAAGCCATCAAAAGAAACAGTTGTGGTCTGTCTTTATTTCGTCTTAATTTAAATTTTTGTAGTCTGTTAGTGCTTTTGTTTGGCCGTAGTTTTGGCCACCTTTTATTTGGGTACGTTACTTAAGGGAACAGCTTAGGAGATCGCAAGTGCTCGCAGGTACATATTCGAGGCACTTTTCATTCCGAACCGCTCACGCAACCTTCAGATTGGCCTGGCGGACAACGGCGCGGTGTGAGTTAATCGGCCGTCCCGTTCGCAGGCTTGGCCGGTGCCCGTGCAAGGACGCACGTGAGGCGCTGGCCGCAGACCCCCAGCAACTGGTATCCCGTGTGCAGCTGTCCTGCACATGGGAGGCTCCAGCCAAGAATCCCCGCACTCTCCAGATGTTGGTGGACTTCAAGTCCCACCAGCCCCAGGCAGCATGGTCAACAGTCAGGAATGATGGGAGATTGAGTCCACTAACCTCTGTCAGCCTTGTTCTCCAAGTGTCCCCAGCCTGCTCCACGCCATTGGCTGCTGCTGGAGTGGGTGAAGACTGATCACAACATGATTATGGTGAGCATAGCTAGGGATTTTGTAGAGACTTAACTGCTCATCTCAATGCAGGGAGGACATTTTTGGTGAAACCTTCCTGTGGGTGATAACACGTAGAAGAGACAAACGTGAAGCAAGTGACTTTGGTAAATTAAAAGTGTGATTTATTTCACAGCAACCCACGTCCAGGGAATTAGATGATCTGCAACAGATGAGCTGGCTTTCAGGTTACATATTAAATCAACGTTAACAACAACAACCAGTGTTTCTGCTACACAAAAAGAAACAAATTGATCTAGTTACCTGGGAGAACTATAATTAAAATGATACATGCTCTTTGGGCATTCTAACTCTCCGAGAACCAACTTTAACTTTTAAGTAAAGCAATGCTATGGTTTCACATTTCCCTACTACAAATAGACCTTTTTGTTGGAACGTGACCTAAGAAAAGCTTTGCAACATGTGTGTGTGTGTGTGTGTGTGTGTGTGAGAGAGAGAGAGAGAGAGAGAGAGAGAGAGAGAGAGAGAGAGAAAGAGCTGCTAGAATAATCTATTTTTAGCCCAATGGTATTGCTAGTTAAAAGTGACCTTCCATTTGAGAGACAGACAGACAAAACACCTTATTTACGTGAACCAGCCTCAACATCCTATAAGCCTTTCACTTCCATCACCAAGACTAGAAACGTCCAGCTTTAGCTTCTTGGTGTGAGCCTGGGATGGGCTTTTGATCATCGTCTCTGAAGGGCCTACAAGTCTGACTGACTTTTCCTCCCGAAGCCTTTTGCAAGGATGCGTGAAAGGAGAGAGAGAGATCCTTAGGCAACAGAGAGGGCAAGAGCAGAAAGTTATATACACTGCATTTGAGGAACCTGCAATCTTTCACATGGGAGAGCATTCAACTTACTGTCAAGGAAAACCATGCAGAGGAATATCACGGCTCCCCTCTGCTTTGGGAAGCAAACACCTTTGTGACATCAGCAACCATTTCGCCAATCCCCACTTCTACCTCAGATCTATTTCCAGGGCTGGATTAAGACCTTTAGAGACACCAAGGTCTGCTCCTGCGGTCACAGAGTAGTGCTAGAAAGATAAGGGTACAACCCAAGCAACACGATGGTGAAGATAATACAAACAATTGTAACCTAGATGACGTACATTGTTTATCGAATTTATAAGACAAAGACAAATCCTGACACAATGCCACAGAAATTAACAAATTACCCCCCACTAAAATGGACTTATAAAGTCTGGTTTCACTAGATTTTTCAAGTGCTTGATTCTGTTTTTAGTTTTCTTGATGTTTGTAGGTAAGTTCATGAGGATTCCAACAACGGGTAAGTTCGCCGTTGTTCGCAACGACTGAGGGATGCTGATGAAGGAGACAGGGTGCTGGCGTTCTGCACCTGTTTCGCCCATGCAGTCTGACCAGTTACAAGACCGCTACACCCCCATTGGTGATGATCTAGACGATCTAAATACTTGGCTTAAGCGTAAAAAGCTTTTTACGCTTAACCCAAGTATTTAGATCATCAATACAGGCAACAAGAATATGCAGTATAATTGAAGAAGCCCGAAATTGCCAAGGGAGTGCGCTATCCACAAGCACCAATAAACGGGCCACAATGGGGGGGGGGTGTAGTGGTCTTGTAACTGGTTAGACTGCAATGACGAACCTACCCATTGTTGGAACCCGTTAATTTCTGTGGCATTGTGTCAGGATTTGTCTTTGTCTTATAAATTTGATAAACAATGTACATCATCTAGGTTATAAATGTTTGTATTATCTTTGCCATCGTTTTGCGTGGGTTGTACCGTCACAGAATAGTGAGCTGGCAAAGGTTGAGATAGCGGTTACTCTTTAGCATGGCGGACTTTGGGGATAGATACCTGGCTTCCCTGATCCCAAACCAGCCTTTTGATTTTAATTAGAAATGCAAACTATATTAGTAAATTACTTTGAAGATCAAAGCTGCTTATGTTATATATATTTAGATCTTTAACCCGGTGCAACATAACAGACTTTTGTTAAAAAGCCCCCTTACCTTAAATGGTCAGGTGGGATTGAGACCTGGCCACGGGCCTGGTCGGCGGTCTGGCAGCTAGCTAGAGAGGACTGTAGGCCTGTCTGCAGATTGTCATTTGGCTGGCAGGCCTGGGTCTGGGAATTCCCCAGGGGGTGGGCCCAACCAGCCAATGGACCTTGCTTGGGTCCGCCCCTTGGGGAATAAATTGAGATGAGCCCAGCACTCCTCCTCAGTTTTTCTGTTGGATCCCCATTCCCCTTTTTCAAATGCTTTCCTTCCATGCTAAGACCTTGCTATGGACATTGGCAGTATTCAGGGCCGAACAGGAATCTTTCCACTTGGCAAATTGGCAATGGCCATTTGGTTTTGGCCTACCTCACAGCAATCGTCACAACTTTATGAGTTTAGGCATTGGGTAAGCCTTAGTCCTGGCTGGAAGGGAGGCTGTAGCCTCTGCCTAACCCCTCCTTGGTTAAGGGTATCCCGTTAAAAGGGATCCATGAGGAGTTGCCTCTCTCCAACACCCAGACGAGGGCTAGGGCCATAGAACTTCTCCAGTAGGGACCCCTTGGGTGGTACCCCTATTTGATGTAAGTCTTAGGAACTCCCCCCCCCATGTTGTGGTTTACCCTTAGATTGTTGTGAGACTTCCCGGGGGGGGGGGGCAAGTTGTTAGACTGACCCCCAGGCAGGAACGAAGCCTCTGTGCCTTCCTGGCTACTCGAGTCCAGGGGCACATCAGTAATATGTGATTGTTCCCAGCTTGCCAAGAACAACACACACAAGCCTTTAAGGCTAAAACCTACTTTATTGTAGATAAAGTGCAGAATATGTCTCTGCGTAGCCAGCTCAGATATTCAGAGCTGTGCATAATACGTCTAGCATCTTTGAGCCGGAACAGAAAGTAAAATACATCAGTACATTACAATAACATCACATGTGTGGGAGGCTGGTATGGCCAGTGTGTTTCCCACAGAGTGAATACATGACTCATAGTCAGGTGACCTCGCTGCTGAGGCGTTCGCAGCTCGGCTTGTACTAATATCACAACATAGATACACTCCCAGCAGATGGGCTGGAGTTTAACGGCTTCACGCAATGTCTATGGCAAACCGTTCACATCTGTATCCAATAAAGTTCTGGCCTATTTGGACCCCAACCTATATTCTGCTGTACAGTATGGTTATGTCATCATGTAGGGAGTGACTGGATCACGGGGCCTTGGCCAGATGGGTGGGGTATGTATGTATAAATAAATAAATAAATAAATAAATAAATAAATGGCATGCAATTAAGCTATAGCAGTGGGTGGGGTAGGGGCAGAGCCAGTGCAGTGAATGTCAAAAAGGAAATGCTTGAAGGACAGAATTCCAATTTCACACTGTGTATTTATTCTAAACTGATGATCAACTGATTTCCCCGAAGGGACTCTTACCTTAAACAACATCATTTGTTAAAACCCTATCAGCCTGGAGAAGACAGGGTAGCCCATAAGTTAGATAGTTTTCAATAGCAAAACTTGAAAGCCTCATTATCACCTCATTCATCTGCCAGAATTTGTCCGTCAGTTATCCCCACATTCTAGTCTAGTGCATGGTGTTTTGCTTCCAGCCTGAAGAAAGTCTCTTCTCCATGTGTCTTCTCTATGACGTTACTGACCTTAGGTGAAAGAGGAGCATTGTTCTAGCCTTATCATTGTGTGGATTTTGCACTAAAAAGAGAAAGCGTTAGATGCCACATTGAAGTGACCTGATTTCCCCCCCCCCCATGAGTTAAAGACATGCCGAAGATAAAAGCCAATTTTAAAAAGCTAGCAGAATCAGAAAAGAAAAGAAAAATAGAGAGAAGTTCCTTTCTTACTGTTTGGGAGATCTATCTCGGCAGCTTTTCAGAGGCGGCTCGGCACGAGGATTAATGACTGCATTTCTTATTGGAGTAATTGGGCTACATGCAAATGCTCCGTGCGCTGCCAGCCGAACAAACCTTTAAAACACCCCAGAGTATCTTTGTTAAGCTGATGCGCAGGAGCATTTGGCTTTGACTCAAATTCGGCACTTTTCAGTGTCTTGTGAGCCACGTTGTGAATTGCTAAGCCTTAAAAAAAGAGAGAGAAGTTTTGCCCGTCAAACTTCATAGCGCCGAAAACTGGGGCAAAATCTTTTCTGTCGCTGAAACGCAACAGAAAGCCAATGACTGGAGACAGCTGGTTTAAACAAAGCAAAGAGATGCGATTAATATGGACTACATCCTCCCCCCCCCTGCACCGCCTCTCCTTTTTATGCATAAAGAAAATACCATAAAAATAAATGCAATTTCCTATAAAAGGCAATTGCAAATGTTTGATAATAGAATCTAAATCCAATTTTGCACGTTAAGGGGAAGAAGACATTTATGGGGAATGAAATTCACCCAGAGCACTACAGTTGCATATGGATATATTCATATTTAATATAATAGCCAGCCCAATTAAGCTGTAGGTAAAAAGCCTAAGCGAATAGATACATCTCCCCCTGATAAACCTCAAAGGCTAAAACAAAGCAGCTCTTTCTAAGGAGGTGCCTGTCACAGGGATAAAATTCTTAGGGAAGCATCTTGCATGCATCAAGTTTATTAGATTAACAGGTCTCCACTTTAAATTCCCATATAAAGAGAGGAAGCCCACCCCCCCACCCCACCCCGCAATTCAGAGGAAGCTTTTCCAGCTTTCTGTTGCTTGTCGGGGGGATAGGCCTGTTGATCATTAAAGAAAGCCCTTCTGTAGCCTTTCATGGGATGTCTGGAAATGTAAAGACACACATCTCATTAGGAATTTAATATCCCTGCTGTAATTGCCTCGAATCTTGCTCCTCCAGATCCAGCTTTATAAATTATTGAAAGCGCACACGGATTCTTCTCTGTAATTAATGACAGGTTTGTTTGACGCCACGGCAGTCTGCTCAAATCGCTTTATTTATTTGGGGGTTGTGTGTGTGTGTGTGTGTGTGTTACAATGCAAGATCACGGCCCACAAATGGCCAGAGCCAGGGACTGCTCAGCTCTGGGCTGATAGATCTGAGCATCCCTTGAGCCTGTTTAGGGCTGTGAGAGGGGAATGTTTCAAGACTGCTCCCTGCAGCTTCAGTGCCATTTACAAGCAAACAGATATAGGGACACAGGAACCAATTGCTGTTGTGCACAAGTCCTGCTTGTGGGCTTCTTGCAGACATCTGTTTGGCCACTTTAAGAACAGGCAGTTGGACTAGATGGGCCTTTGGCCTCATCCAGGAGGACTCCCTTTATGTCAGGGGTCCCCAAATCACCTTCTCAATCCGGCCCACGGACGGTGTGGGAATCAGCGTGTTTTTACATGAGCAGAATGTGTGCTTTTATTTAAAATGCATCTCTGGGTTATTTGTGGGGCGTAGGAATTCGTTCATATTTTTTTTTCAAAATATAGTCCTGCCCCCCACAAGGTCTGAGGGACAGTGAAAAAGTTTGCTGACCCTTGCTTTATGTCCTTATTAGTAAACTGCCTTGAACCGAGCCATCCAGACCAGTATTGTCTACCTAGGTTCACTGTGAGAAGCCAAGTTACAGGGAATCAGGCAGAGGGCCTTCTCAGTAGTGGCACCTGCCCTGTGGAACACCCTCCCATCAGATGTGAAGGAAATAAACAACTATCTTACTTTTAGAAAACATCTGAAGGCAGCCCTGTTTAGGGAAGCTTTTAATGTTTAATAGACTATTGTATTTTAATATTCTGTTGGAAGCCGCCCAGAGTGGCTGGGGAAACCCAGCCAGATGGGCGGGGTATAAATAAATTATTATTATTATATTATTATTATTATTATTATTATTATTATGAAAGCTGTCCAAAGCCAGGAGAGAGTATGGACAAGAAACTCAAAAAGCTTGCCTTTTGTTGCCTTTCACAGGCTCCTAGCCACTCCAAGCCACAATGGAAAGGTGTGATTTTTTCCCCACCACCCTGGGCCTGCACCCCTGGTGGTGGTGGTGGTGTGTGTGTGTGTGTGTGTGTGTGTGGCAACCTTGCCAACCTCAAATTATGCCCCAATTTTTCTACAATGACTGGCAGATGCTCTCCAGGATTTCAGAGAGGGGCGTCTCCCAGCCCTGCCTGGAGATGTTGGGGATCTTCTGCATGCAAAGAGATTCTCCACCGATGAGGCACAGCTGTTCCCTTCATTCTTCCTCTGGTGTGCAGCAGTAGTGGGGGTGACCCTCTGTACATTAAAAGAACATGTATGTATGTGGGGGGGGGCCTGATCATAGGGGGAAGAAATACACAACTTCGCTGCTGACATGCAATGCTTGCTTTCACCACCCGCACATTTGGCTGGGATACAAAGGGGTTCTATGCATATTGCTGTCTATGCATAGAGAACCATCTAATGTGTTCTGAATGCACAGACACTGGGGTCATGGTGTGGCTAGCTTGTGGCGTATGCCACCCCCCAGTGGGGGGAGGGGAACCAGAACAGATTTGGGGTAGGGGGATACATGGGTTGGAGAGGGAGCAAAAGTTCCACCATGCAGCCAGAAGTCCATGCGCTAGTGGACCTCCTTCATTGGATCCCACCCAGTGCCGGATTTACATATAAGCTAAACAAGTCATAGCTTAGGGCCCCACTCTCTTGGGGGCCCCAAAAAAATTTAAAGGAAAAAAAGCTGGATGTACATTTCCAAAATATAAGATAAAAAAAAACAAATAAAACCTACATACAGCAACAGTGTTTTGTGTTGTGTAGGCTCCTATTTGTTATGTGCAAATGGCTTTAGATACCTATTAGGTCCATAAATTACCATATAGCACAGGGGTCAGCAACCTTTTTCAGCCATGGGCCGGTCCACCGTCCCTCAGACCATGTGGTGGGCCGGACTATATTTTTTGGGGGAAATGAACAAATTCCTATGCCCCACAAATAACCCAGAGATGCATTTTAAATAAAAGCACACATTCTACTCATGTAAAAACACCAGGCAGGCCCCACAAATAACTTAGAGATGCATTTTAAATAAAAGCACACATTCTGTTGTTGTTCAGTCGTTCAGTCGTGTCCAACTCTTCGTGACCCCATGGACCAGAGCACGCCAGGCACGCCTATCCTTCACTGCCTCCCGCAGTTTGGCACACATTCTACTCATGTAAAAACACCAGGAAGGCCAGAGATGCATTTTAAATAAAAGGACACATTCTACTCATGTAAAAACATGCTTATTGCCGGACCATCCGTGGGCCGGATTGAGAAGGCGATTGGGCCGCATCTGGGCCCTGGGCCTTAGGTTGCCTACCCCTAAAATAGCATATATTCAACACAATAAACAGCGACCATTTGTTGTTGACAAAGGACAGCTGGACATATAAAGGGCCCCATTGCCCTCAGTAGCTTAGGGCCTCATCAAACCTAAATCTGGCCCTGATCCCACCCACGGACGTCTCCTTGGCTTACCTGTGATGGCCACCCAGGTGGTATCAAGAGGAAGAGCAGCAGGAAAGTCCAAGACGGCGTTGGCTGTGTGCCTGGTGATTATGAGGAGGAGAAAGGTTAAGCTGAGACCTGCCTCATTCATCCACACCTGTGTTATTGTAGCATTGCAGAATTTTCTTAAAAACCCAACGAAAACAGGAAAGCTTTGCATTGCTTCTTTCTGGATTCTAAAGAACTTTGCCCTGGTTACTCTCAGAAAAAGTGTATACCAGTTTCGCCCCACCTTTAACAAAGAAGCCAGCTAGGGAAAAATACATATAATTCTCACTGTAGGCCCTACAGTATATAAGGTATTCGTAACCTAAAATTAGTTTCCATAGCCAATCCTGATTTAATTCTCCTTCATCCTTTTTATTTTTGAAAGGAATGATCTGATGCCAAACTCCTAATAAAAAAATAAATCTGAGGGCCTTTAATAAAGTAAGACAAAGATACCTACTGGCAATAACACTGAAAAATTTGTCACGAGGGCCTTTTTCATCTCCTTCTTCCATTGCCCTTTGCCTACTTTGTATGGGAGTAGAGTCCTGCCATTAAGGGCACCATAGGAATCTTTATGGAGAAGTCATTTTCCTCCTACATCATTAGAAGCACCAAAGGTCACTTCCTTTAATAGGAGCCCTTGCTATACTTCTAAGCAATGAATCTTCTCCTCCATCAGATACAAGAGACAGCCGTGCTTGCCAGCTCTAATCAAAGGCTCTGGTTTCCCAAATGATGGATAAACACAGCCTGTGAACTAAAGATCAGCAGAGAAAGGACTTCAAAGAGTGACTCTCTTCCTTGCCCAGCTTTGTGGGATGGTCCATCAGAAATGGCCGCAAATGTTTCGCTGTGTGTGTCTCTCCTAAATGAGTCCTCCGAATAGTCAAAACTACGGCATGAACCCAGGTCTAACGCCTTTGGTATCTCTAAGACCTTGGTACATGAGATTTACTTTGAAATGTTAAAAGACACAGCCGGATCTTAAGGGAGAGGGCAACTCACCCCTCCGATTCTCCCTCCTAGGGTGCAAATCACCCCATAAGTCTTGCTCTCATCTTTTCCTTTAAACAAAATTGAGGAATTAATCCAACAGTTGATTGTGAATTCTGCCCTCATCCGTATGCAAATCCGTATCGGCACAAAGGTAAGGCACAGTGCACTTGCATTTTTAAAAACCATCTCTCCCACAAGTTCACACCTATTGATTTTTAATGCTCAGTAACGTTCAGTGTGGAATGATGAGTGGTGCTTGCTCTTCTGGTACTTTCTAGGGCTGTTTAAGGACCATGGCTCAGTGGAAGAGCACCTGTTTTGCATGCATAAAGGGCCTAAGTTCAGTCTCTGGCATCTTAAGAACGTAAGAGAAGCCTACTGGATCAGAGAAGTAGCCCATCTGGTCCAGCATTCTGTTCTCACATTGGCCAAACAGATGTCTGTGGGAAATCAGGGAGCAGAACATGAGCATAAGAGCACTCTCCCCTCCTGTGGTTTTCTTCAGGAGCATCACTGCCTCCAACTGTGGAGGCAGAGCACAGTCATCATAGCTAGTAGCCATCAGTAGCTTCTTCCATCACCATGATCATCATTTTATTTGTATGCCACCTTTCCATTGTTGTTGTTGTTTAGTCGTGTCTGACTCTTTGTGACCCCATGGACCAGAGCACACCAGGCACTCCTGTCTTCCACTGCCTCCCACAGTTTGGTCAGACTCATGTTGGTAGCTTCGAGAACACTGTCCAACCATCTTGTCCTCTGTCGTCCCCTTCTCCTTGTGCCCTCAATCTTTCCCAACATCAGGGTCTTTTCCAGGGAGTCTTCTCTTCTCATGAGGTGGCCAAAGTATTGGAGCCTCAGCTTCAGGATCTGTCCTTCCAGTGAGCACTCAGGGCTGATTTCCTTCAGAATGGATAGGTTTGATCTTCTTGCAGTCCATGGGACTCTCAAGAGTCTCCTCCAGCACCATAATTCAAAAGCATCAATTCTTTGGAGATCAGCCTTCTTTATGGCCCAGCTCTCACTTCCATACATCACTGTTGGGAAAACCATAGCTTTCAAAACAATGCTCAAGGCGGCTTACAACATGACAAGATTTACATAATTACAAAAGTCATAAACAATAAATAAACCACATCAAAAAATACACAACCAAATGGAAAACAATTTCCACATAAATCAAAATCTAAAACTAAGAATACAGCATTAATATCACAGTTTAAAATGACATAGGTAAAAAAATAACAGCAATACAAAAAACAAAAAACAAAAACAGAGCCCTCTCTGTCCAGCAGCAGTGGCAGTCCTTTATGGAGCCCATCAGGCCCCACCCTAGGGCAGGTGGTGAGTGGCAGGACGGGCCCACAGGCGCTGAGCAGGGGAGTATTCCTGGCCATGAATCTGTGTAATCCCTGTTGATGTCAGAGTAGCGAAATCACAGCTAAGAAGCTTAAATCACACACACACACACACACACACACACACACACACACATGACCGACACCCTTCTTTGGAAATTCAACCAATTTCCAGATTTTAGCATTCAAAAACTTTACATGCCGAAACCTACAGAGGAATTAAAAACATAATATTTACAGTCACATGCTTCTCCAAACATGGGTTTACAGTCTCTTCTTCTAACTTCCAAACAACTGTATTTTCCTCTCCTTCTAGAGCTTAGCACTTTCAGCTTTCTGTACAGTAACTCAATTAGGCTTTGCCTTGCAGCTCCTGTGAGATATTTCCACTTTTACCTTCTCCTGCAGCTTTGCTTTCTTTCTTTCAAGCAGAGAAGAAGCACCCCGACATTCTGTTCAACTTAGCAGTGTTCACAGTGGATTCTAAAACAGAGTCATCTTGCTTCACTTAAAATGGAGGCTCTCCATCATTAGATACCTCCCATGTGACCGACGTTAGCCAATCACATGAGAACTACTAGAGAACTCTCTAGAATTCAGTTACCAACCAATCAAATTTAAGCACATGGTAAACACATGCAAGCATTTACAATTCCATTGAATTAAATTACTATACAATGTTACCTCAGTTTTCAAACGTAATACGTTCCGGAAGACCGTTCGAGTTCCGAAACGTTCGAAAACCGAAAACTCAGTACAGAAGCCTCAAACCGGAAAACTCAATATGGAAGCCGTGTTTCCGGTTTGACTTCTGAGGCATGTGCAAAAACCGAAGCATTTACTTCCAGGTTTATAGCATTCGAAAACTGAAATGTTCAGCAACGTCGACGTTCGAAAACTGAGGTACCACTATACTTAACAGTCCCTCCCTCTCTCCCCCCCTTCCAAAGTGGGATACATAAGGGATTGTTCCATTTTATCCTCCAAACAACCCACGGAGGCAGGTTACGTTGAGGAATTGTTTCAGTGAGCTTCAGGCTGGGGTAAGGCTTTGGTCCCAGGCGTTGACATTAGTTCACACTCAGTGCACTGTATCTGCCACACCAACCCCGCTCTTTGTATTTTCCCTCCATGTCTAATTTGCTTCCCAAATGACTCACACACCCCCTTTTTTTCAGGAACAAGCCAAAGCGAGTTATGTTGTTCTGATCCTTTGCACCCGATCACCTTGCCGGCATGCAATATTGAGAGGAAATGGTTTACAGCATGGTTCGCTATGAAACATTCAAGAGGAAAAGGTTTGGTTATTCTGAAATTAATGGGAAATCAGTTGCGTGCAGCTGCCTTGAGGCTGGTGACCATTTTCTGGCCTGCAGACAGAAGGAAAATAATGTTCCCTGGGAGAACACATGGCGTCATTTTCTCTGACAGCTATTAAGACAAATATTTGAAATACCTCTTAAAACTGTACATGTGATACTTGGTGAAAGTGGTATCATTCCCCCCCTCCCCCCTTTTCATTGTCATCATCGTGGAATTTGTGGCCAGCTAATTAACTCTGATTTACAAGACCATTATTTGGGGAGTTAATGACCTGATATTATTATATTGCCATTAATATGACAATGGTGGGGTGTGTGTGTGTGTGAATTGAGTAAAAAGAGAAGAATGTTCCAAAATACAAATATGGTGTTGCATTTCTTCATATGAAGTAATTATGGAAAATGTGTGTAATTCTGCTTTATAGGTTAGAGTACGAAAGCCAGAATGCTTAACTTAGTCACCCCGCCAGCTCTCAAGTTCTGCCTATACCTCACTTTTGTGTTACTATATGTTATCTTTTTCTTTTTTTTCTTTTTTGCTTAGACCTTTTTAGCATATAGGATGAATCTGTCTCAGGACTAGAGTGTCCACTACATTTGGCAATGGACTTTTAAAAAACCCCAAACAAACCTGAAGGAATAACTATCCTTTTGGGGCCGATGGGCATATCTGGAATTTTCAGAAAGTGTAGATTTGTTAGGTTCACCTTTAAATGCAAAGTGGGTCAAATCTCTGCTCCATCCCTCATCACAGGCAACACATGATTGTTGCAGGAAGGGGCCAGACTCTGCAGTGAAAAACAGAAATTCCCTACATGAGTGTAATGGATGAAAGGGACTTGTGTGTGACCTGAAAACACCTAGCAGAGCCCAATCCAACTAGGTCTGCAGTCTCTTCCTATCCATCTTAAGGACACCTCCAGATTGTCAGTATTCTTGGGGGGGGGGGTATTTCCAAGCACATACCAGAATATTTAGGTTTGTGTAATTAAAGTGGATTGAAGCACTCTGGCGCTCTGGTGGAGCAAGTCCGCTTTAAAAAGGAAGCTGGCTTTTTGCTGTAAGGAAAGTGATGGGGAAATGCACTGAAAACTAGCGGGATGCCTCAAACTTTGATGGGTCAGAAGTTGTGTGGCTCTGCCTTGCAACCGGAGATCATTCACTGCAGGCAGGGAAGGCAAGATCAACCTCAAAGACTATGATTTGTTCTTGGCGGAAAGTGAAGCATAGGACGGTGGCGAACAGCCCATGTGTACACAATGCGCTAGAGCTCTTGGCAGGCACCTGCCCCATTATGAGCACAGAGGCAAAGTGTGAAAGCTGTAGTGGATGGGCTAGAGCATCAGAGACCACAGCAGATAGCACACAAGGGTGTGCTGACTTCATCTCCGATTACCAGGCATTTGGCAAGTCTTTGATACCTACTTCCGCAAACTGTTCTTTCCCTATGACAAGCTGTGCCAAATGAACAGCAGGGAACCTCTAGACTCCTCTGAATCTTCTCTCTTTTTTATTGTTTCATCACTCTAACGAATGCTTCTTGGTGTTTCTGCTCCTGCTGAGCATTCTCTCCCTCCCCCCCCCACTCCTAATTTTCCTACTACTGTTGTTAACTAGCACAATACATATTAACTTGCACAACTCAGTTTTCAGCAGAGCTGTCTACAATTCAGCCATATCAGAATTGGGAGCATTTTTCCACCAGTGGTGCAGTGAGATAAATTTATGCTGCTGTTTTATTGTAATAATGATGATGATCAGTGATTTTTTTCCCTAATAAAATAAAATAAAAATGTTTAGGTGTACTCTCATTTTCCTACTCATATTGAAATACTGCCCCTCAATGAGGCCAAACTTGGATTCACAAAATGTTTAGGGGTATGCATACCCCTGTGTCCCCCCAGAAAAAAAGCACTGATGGTGATGATTTATATATAAGTCACTCATCTGACTGGGTTACTCAAGCCACTCGGGGTGGCTTCCAACATATTAAAACTCAGTAAGACGTCAAACGTAAAGAACTCGCCTTTACAGGGTTGCCTTCACATGTCTTCTAAAAGTCAGATGGTTGTTTATTTCCTTGACATCTGATGGGAGGGCATTCCACAGGGAGGGCGCCACTACTGAGAAGGCCCTCTGCCTGGTTCCCTGTAACCTCACTTCTCACAGGGAGGGAACTGCCAGAAGGCCCTTGGAGCTGGACCTCAGTGTCTGGGCTGAATGATGGGGGTGGAGATGCTCCTTCAGGTATACAGGGCAAAAGCCACTTAGGACTTTAGTTTTAGGTTGCATTTTTTTGTTGTTTTAATAATATTGTGTGATTTTTTTATTGTGCACCGCCTTGTTGTTGTTGTTGTTGTTGTTGTTTAGTCGTTTAGTCATTTCTGACTCTTCGTGACCTCATGTACCAGAGCACGCCAGGCACTTCTCTCTTCCACCGCCTCCTGCAGTTTGGTCAGACTCATGTTGGTAGCTTCGAGAACACTGTCCAACCATCTCATCCTCTGTCGTCCCCTTCTCCTTGTGCCCTCATCTTTCCCAACATCAGGGTCTTTTCCAGGGAGTCTTCTCTTCTCATGAGGTGGCCAAAGTATTGGAGCCTCAGCTTCAGGATCTGTCCTTCCAGTGAGCACTCAGGGCTGATTTCCTTAAGAATGGATAGGTTTGATCTTCTTGCAGTCCATGGGACTCTCAAGAGTCTCCTCCAGCACCATAATTCAAAAGCATCAATTCTTTGGCGATCAGCCTTCTTTATGGTCCAGCTCTCACTTCCATACATCACTACTGGGAAAACCATAGCTTTAACTATACGGACCTTTGTCGGCAAGGTGATGTCTCTGCTTTTTAAGATGCTGTCTAGGTTTGTCATTGCTTTTCTCCCAAGAAGCAGGCGTCTTCTAATTTCGTGACTGCTGTCACCATCTGCAGTGATCATGGAACCCAAGAAAGTAAAATCTCTCACTGCCTCCATTTCTTCCCCTTCTATTTGCCAGGAGGTGATGGGACCAGTGGCCATGATCTTAGTTTTTTTGATGTTGAGCTTCAGACCATATTTTGCGCTCTCCTCTTTCACCCTCATTAAAAGGTTCTTTAATTCCTCCTCACTTTCTGCCATCAAGGTTGTGTCATCAGCATATCTGAGGTTGTTGATATTTCTTCCGGCAATCCCACATAGAGATTTCTCAGGAGACAAATGAGGTGATCCGGCACTCCCATTTCTTTAAGAACTTGCCATAGTTTGCTGTGGTCGACACAGTCAAATGCTTTTGCGTAGTCAATGAAGCAGAAGTAGATGTTTTTCTGGAACTCTCTAGCTTTCTCCATAATCCAGCACATGTTTGCAATTTGGTCTCTGGTTCCTCTGCCCCTTTGAAATCCAGCTTGCACTTCTGGGAGTTCTCGGTCCACATACTGCTTAAGCCTGCCTTGTAGAATTTTAAGCATAACCTTGCTAGCGTGTGAAATGAGTGCAATTGTGCGGTAGTTGGAGCATTCTTTGGCACTGCCCTTCTTTGGGATTGGGATGTAGACTGATCTTCTCCAATCCTCTGGCCACTGCTGAGTTTTCCAAACTTGCTGGCATATTGAGTGTAGCACCTTAACAGCATCATCTTTTAAAATTTTAAATAGTTCAGCACCCCCTAGAGAGTTTTAAAATATCAAGCGGTTTATAAATGCTTTTAGATGGCTACTGTGAGAACAGAATGCTGGACTACATAGGCCTTGGGTCTGATATGGTGCAACTGTTCTTACTCAGTGTAGACACGCAGGACTCAGACATACAGCTGCAAATAGAATGTTTTAAGTGTGTTTTAAGTAAATTATACAAATGTGAGACTAGATGGCACTGATGAACTACAGTGGTACCTCGGGTTACGAACGCTTTGGGTTAAAAACGCTTTGGGTTACAAACTCTGCTAACCAGGAGTACTTCCGGTTACGAACTTTGCCCCAGGATGAGAACGGAAATCGCGTGGCAGCACAGCAGCAGCGGGAGGCCCCATTAGTGAAAGTGCACCTCAGGTTAAGAACAGTTTCGAGTTAAGAATGGATCTCCTGAACGAATTAAGTTCGTAACCCGAGGTACCACTGTAATGGCAAATTCCATTTATATTTTACAATGTCATTTTAAAAAGCATTTTCACAGCGTTCTTTATATCTGTGTAGATTCAGCCCAGTCAGCATAGCCCACAGCAACCCCGAAGTCCTGAGCTCAAGTGATCCACCAGTCTCCATGGTATTATGGCAGAGTGTCACATTAGGACCTGGGAATAATAATAATAATAATAATAATAATAATAATAATAATAATAATAATTTTATTACTTATACCCTGCCCATCTGGCCAGGCCTCCCCAGCCACTCTGGGTGGCTCCCAACAGAATATTAAAAACACAATAAAACATCAAACATTAAAAACTTCCCTAAACAGGGCTGCCTTCAGATGTCTTCTAAAAGTCAGATGGTTGTTTATTTCCTTGATATCTGATGGGAGGGTGTTACACAGGGCAGGTGCCACTACCGAGAAAGCCCTCTGCCTGGTTCCTTGTAAGCACACTTCTCGCAAGGAGGGAACTGCCAGAAGGCCCTCAGAGCTGGACCTCAGTGTCGGGGCAGAACGATGGGGGTGGAGAAAACAGGGTTCAAATCCTCCACTTGGCCATGAAGCTCACTGGGTGACCTCGGGCCAGTCACAGACCAACCTACCTCACAGCCTTGCTTTGGGGTTTTAATGAAGGGGGGGAGGAATCCATATACACCACCTGGAGGGGTGGAATATAAATGCAACAAACAAACAAGATATCTTCAAAGGCCCTAACCTGAAACAGAATTGGCAAAAGAAGTATGGCAGCCCTGTTCTGCTTCAAATGACACACTGGTGTTCTTTTGTGCAGTAGAATAAATTACACACTGTTTCATGTTGCCTGATGACTACAACAGATTATGTTGAAGAAGTAGCTTTGTTCTGCAGCCTTGTTGATTCTTTTGGGAAGTTTTTGATGTGCTGCAGCGTAATAGGTGTGAACTACCTTAGATTTTGCATTTAGTTGAGTTTGTAATATGTAAAAGCTGGGTCTGTTCATGAAATATTCAGGTAAGGAAGTGCATGCTGTTTAGTGGCAACGATCTTGCTTCTGTTTGAATTTTTTCGAATGATCTATTATAAAAGCATATCTCCAAAAACTGTGGATGAAAGTCTTGATTACCACCACTGAGTTTTCTGCCTGGGATTTTGTGCTAACCACCCAAACTAATTAAGGGAAATTATCCTAATTTGTTTATTATGTTAATGATCTGAATTAATTTATAGCAATTTAGCATGTATTACTAAAGATTTATTATGTTTCCTACCAAATGACTTAAGAGCTATAAATCCCATGGTTAAATGTAATTAGTGGAGACATATTTATCGACGGGGATAATTACATCTGATAAAAGTTCTTCAGTTAGGCTTAATTAAAACAGATTATTCCCCCATAAATGAAAAGTAAATATGGTAATTACTGGTTTGATTTTCATCACAACAACAAAAAAATGAATATCTCAGCATTTTAATTTTTAAAAAGGGGTGGGAAAGTAAACTATCTAACTGATTACTTCTCAATAAACGATGATTAATAATCCCCGAGAAAGATGCATTTTTACTGGAGTAAACATTTTGCTACTTAATGACTAAAGGGCAGACACTGCTCAGGAAAAATATCAACCATTAGCTCATTAAAAAAAAAGTGGGCTCGAGCTGTTTTGAAGCAGAATGAAAAATGTGTCAAGCAAATTATGTGTTCTTCCAATAATACTAACTCGATGTAGCAACGCAGGGGAGAAAAAAAATTGTTCTTAAGCGCACTCCAAATAATTTTGCTGATGATAAAATTGGCTAGTCTCTATTAGACGGAAAACAAATTTACAACTCACACCCCCCCTTCCTGATGCCAGCAAAATATGCTTAATGCCCATTGGTGCACATGGAGAGATTAAACCACAAATCTGAGCTTTCATCACTTATTTATTCCCTTCTTGCAAAGCACTTTAGCCCTGGCCCTGCACTTTGTAAATCACTTTGCAAACAGAGCAAGGGTGGGGTGGGGGCACACACCACATTTTTTGGAAATGCAATATTGTATACTAATGGACCCAGATGAAACCTTGCATTAAAATTCAATTGCAGATCTTAGATCAGTTGGCTAGGGATTTGTTGGGGTACCTTGAATTTCAAGGCACCTCTGTCCTGGTGATTATTATAGATACATCTGAATAGGAGGGTGTTGCTTTTTTTCTTTGATACCATCTGTATTTATTTTTTTAATTCTCCACTATCCCAAAGGCTCAGTTACAGGTAGGTAGCCATGTTGGTCTGCCATAGTCAAAACAAAATTTAAAAAATTTAAAAAAAATCCTTCCAGTAGCACCTTAGAGACCAACTAAGTTTGTTCTTGGTATGAGCTTTCGTGTGCATGCACACTTCTTCAGATACACACCAGGCTCAGGGCACCTCATGACTCGTAAACAAAATCCCAAGAATTAAAAGAACAGCGGAATTAGACAAAATGTATTTCTGCACAGAACTTACGCAGAGCTGTGTTGAAATGGTGTGTGTGTGTGTGTGTGTGTGTGTGTTTCACGAAAAAAAAAATAAAGCTAGAGTAAGGGCTTGCTGATCAGAAGGTCGGCGGTTCGAATCCCTGCCACGGGGTGAGCTCCCGTTGCTCGGTCCCAGCTCCTGCCCACCTAGCAGTTCGAAAGCACATCAAAGTGCAAGTAGATAAATAGGTACCGCTCCAGCGGGAAGGTAAATGGCGTTTCCGTGCGCTGCTCTGGTTCGCCAGAAGCGGCTTTGTCATGCTGGCCACATGACCCGGAAGCTGTCTGTGGACAAACGCCAGCTCCCTTGGCCTATAGAGCGAGATGAGCGCCGCAACCCCAGAGTCGGACACGACTGGACCTGATGGTCAGGGGTCCCTTTACCTTTACCTTTAACCCGGCCCCCATTTATGGCAATTTTTAAAGGAGTCACGCTGATAGGGGGCAAAAGTGTTCACTCATCAGGGGGAGGTTGGGAAGCATTGACCTCATTCTGAAATGGATCCATGATGTCAGCATGGAGCCAAATCTGATTGGCTACACATAACGTCACAATCTCACCATGCTTGCTTTGTATTTCCTGACTGGTTTGGATCACATCCTGAGGAAGAAAGCCATAAGGAACAGAGGCATAAGGAACAGGTAAGGTAGTGAATAGACAGCAAACAGGAGAGGAAAAGATTTTAAGAAGTGCTTCTTCCCTGAAAGCCCCTCCCAATGAAACAGCACCATGTTCAGCCCCATCCTAGTATTTTTGTGAGGACTTAAAAATAAAATAAAATAAATAAAATCGCCAACTGATGTGGAAATGTGGTGAGTTGAACGTAGTGGAAATGGATAGCTGTGCCCCACACCCACGAGTTCTGTCCCATCTAAAATCTCAATACTTATTGTAGAGAATAAGAAAGTTTGCAAGTGGCTGTAGCATGTGATGCCTTTAAATCTCCTTATGAATATGTATTCTCCTCCTCCATCTCCCCCCCCCCCCGCCTTGGCTTGGTGAGGCAGCCCTCATTATATCCCTGCATTCGATAGTCAGAGGCCTCTTTAAACATTTTTTATTCATCATTTCAAAGGATTAATTCCAGCTAAATTCTGAAGCCAAGTATTACTAATCCTATCACTTGGTTCGGGGCAAAAGAAGTAAAACAGTTTCTTTCCTTTCTGCCCATGGTGTGTGCTCTGTTTTATCTTTGTGTTCACACTGGTGCTGCTTGTTATTGTTATTTTGCGGTTTCAAGAATGGAGACCCATTGAACTCACCCAGCAGATCTCAGTGATAGCTTTTTTTTAGTGCTTTCATAACAAGGGGCTAGCAAAACTGATATGGGGGTCTGCATTCTTAACAAATGATTGCCATACTTGCCCTTAAGATAGGAAAAAGAAAGGAAAAAGAAACATTTCTGTACCCCACTAAGTCTATTCTCCCCATTCCTATCAATCCCTAGATTCTTCCGGACAAAGTTCAACGTTTTGTGAGTCTCATATTCGTTGCTCATTAAGATTCATTTGCTATGGCATCTTTGAGTTTTTCCAGCTTCCCTTTCTTTCCTTTTGTTTAATCAAGGCCAGAGATGGTAATCTGATACTTCCATTATTTTCGTTGGTTATTCTTTTTCTAACCTTTTCTTTAAGAAGATCGTAATTATGGTGCTGGAGGAGACTCTTGAGAGTCCCATGGACTGCAAGAAGATCAAACCTATCCATTCTCAAGGAAATCGGCCCTGAGTGCTCACTAGAAGGACAGATCCTGAAGTTGAGGCTCCAGTACTTTGGCCACCTCATGAGAAGAGAAGACTCCCTGGAAAAGACCCTGATGTTGGGAAAGATGGAGGGCACAAGGAGAAGGGGACGACAGAGGATGAGATGGTTGGACAGTGTTCTCGAAGCTACTAACATGAGTTTGGCCAAACTGCGGGAGGCAGTGAAGGATAGGCGTGCCTGGCGTGCTCTGGTCCATGGGGTCACGAAGAGTCGGACACGACTGAACGACTGAACAACAACAAACAATAGAAAGTTGCCCCAGCCACTTTGAGTTGCTCCAAACAAAATGCAGTGGTACCTAGGGTTACGAACTTAATTTGTTCCAGAGGTCCGTTCTTAACCTGAAACCGTTCTTAACCTGAGGTACCACTTTAGCTAATGGGGCCTCCCGCTGCCGCCGCACCACTGCCATGCAATTTCTGTTCTCATCCTGAAGCAAAGTTCTTAACCCGAGGTACTATTTCTGGGTTAGCAGAGTCTGTAACCTGAAGCGTCTGTAACCCGAGGTACCACTGTATTAAAATCACAGTAAATGCACAAGTGTGCTCTTTAATTCAGTTTCCCCAGAGGCTGCCAGAACTTAAATCAAGGGTGGGTTTAGAGCTTGTTGGGTGTACTTTGTTTTCTACTTAAACACCAAGATCTACCCACCGGAGGCATACAGCTCAAAAGACGTACAGTACACTTTGAAATACAGAGCAGGGTTCCCAAGAACACATTCTTAGCCTAGGAATTTGCTGTGAGTACCAGAACTGAACTGAGCTCACGGTCCTTTCATGCAAAAATCTATTCCTCAACGCTGTCTTCCTTTCAGCAGCCCAACTGAGGTGGAAAAAGTCCTTTTATTTTCATTAAACAATTGGAAATTAGAAAGAAGCACCTGGCTGATCTACTGCAAATCTCCCAGAGACCCACAAGAGATTCTGATAATCTGCCTTTTGCCTACCCTAATCTAAGAAAGGACCCTTCAGAGATCCACATAGCACTCACATATTGTAGATACCTCCTTATCTCAGATGACAAACATATGGTTGGCCACTGTGAGACCTGCATGCTGCATTAGATGGGCCAGTGACTTGATCTAGCTGACCTTTCTTATGTTCTGAGGGTGCTTAGACAGGTATTCTTCCTTGTTTCACTGTATAGGTTGGACTTTGGAGAAACTTGACATTTTCTGTTTTCCTCAATTTTTCATCTTAAATAAGTTCAGGTCAGCCTATTTGTTTGCATTTTTTAAAAAAAAAAATAAAAAAGTTTGCAGAAGCATTTGTGCTCACTTCCATGCACAGTTCTCTTAATATGCAATTTTTTTTTGCATCAGGTTTACTTCATTTAATGCATCTGTTTCACACAGATAGGATTTTTTTTGGTACACTTTCCTTGAATATAGCCTCTTTTTTGTACACATTCTTGGGTTGGAGAACTGCATTACAGTGAAATCCAAAGGAGGGCTGCATTTCAGTTTGCCTATGTTGGTTTAGGAAGTGCGAAGTCAGTAGGTACATGCTGAAATCTGCAAAGGGCCAATTTATCCTCCAGCCATGCCCTGCTTTCTCTATAAATTGAAACAATACACCATTCTGGATGTGACGGGAATTTGCACATGAAGCACAATTGATTCTTGCTTTTACAGAGTGCAGTTAGAAAAAGATCCCATTTTCTTACTCTGAATTAGTTCCTTGTGTTTCTAAAGGGGAAAAAAACCCAATATCCTAATGGGATGCAAGCCCTGGCATGTAAGTCAGTCATGCAGAATACAATTTAAGATGTCATTCTCCCATGAACCTCCTTAGTGGTTTTAACCAGTGCATCAAGTAATTGCTCAAATCCTCACTCAACTGAAGGAGATGGAACACATTTGCGTATTTTGGGTTCTTGGGGCAACCCGGGAACTTGGCTTCCTGCATTTCTGGAGCTGCTATAAACCTTCTCAGTAGCCCAAGACCTCCTTAGAGAGCCTCCCGGAAGACCTTATTATCTGTTACTTGATTCACTGATTGGGTAGCAGAAGGTTCTTCAAGAAACCACTTGCACAAAACAACACCTCCCTCTTCTCCAAACCTAGCCAAAGCTCAGAGTGTAGGCTCCAGTGAATTGACAGTTATTTTGATACACAAGCTGTACAGGGGCTGTGAAGTGAATTGAAAGAAAAGGATGCCATCAGCAAAGGCGCGTTGTTGTTTTTAATGGGGAGCAAGGGATGGCTGCTGAATGCTGTAAGGAGCTCTCGGGGTTGTTTCTTCTTCTAGAACACCAGGCAGCAATCTTTCCACACTGGGGTGAATGAATGTTAAAAGTGCAGATATCCAAGAATAAAAATATGTCAGACATGACCTCTACTTCTGGTCTCCAAAAACAGAACGGGTATTACAGTGGTGTCCAAACTTTTTCCAAAGAGGGCCAAATTTGATGAAGTGAAGGGCTGTGAGGGCCTACCAAAGTTGTTAACCTTTTTTTAGGGTTGAAGTTGTTGAGGTCTTTTTAAAGGATTTTATCAGAGAAAATAAACTGCCACAACGGCCGGATTAAACCAGCCGGCGGGCTGGATTAGGTCCCCGAAACAGACTTTGGACATGCCTAGGTACAGGGATGAGAAAATCTGTTGATTTCTCTCAGTTTCTCATTTTTTTCATGCACATTTTATTTGGTACACACTACTGGGCTGGAGAACTGCATTGCACAATTCAGAGAAGAATGAATTTCAAAGGATGGCTGTGTTCACATATTTGTTTTGGAAAGTGCAAATTAAGTATGTTCACTTTTCCATGTGAACTGAATCAAATTTCTCCATCTGTAGATATGTGTTACCACTGAACTCATCTCCAGACATTTATCCAGCAAACTTTCGTTTTTATCCCACCTGCTCACTAGCACATGTGTGGCTCAAACAGAATAGATGCTTATTCAGAAACACTTTTCTGGCTTAAACATGTTAGCTAGGTTTAGGCATAGTGTGTATCTCATGGTGAACCCCGCAGCTGCATGCACTCTGGACTTTAAGAAGGCTGCTTTCAAAAAGCTTAAGGAACTACTGGGTGAGCTTCCCATGGTCAGAAATACTCAAAGAGAACAGAGTCCAAGATGGGTGGGAGTTTGTTGAAGGTGAAATATTGAAGGCACAAAGACAGACAATTCCAACAAGAAAAAAAAATGTGGGAGGCATCTAAAGAAACCAGTGTGGCTGCATAAGGAGCTTGCAGATGTAAGAAGGGCATGTATAAGAAATGGAAGAAAGGAAAAATCATGAAGAAATGGTATTACACAAGTAGCCAAAAGTTGCAGGCAAGAAGGTCAGGTGGGCCAAAGCTCAGAATAGTTGAAAAAAGTGCCACAGGGTCCCCTATAGAGATCGAACCTGCAACCTTGGTGTTACCAGCCCTGTGATCTAACCAACTGAGCTATCATTTGATAATTTGTATTTTAAAGGAACAGACAGAAGCACAAAAAGCGAACGGCTGCTTTAGAGAAGGAAAGACTGGCCAAATCTCCAGGCACAGTTGCTCAGTATGTGTTATTGTATTATTTTTTCCAGCAGAGCTCAAAAGTAATACTGATAATGTGTGGTTGAACTGTAAAAATTGAGCCAGCAGAGTCCTCAGGAGGATGGCAAAGATATAATGTTAGCTGCTAGGGCTGAAGCAGTCAAAAGCTTACCTTCTGTGAAGAGAAAGCTAGTAGAAAATAATGATTGGACTTGATTCGATTTTTACTTTAACCTAAAAAAAAAAAATCAAGAGTAAATGCACATTTCATAACAAAATAATGATTTGGCCAATTAAGATTGGTTTGGCCTTACCTCTTGCACTAGGTCAGAGACCACCAGCCTATGTGGTTTTGTTATCCATGTAAATTGCCCTAAGATTGTTTGTGAAGAAGGGTGGCATAAGAATTATCGGAAAGGAATAAAATAAAAATGATGGCATCTGGTTCCTTCATTGCAGTTTACCTCATGGAGTCTCAAGGGCAGAGTCAGGTGTTGAAAGTCCTATCCCCCTGGCTGGCTTGATGGCACCTCAGAACGTGTTGACATCTGTAAGGTACCCATGTCCCAGCAACCCACATCAGTAGATACCCCTCCCTGCTTTGGGTCATTGTGTGAAGCATCAGAAGACCGTGGGACTCTAGGGAATGGAGGAGCAATTCAACTCAGTTCACATTCAAATGCAAACTTACCTTATCTGCAGAGCCCGAAAAGTTACAGTGGTACCTCTGGTTACGTAGTTAATTCGTTCCGGAGATCTGTTCTTAACGTGAAATCGTTCTTAACTTGAATCACCACTTTAGCTAATGGGGCCTCCCGTTGCCGCCGCGCTGGCGCTGCCCGATTTCTGTTCTCATCCTGAAGCAAAGTTCTTAACCCGAGGTACTATTTCTGGGTTAGTGGAGTCTGTAACCTGAAGCGTCTGTAACCCGAGGTACCACTGTATAGAAACCGAAACTCAATCATCTTTCAAAATTTGCACTTCTGTGAATATTGTGGTTCTCCAGCTGAGCAGTGTGAATAACCACAATAACGATAAAAAACTAGTGTAAAGTGTGCCTAAAAATGCATGTTAGTAAAAATGTATATAATAAAAGCATGCATTATATTAAGCAAGCATGGATACAAAAATGCGTACATTAGGGGAAATTCACACTACTGATGAATTTTTTTGAGGATGTGGTTTTGGGGTGCTTTTTCTTTTTTGCAAACTCACATGGAAATGTACAGAAGTGAACTTAAGCCTATAAAAATGAGAAAGAGAGAGAGAGAAAAGCCTGTATTGACAAAATCTGCCCATCCCTAGTGGGATGTGACACATATTTTCTCATAGGACAGAACAACGACCCTTGGTGCCTTTGTTTCAGTCTGTTCACCCTGGCCAATTAGTTGAGCGAGCAGCCCCAATCCTTGGCATGTTTACACAGGAGGCGAGCCCTGCCGATTCTACGATTCTACCATTTCGGTGCGACTTTCCCCCAAGTAAAGACTGCGGTAGGGGGAGAAATTAAAGTGAGCGAACAATGTTTTCAGGACCGTGGTGCAATACTGGAAACCCAAACTTCAGCACCAAGTTGGCTTAATGAGATCATCTGCTGAGAAATATTCTCCCCAGCTTAAGGGGATGGAGGGCAAATCGAGTAGCGGGATAGGATGAAAAAACAAAACAAAACCCAGAAAGGCAAAAGAACAGGAGTAGAATGCAGAGAAGGAGGTGCTCCTGGTGATTTACTGTGGGCTGTTAGAAGAAAGTGACTTGCCAATTCATAAATTCACGGCAAGCCTGTTTTTTGTATTATCATCTCTATTATCTTCAGTCTTCAGGATTGATAACGTACTACAGAAGTAATCTCTAGCCCTTTCAGTCTCTGTCACCTAACTCACAGACAGCTTCTCCTTCTTTATGGCTTTGCTTCAACTCTGTTTCCGTGACATGCTGTGTGTTTTCATGCTGCTTGAGGGATTCAGAGACGCTTCAATATGAAGCTTTTTTTATTTTATGGGAAGCAGTTCCTGGGGCTCTGACTACCCTATGAGCCTGTGCATATGAATAATATTAGCTCTAAAAACTCACGCAGTCTTTGGCTGCTCTAACAAGAGCAGAGGGTCCTGATCACAGGAAATGATTGTTCCACGCTAACACTCGTTCCATTCTGCACTGCTCAGGCCATGTCTGGAACACTGTGTCTGGTTCTGAGTGCCCCATTTTGAGACAGAGATTGCCCAATTAAAGTGTGTCCAGAGAAGGGGGGACCAGGATGCAAAGGGGTCTTGGAAATCAGGTGCTATAAGGAATGGTTGAAAGACCTTGGGATGAAGAAGAGAAGATTAAGAGGAGGCGTGACAGCTGCCATCAAGTCTGTGAAGGTCCATCACACAGAGGATGGAGCAGACACATCGTCTGTCTGTTGCTCCATGGGGCAGGACAAGAACCAACGGGTTGAAATTGCAGGGAAAGACATTTCTGCTGAGCATCATTCTTCAATGGAAAGATCTGTCTTAGAGTGGGACAGCCTGCCTTGGGAGATGGTGGGCTCTCTTCCCATAGAGATCTATATTATAAGTAGAGGCTGGAAGGCCATAGAGTAAAAGACTGTAGCTCATGGAGAGTGTGTATGCTTTGCATGCAGAAGGTTGCAGCTTCAATCCCTGGCACCTCTAGGTAGGGCCGGAAAGGAGTGCCTGTCTGAAACCCCATAGAGCCACTGACAATCAGTGTAGACAATGGTGAGCTGCTTGGACCATTTGGTCTGATGGGTATAATGCATCTCCCTAGGTTCCTATGTCAGGGATGCAGTAGTTGCATTCTGGATTGCATATCCTGCATTGAGCAGGGGGCTGCCCTGGATGAGGCCATCCAAGGTTACATACATACATACATACATACATACATACATACATACATACCTCCAGATTTCACATAATGCTAATGGGGTCTGAACTAGTAGCAACTGACTGGGAGTGAGATCTTGAGGTGATGGTGGATAGCCTCAAGAAAATGTCAAACCAGTGTACTGCTGGTGTGAAAAGCTGAATTCCATGGTAGGGATCATTAGGGGAAGGGATTGACATAAAACTGGAAGTATCACAGTGCCGTTGCAAAAATCTGTGGCACAAACTGTGTTTGGAATACCTGTGCACAGTTCTGGTTACTGCACCTCAAAGAAGACATTGTAGAGCTGGGGAAAGGGCATAAAGGGGCATTCAAAATAATCATGGTGGCGGAACAGTCTCCCACCAGAAAAGGCTACAGTATCGGGGGCTTTTTAGTCTGGGCAAAAAAAGCATGTGAATGGGGAAATGAATAATAGAATTGTAGAGGGGACCCTGAGGATCATGGGGCCCAACCCCAGGAATATGCAGCTGCCCAGGGATTGAACTTGCAACCTTGGCATTATCAGCACCATGCTCTAACCAACTGAGCTATCCAGCTGATCTCACAAATGTATAGAAGTATGCATGGTGTGGAGGAAGTGGTCAAAGAGTGGAGTTTTTCTCCATCTCACATAACACTAGAACTTGGGGGCATTCAATGAAGCTGAACATCAGAAGATTTGGGACAGACAAAAGAAAGTACTCCTTCACACAGCACAGAGTTAAACTATGGAATTAGTTCCCTCAAGAGGTAGTGATGGGCATCAACTTGGCTGGCATTTAGAGTGATTTGGGCAAATTCAGGGAGGATGAAGCTATCAATGGAGATGGAATACCAATGAATATCCATTGCTGGGGAACACAAGTCAGGAGAGTGCTGTTGTGCTCATCTTCTCTTTTTGGGCTTCCTTTGTGTTTAGCACCTACCTTTATTCTCTGTTTTAAACTGCACTTTTGTTTGGTGTTGCGTTCTATATTGTTTTTAATTGATTTTAATTATATCATTGTTTCGTTATGACCCAGCCTGGGCCCTTTTGGTGAAGGTTGGGTATGGATTATAACCATAATAACAACAACAATAGTAACATCAACAACATCTGGAGGGCCATGTGAGAACAAGATGCTAGATGGGCCTTTTGTCTAATCCTAGCATGGTTCCTCATGTTTTCTTGGGTTATTTTGTATAGGGATTTGCAAAGATCACATTCATCCAGCACTCTCCAAGTTCCTTTGCACTGCAGTCAGAAGAGGCCAACTGCCCTCCACGGGGCTATGAACCCCTCTGAGATTCATTACTGCTGCCTCAATTACTCAATATTCAGTATCATGTCTACTGTGGCCTTTTCTCAGGAGGTGAGTGATATCTCACCATGGCATTATCCAATATCCCCTGTCCCCAATACGCTGGGTGAATAATTATCAGCTACTCTTGTTCACCCAAGCCTATCTTTATGTCCTTAGCGGAATTGGCTTCTTCTGTCTGTTCATAATCAGATAGAAATTGGCTCAGGAAGCAAACAAGCCTTTCAGGGCCTTTGGAAAAACAAAAGGCTCCGCAGCCACCACAAACAGCGAGAGAGCGTTCTCATGTTTCTCTGGCTTCCTTGCATGTTATCACTGGTTGCACACCTCAGTCTATGTTCATGGAGTGTGTCTGCTCCCAAGCGTATGTGTCCATCATAAACCAAGGCACTCCAGGCTCCATACCCTATGCAAAATGCTGTGCCTGCAGTGAAGGTTTTAAGAACAGAAGAAAAGCCTCTTGGATCAGGCCAATGCCTCACCTAGTCCAGCATCCTGTTCTCACAGTGGCCAACCAGGGCAAGGGCACTCTCCTCTCCTACAGTTTCCAGAAAATGGTATTCAGAAGCATTGTTGCCTCTGACCGCGGAGGCAGAGCATAGCCAGCATGGCTAATAGTCATCAATTCCTTTAACTATTCAGTGTTTTTTTTCTGGAAGGATGCATGTAGCAAAGGACAAGGGCGAAGCCATGTGAAGTAAGACTGGGATGGGAAACACGTGGCCCTCCAGATGTTGTCAAACTCCAGCTCCCATCATCTCAGCCACTGGGAATTGGAGTCCGTCGATATCTGGAAGGCCGCAGGTTCTCTGCACCTGAAGTAAGAGAAAAACATCCAATGCAGGGTTGAGAGCAGAAGCTTCACAAAGACTGGTTTTCATGAAAGAAGATCATTGCTCCTCACAGGGTTCTACTGACGAATAATGAGGGTGCATGTGATGGCTTTGTGGCGGCAGATTCCATCCTTGATCTGGGCGCTATAATTAGAATGCTTATAAATAGTTCTTCTGTATATAGTGAATGGAAGGTTCTCACAGTTAGAGCAGGTGGTGACCCTGGAGGTGTGTGCATGTACCTGCAGAGCCACCACACACCTGGAGCTCCCTTCGCCTTGCGACAACACCTGCCACATCCGTGTCCCGATAAGCACAGCAACACCACCAGGAGAATGTACTGCCATTGTCCCTCATCCTCGTGAACCAGTGCCGAGATGAGCTGAGAATCTCCCTGTATGGGAGAAAGGAATAAAAATGGCCCGCATCATGGTTCATTATGAATAAGAAAAGTCAACTTGTAGATGCATTGTGGAAGTGAGAAGGGGGAGAGCGAAATCATGATGACTTTCTTCTTGCAGGCTAAATTAATTAGGAAAGGGAGAAAATATACGATGCTTTCTCTCCTAAGCAGCGGCAGGCTTGCGGATATCTACATGCTCCTTTGTGCTTCTTTTTGCTGAGACAGGTTTGTCAGATTCCCCTCCCTTCTCCTACTCCCCCCGCCACGTACACCCTAATACATACATTTTGAGCAAGGCAAAGGAGATTTCTCTGTGGGTCCATCAATCGCTCTTCCCCACTGTTTATAGGAGACAGAGAAAGCAAGCAGAACACAACCTTTAATTAGCACCAGGCAGGGCAAGCCTATCCCTCATTCTTCGCACCTTACTTTACTCTGGTTCGTCTCTCCTGATTTTGACAGAGCTGCTTTTGATTTACTCCAGAGAACCCACCTTGGTGTCTGCCTGATCTACAGATTGCACCTTGCAAACAAGGAGTGCTGGAATGGAGAGAAGCAGCGGAGGGGCCACAGGGAGAGGGGGGAGGCAGGCAAAGGAGGAATGGCAAATGGAAAGAGAAGAATAATTATCCTGCCTTAACCTAATGTTGTTAATCTATATTGGCCATTACAATCTCGAGCATCCTGCTTAGTGGGGTATGCAATCTCATAGCGCCAGGATTTTTATGCAAGGAGTGTATCTAATATAGCGGACGGCCTCCTCATCCATCATCATAATTACTGTGTCATAATTTGCTGCCCTCCTTTGCCTCTGCCGCGAAGAGATAGGGGAGGCCTTTAAAGTGCTTGAGAAGGTTAAAAAAAAATTAGAGGAGGAAATCACAGGGTGTTTTATGAGGAAAGGCAACCCGTATTTCTGCCCTATTTATTTTCTACATTTGCCTGTCAAAATGGAATATATATTTCATCGAGGAAGTATAAATTTCATCCGGGGTTCCAGGCGGGGGTGGAGGGCGTGACATGAGTTTGGTCAGCCCAAGACATTTTGCTGCTGGAGGCAAAGGACAAGATCCTTCTCCTCCCGCTGCACGTTCTGTGTACAGATCTAGATGACAGGAGCCCAGCTGTTGGAATTGGGTTGAGATGGCAGGTTGTGATAGAGGAGGAGAAGGAAGAAACAGAGGAGGGAAGCTGAATGGGGGGGCACCTGGAATGGAGGAAGGGGGCATCTCTCCTTTCCAACCTCACTTTCAGTCACTTTGGGAGGGTGGGGGCAGTTGTTTTGAGATAGGGAAAATTATGGATTTTTTGTGTTTTTAAAAAATACAACAATGCAGCGGGTGCCTCTTCCCCCAGTTCCATTGGAATACATGAAATGGATCCAAGCCATTTTGCATGCACTTCACCAGCCAAGCAATGTGTACAAAAATTGCATATAAATTAAATTATGCATTGAAAACCATATACTGGTAAAAAAAAGCATACAAAATACATCGTGTGAGGGGAAGTTGCTTTGCAGAAATTTGTACATTTGGGCAAATTCGGTAGGAGGCAGTCACACAACAATGCTGACAATTTTTCATGAGAATGGTCATTTCTCCCCCACAAACTGATGTAGGATGTGGAGAATGCAACTTAAGATCAGAAAAATGTGAAACTGAGAGACCAAAGTTGACATATCTGCCTGTCGTCCCTAACTGAGAAATATGAAGTATTTGATGTGGTCTCCCTACTTACTACTTGCGGGTGGCGCTGTGGTCTAAACCACTGAGCCTAGGGCTTGCCGATCAGAAGGTCGGCAGTTCGAATCCCCGTGACAGGGTGAGCTCCTGTTGTTCGGTCCCAGCTCCTGCCCACCTAGCAGTTCGAAAGCACATCAAAGTGCAAGTAGATAAATAGGTACTGCTCTGGCGGGAAGGTAAACGGCGTTTCCATGCACTGCTCTGGTTTGCCAGAAGTGGCTTAGTCATGCTAGCCACATGACCCGGAAGCTGTCTGCGGCCAAAAGCCGGCTCCCTCGGCCTATAGGGCGAGATGAGCGTGCAACCCCAAAGTTGTCCGTGACTGGACCTAACAGTCAGGGGTACCTTTACCTTTATAGATGGAAACATTACTTCCCTGATTTCTGCATTTGTCTACATGTTATGTTAATGCACACAGTTTTATCTGGATTGTGGCCATGTTTGATGAGAGAATTGTGGTGTCCTGTGGCTTTGAACAATTGAAAAGATCACGAGCTTTTATTCTGATATTTCATTTCATTTTTAGCACTGTGCTGTTTTGTTGTTGTTTTGTTGTGATTTTTTTTAATGACGTCTTTCCAATTGTGATTTTATCATTTTGCCACATGCTGCCCAGAGAGCAGTGCTAGACATCTGCCCATAAATATCCATTGCCAGGAATTCTGTGCAATACATGGGAGAAAGTCCCATTGAACTCAGTGAAACTTGCTTCTAAATAGGCATGCGTAGAAAAATATATATGAAAATCAGTAGAAAGTTGCAGAATCAGGCTAGAAAATTTAGATGACTGCTGGATCATCCTTCTTCCCTTCCTCAGAAATAATTTGATGGGACTTCCCATTTCATAAAAGAAAATGTAAAAGTTTCCACTGTGGGTTTGAACAAAATGTATATTGAACCTAGCTGTTGTTGGCATTATAAGGTAAATTCGTGCGTATCAGAATATTTAAAGCGTCTTAAAACCAGCTAATATTATTCTATTGCTGGAACAGATCTAAATGTAAATTTTAATTTATTTATTTTTAAAAGGAAAAAAAATGACTTTCTCATCCATTTCCATCACTAGTATTATGTAAAAGATGACACTTATCAGCTATCGAGAAGAGCAGCTTTATTAAATGTTAAATAACCTTTAACAGCAGCATATTTAATCATAAAAAGTTAAACTGACAGTGGTGTGGTTCGCACGGTATCACCTCAAAACTCGACAGCATCATTCCTCATATATATTGATAAGTACAAGACATCCATAAAATCGCAGGCTCTGTAGCCTTCTATTTATGAGAGGCCATCTAAAACTCATTCATTGCAGGTAATATCAGTAAGTCAATTCAGCTTAGCCTGATAGCTCATAACTTCTTAGCCTGTTGTATTTACTGAGCCATAGACTGGCCTTTCTTGGAATGTGCTTGAGAAAATGACTTGTACTGAGAGACTATTTCTTCTCAAAGTATAATCAAGTGCTTCAAAATGAACTCCATAACTGCAGCTCCAGACGGCATTAGATCTCAGCAATGCTATTGAAACAACGGCTTAGGTAATGCTTTGAAAGGCGGACCAGAGACCCTGCGCCACCTACGTGATTGTAACAACCCAGGCAGAGAAATCGTGAACGAGCCTGCCAAATTGAGGTGGGCTGTAATGGGAGCGTTTTGCTGCCCACAGTGGATCTTGCCTTATCTTTCCATGTCCTTTATGAGTCCTGCATAGGCCGGCCTGAGAGCTGGACAAAAATACTCTGGGCATGCAGCTATAACCGCCACCTGGAAAACAGCCGTGGATCAATATTTTAGCATAACCCTCAAACGTCCCGATTTGTCCGGGACACCCCAGAATTAAAGAAGTCACCCTACGTTCTGATGGTATCCTGGAATGCCCTGTGTTCTCCCTCAAGCACTGACACCGCTGAGCTTGGAGAGGAGGATGAGCCAGTTAAGTCCAGTCAAAGACGACTATGGGGTGCAGCGCTCATCTTGCTTCAGGCTGAGGGAGCCGGCGTTTGTCCGCAGACAGCTTTCAGGGTCATGTGGCCAGCATGGCTAAACCGCTTCTGCCGCAATGGTACACCGTGACAAGTGACAGAGCACACGGAAATGCTGTTTACCTTCCAGCGGCAATGGTACCTATTTATCTACTTGCACTGGTGTGCTTTCGAACTGCTAGGTTGGCAGGAGCTGGGGTAGAGCAATGGGAGCTCACCCCATTGTGGGGATTTGAACCGCCGACCTTCTGATTGGCAAGCCCAAGAGGCTCAGTGACTTAGACCACAGCGCCACCCGCAAGCGGGCGGTGCTGGCTCTTGTGATGGTGCCGTGCTCTTGTGAGCCAGCTGACTCCTGTGAGAACGCAGCAGCAAAAGGCACATGTTCTGATGTTCATCACAGGAATGTTGGAGGGTATGAGTAAGGCCAAAAGCCAGTCATTTGGTACCACAGAGGGAAAACCTACATCAACCATTTGCCCAGACTGAGTAGAAGTGAAAGATATGGGAGCTTTCTATCCGACAGTGGCACTGGCTTGACCCTCGCTGTTGACTGGTATCCTGCACCAAGGGAATTCTAGGTTGTTGTGTGAATGTACCAGTTATAACTGCTACCATATTTCCTAGGGAGCAGCAAGTCAGTGCCTGGTCCTGCATGCCCCTTGTAATTTCTTCAATTGCTTAAGGTGATTTTTATTATTAAAAAAGAAAGCTTTAAGATTGACTAAGAAATTAACGCTTTGTCAGATATTGGGCCCCTGCTGTACTGTTGGCATCAACTCCTTAACGAATCCTCGACGGCTGTTGCTGCTGTGGTAACAGGATTAATTTTTCAGCGTGTGTAGGATGCCGTTTAGCATATGTGGCATGTGGAGAATCAGGGGATAAATGAAGAAAGAAGGCCAACAGAACAGGTGCTCCCTCTGAGGATTTTTCTCTCGTTCTCCCTCCCTGGGTGTACGCAGAAATAGATTCAGTTTAAACTTATTTGGTGGAGTGGAAAGCTAAAAATGGGAAGAAAGAGAGAGAGAGAGGAGGAAATGCTATGAAACAGAACGCTCCCAAAAAGTTTGCCACACTGGTGTTGGAAATCTCCACACAAAAAGTGCATGGCGCGGTCGTGAATGGGTCTTTTTCAAGCTTGTACAGAATGCTGAGAAGCTGAAACGGCAACAGGAGCCCTGACTGACATCTGTTTTATACGGCTAACAGCAGCGCTTGCTTAAAACAACGTTTAAAGAGAAGATTTGGCTCTTATTCCCAGATGCAGACCCGTTCCCTACAATCGCCTCATTGTGCAATGAACATTTCCACAGAAACCATCAAGTTTGTATGGCGGGGAGGAAGCCAAGTGTCAGGTAAAGGCTGAGGCCCCTTTCCCAAGCACAAGCTCCCTGCCATTCTTGAGCACGATCCAAGGTGCTGGTTTCTACAATAGGTCCTCCAACATGCGGCACCACGGTGCCCTCAGACATGCCCCTCATGACTGCCAAGGCTCTTTGCCCCTTCCAGTTCCTTATTTTAAAATTGTGACTTTGTGACCTTTTCTTCTTTCTTTATTTTTATGTATGTGGTTGTGGCCTGCTGTTCTTTTATCATTATTAATACCCACACTTCATCATCAGGTCCCAGGCAGGTTACAACAATTTAAAATTCGAAGCAGTTCACAACCATAGGAGTAGGGTGGGCTCTTCTGTTTCTTGGGGGGCAGTGGTATTTTTTTTGCAGGTGGGGGAGGGGAGTAGTTTTGGGGAGAGTAGTTTTCCTGATTTTTAAAGGGGGAATTCTCAGTACCATCCATTTTTCTTCTATGAATTGGGTATTTTGTGTCACCCAAGACACAGCCTTAGGTTTCCTAAGGTGCACCCATGTACCCTAAAAGTGGCCTACGGATGGCGAGGCACTTTTTGATCCAGCAGACTAGATAAAACGGTTCTCTACTCCTGTTGCTAAGGAAGCATGGTAAGACCTTCTAAACATAGAATCAGAATTGTAGAGCTGGAAGTGACACCAAGGGTTATCTATAGTCCAACCCCTTGCAATGCAGGAATCTCCATACATGATGAGTGGACATCCAACCTCTGCTTAAAAACATCCCAAAAAGGAGAGTCCACAACCTCCCGCGGGAGACCATTCTACCGTCAAGCAGTTTTTACCGTCCGAAAGTTCTTCCTGATGCTTAGTTGGAATCTCCTTCCTTGCAGCTTGAATAATAATAATAATAATAATAATAATAATAATAATAATAATAATAAATTTTTATTTATACCCCGCCCTTCCCAGCCAAGAACCGGGCTCAGGGCGGCTAACACTAATTAAAATCACAGCAAAAACATAAACACAATCAATTTAAAATAACAGATTAAAATACAAATTTAAAATTCAATATTAAAGCTGCAGTCTCATTTTCAAATAACCCACCAATAAAAGAATGAAGCATAAATATCAAACAGAAACCAACCCAAAGGCCAGGTGGAACAGCTCCGTCTTGCAGGCCCTGCGGAAAGATGCCAAATCCCGCAGGGCCCTGGTCTCTTGTGATAGACTGTTCCACCAAGTCGGGGCCAATACTGAGAAAGCCCTGGCCCTAGTTGAGGCCAACCTAGCATCTTTGTTGCTCGGGACCTCCAAAAGATTATTATTTGAGGACCTTAAGGTCCTACACGGGACATACCAGGAGAGGCGGTCCCTTAGGTACGAGGGTCCTAAGCCGCATAGGGCTTTAAAGGTCAAAACCAGCACCTTAAACCTGACCCTGTACTCCACCGGGAGCCAGTGCAGCTGGTAGAGCACTGGATGAATGTGGTCCTGCGGCAAAGACCCGGTAAGGAGCCTTGCCGTGGCATTCTGCACCCGCTGGAGTTTCTGGGTCACTGGACTGCACAAAATAATGGCTGGAGCTGTCCAGTACCACAATTTACATGTCCAAAGAGCGAGCTCTGTGGCCATAGTGTCAAATGGATGGGCCTTTCCCCCATCTCACTTGGGTGGGTGTCACCTCATCCTAGGATGGGCACAAGAGGCAGGGAGCTGGGCGTGTGTGAGTTTTGCTTATGCTGGAAGCTGGGGAGACTGAGGCATGTCTTGCTCCATGCTGGACCCATGCTGTGAGTGGGGCCTTCCCTGGAAACCTAATGGGGAAGCAAGGTCTGCTGGAGTGTTTATGCTGTGAGCCCTTCCACCCTATGCTCAGAATGTATATATGTGTAAATGAAACCATATATCCTAAAGACACCACCGTCTCCCTTGACTTCCATTCCAAAGAAACTGAACTCTGGATAAGTGCAAGCATTCCTGAAGTCTCTCACTGTTGGAGATTGGGGTACGTGCAACAGTATAAATAGTTATTGGCCCAATGCCACCCAATAATTTCCAAGAACTGCAGCTACAGGGACATTTTTCTGATTAACACCTCAGATTTTGTTTTATTAGAACTTGTAAATACAACTCTAGAAAATAATGTGGGGAAACAAGTTTCAACTGAAATGATACTTTTGTAGAAATTAACCAGGAGGAGATCGGAAACACCTCAAGGTATTTGCTTTGTGGCCTGTAAATCCATTTAACCCCTTTTGCCAACCTACGTTAAAGTCAGATTGTTTCATAACCAGGAGAGCAGCCCCAATGAAAACATATGGTTCAAGCTGAAATTCAAACTTTGTTACATCTTCCATTAATGGCTGCTTAATATGTTTCACAGTCAACTTAAACACCAGGAAAGGAAATCACTCCCTTTATCGCTCGCCTCTTTGAAATCCAAATGGCAAAGCCCTACATATCCACAATACATGGTAGCAAATCATCTTTCATGTTCCATGGGAAGAGAAGTATAATTAAAGACATCTTGTCGCCCGGCTGCCATTAGTAAGGGATAAGAATTGATCTGTCTGCAAACTTCATTCTGATCGGCTGCTTTTGTGATCATAACAGAGGTTCACTTAATATGTTGTCGTTGTCACACGGTGCTACTACCCTAACATGGAGGTAATAACGTAGGTGGGTTTTTTTTTTTTGCTGCCCCCCCCCCTTTTGCAGAGCATTTCATTTTTCACTGGGCAAAACAGGAGGGATGAAAGGAAGGCACGTGCGTGCAAGGCATGCAGCAGGGGAATTGGCTGGGGGAAAGGAGCAAGATATATAGCGTGTTGTTATTTTTTTTTTTAATAAATGAAGGAAGAAATTGGCCCTGAAAACTGGGAAGAGAAAAAGAGAGATGTACATTTTCAGAACCGAGCAGAACACACATTATCCCAAATCCACAAGTGCAAGAGAGTTTTTGGGTTCTCGCTGACGGAATGCTTTGACAGAATGATTACATCCTGCACTCACACCATACATTTAAAGAACTTCCCCCAAAGATGCCTGGGAGATGTAGTTTACCCCTCACAGAGCTACAGTCCCGAGCACCTTAACAAGTGATAGTTCCTAGGATTCTCTGGACCCAAGTCATAGGCTTTAAATGTATTGTGTGTTTGCAGCCTAGATGGCGGCAATGATCACTCTGCTGATGTGCCAATAAGAGGGTAAGATACCAGCTTGGTTTGGCCTATAAGCAGGACCACTTCTTGATATCCTTTTTCTGCTGACCATGTGGGCTCAAGCACCCTAGTTTACTTATGGGATGTTTCATCACTGAAGCAGCCAAGTACAACATTTTCCTGTTGCCTAGAGTGGGCACACAGGGGAATGTGGCTCCAGACAGGGAGGACTTCTTTTCATACCTGTTCTGGAGCCTCCTTCCCTTGTGTGTGACCAGGTAGATGGGTGTGACCCTCCCCTTTTCCATTTTCTCCTTTCGGACTCCTCTTTTGGCTCTTAGCCAGCAGCACATGGCTCATCCTTACAAAGGATGGAAGCCACAAGGTAGAAAGTTTGAGGCCTAGCTCAGACTATTTTTCTCTACAACTGTAACTATAAAGGTAAAGGAAAAGGTAAAGGGACCCCTGACCATTAGGTCCAGTCATGGACGGCTCTGGGGTTGCGGTGCTCATCTCGCTTTATTGGCCGAGGGAGCCGGCATGCAACTTCTGGGTCATGTGGCCAGCATGACGTAAGCCGCTTATTTTGAACCAGAGCAGCGCACGGAAACACCGTTTACCTTCCTGCCAGAGCGGTACCTATTTATCTACTTGCACTTTGACGTGCTTTTGAACTGCTAGGTTGGCAGGAGCAGGGACCGAGCAACGGGAGCTCACCCCGTCGTGGGGATTTGAACCGCCGACCTTCTGATCGGCAAGCCCTAGGTTCTGTGGTTTAACCCACAGCGCCACCCGCATCCCTAAAATGTAACTATAACCACAAGATAAAGCCTGCCTTCAGATTACTGCTGTGAACTGAATGTATGTAAACTTTATTCTTACTTTTTTAAAAAAGAATGTCGTTTTATTATTATTATTTTAAGAGGGAAATAAAAGGGGAAACTTACCAGGAACAATCCAGACTGGACAAGCCAGACTGGATTGCTTAATTGAAAAGATTCTAACAAATCCATCAACTTGCTTCTAGCAATCTGCAAGGGAATGTGCTCTGCTGCTTGCTCACTAGCCTGAGTGGGGAGGGATAATATTTAATCAATATACCCTCTCCTACCTTCCTCAACATTCCCACATTACTGAGGATCTAGGATACTTGAAATGAATGGGCTGACTGCACGAATGCCAACAACTGAAAACTCATGCTGAATCTTACCAAGTATGCAGAGCTAACAGAGCACACACATTATGAGGTGGTGGCGATGTTTTTTCTCTTCTTCCCTCTGCCACCACTTCATCCATGGAGTTATGCCCATTTAAGCGCTTCCAGGTGGCACAGGGTTTGCTGGAGTTCCACAAGGCGAACCTACAGCAGTTCATTTGGATGCCTTCACTCAATCCTTTACTGATAATGCCACTCACATTCAGATTGTCTTGGATGCAAACATTATGACAGAATCTAAAGCAGCAGTTTCAGAATCTGCTGCTTGTCACAGTTGTTTGGATCATCTAGCCCAGGCATAGGCAAACTCGGCCCTCCAGGTGTTTTGGGACTACAGCTCCCATCATCCCTAGCTAACAGGACCAGTGGTCAGGGATGATGGGAATTGTAGTCTCAAAACATCTGGAGGGCCGAGACTGCCTATTCCTGATCCAGCCTCTCTTGAAGATGCTATGAGAACGAGCAAGCTGTGGGTCCTTGTCCATGCTGGATAATTAAATTGTATTGGTTGCAAACATTTGGGTCAAGGGTGTTAATACATCTTTATAAGAAGGGGAGATACAGTGGTACCTTGGGTTACAGACGCTTCAGGTTACAGACTCTGCTAACCCAGAAATAGTACCTCGGGTTAAGAACTTTGCTTCAGGATGAGAACAGAAATCACGCGGCGGCAGCGGGAGGCCCCATTAGCTAAAGTGGTACTCAGGTTAAGAATGGTTTCAGGTTAAGAAGGACCTCCAAAATGAATTAAGTTCTTAACCCGAGGTACCACTGTACCTCCATCTGTTTTCAGATGTCTTTTATCACTTGCTGTTTGCCACCCTAGGTGACTTTGGCAGGAGGGGCAGGATACAAATTCAATAAATAAGTAGTAAGGAAACTCAAAGATCAAGTTTTGTTTGTTTGTTTGCAGAACTTATATTTAAATACACACTTATATTAAAACAAAGGTCCACAATATGCTTGCCGCTGACATTCATATGGGAGTGCTGACAGTCACATTTAAATGATCGTCGTTGTTCGCCGGAATTCTCTCAGAAGTTTTGGACAAAATGCATTGTGTGTGTGTGGGGGGGGGCTTAGCCACATCCATAGGTGAATACCAATGTCCCCCAGATTCCAGGCACTCTCTGTAGAAGGTGAAATAAAGTCGCAACAAATCTCAGACCCAGGAATGGGATGCTGTTCCTCACCACAGCTGAATTGCACACTCAATCTTCCCCCCCCCCCAGTTATCTCTCCCAGATCACTAGGCCATGCAACCTTCAGTAAGTTACAGATCTGTGCTCATTAAATTGGGGGAGGGAGAGGGAAGGGAAGGGGCAACCTGCCCATCATGCATATGTTGACAACCAATTTATTCGCTGAAAGATTGTGAAGAATGGCGCGGCGTCTCCATGTCAGTTGGAGGGCACTGTACTGTATTTGTTGTCATCATCATTAGAAGGGTTACAAATGACCACCCCGGAGCCCAGCATATATCTTTTGGACAAAGTGTCAACAAAAAGATAATAGGGGTGATTTCAGACTGCCCTAGTCCTTTCCCTTAGCTATACCTATCGTTGGAAAACATACATGAATTCTCCCTCGCCAAGGTCTCTCTCTCCCACCTGTGCAACGTACACAAAAAAGGAAGTCTAGCTGGATATTCTCATTTGAGATACTGATATGGTGCTGCTGGTGGGCACTTGTTGCTGACAGTGCCAGACTGCAGATTGTCTTCCAAAGGAAACCCATCTCTTGTCTTAATCTGCAGTTGTTTACCTGTCTCTACGTATGCAACATAAGGAATTACTAGCAGACCAGATGGATTGTGCAGGGTTCTAGATCACATTGAGAGTCTGCATGTGTGTTTAGCAGGCTCCCCGCTGCAGACGTGTTATTTATATCTTATCTTTTTTATTTATTTGTAAAAGTAGTTATATACTGCCAACTCATATAGTAAATCCAGATGGCATGCAGCGAAAAGAGACAAGCACAATGAAACATAAAATGCGATTGAAACAAGACAAAATATTCATGAATATGACTGGTTTTATGTACTACTGCAAACTGCCCTGTGATCTTCCGATGACAGGCAGTATAGGAATTTGATAAATAAAATAATAAATAAATAAAGTTTAAACAGCTGCATCAGCCTGTTGAGATGAAAGATTCTTGCATTGCAGGGGGTTGGACTAGATGAGCCTTGGGGTAACTTCCAACTCTGCAATTCAATGATTCTATGATTCTATAATTCCATGATCTCTAAGAGATGCACCAGATCTACCACCATGCATGGTGGTGTGTGTGTGTGTGTGTGTGTGTGTGTGTGTGTGTGAAGGGTCACCAGGGATAAGATAGCAGGCCCAGGGAGCCTCCTCACATGATGCTAATCTTGTAAGGGGACGAATGATTGAAAAGAGCTTCTGTAGACTCCACATTGTCAGGACCGGGGGCGGGGGGGACGACCTAGCAGGTGCCAGGAAACCAAGGAGAGTCTACTTCAGCTTAAGCAAAGTGTGTTTCATCTCTGTTCAGTTCCTTAAATGGCAACGCAAATTCCGAAGCAGTTGAAAACAGTGCCTGTTGGTTGCTTAGCAACCACGGGTCCATCCTCCCTCAGCACCCGTGTGTGAGAGTGAGGAAGGAATGATGGAGGCAGCTCTGTGCAGCAACCGAGCAGCCTGCCAGAACGCAGATGTTGGGGGTTATATGTAGTGCTGGCAGCTGCCCATTGGGACTGGGCGGGTGGAAAGCAAGGTGATGTGCAGTAGGTGGAGCCGGAGACAATGACATGCACAGCCACCCTCTGAATGGCTGTGAGCAGATGGGGGGTGGGTGGCCAATTGAAGTCAGTGGGGAAGTGTCCCATTTGTATGGAGGAAAAGCAGCATGGCTGGGGTGCATGGGGGGGGGGAGAAATGGAAGAATGGGCATCCCAAGCATTGGCAAGCTAGCCAGGAACAGCAGCTAGGAACTATGAGCTCCATATATCTCAGGACCTGGGGGGGGTATTATTTGTGTTTTGCTGTATGTCTTCTTTTAGAAGCAAGAGTACCCTTATGTCAATAATCGATGCTTGCCAAGGGATAGGCCTTGCTCCAATGTCACTACATGGGCCAGGGCCTCCCATATCTGCACATGGGAAAAGGCATATGCATTGAGTGTCGCGCAATGATAAATTAAGCACGCACAGTCTTCATAAACAGAATAAAACTTTTACTTGAGAAAACAAAGTTGTTCATAAACAGCATAGTCAAAGAGCATCCACAGAGTACTCATAGCAGCTATCAAACTCTTCACAGAGACATAGTCTTAGTTACAGATTAACTAGAGTCCTGGAGCCACTCTGTCTGCCTTAGCTTTACATAGCAACAAGCAATACACATACAGTGGTGCCTCGCTAGACGAATGCCTCGCTAGACGAAAAACTCGCTAGACGAAGGCATTCGTCTAGCGGGAGGCTGCCCCGCAAGACGAAAAAGTCTATGGGGCTGCCTCGCAAGACGATTTTTTTTTTTTTTTTTCGTCTAGCGAAAACCGCGGTTTACATTGCCGCTTCGCTAGACGAAAAAACCGCTAGACGAAAAGATTCGTAGAACGAATTATTTTCGTCTAGCGGGGCACCACTGTACACACATTGGCTGAGACACACAGGCACTGAGTGACACTGACTGAGGCCCATGGAGAGGCTGGCTACTTTTATAGGGGAGAATGAGTCATCACCCAAGATGAGTCACGAGTCACAGTGACTTTGCAGTTTCCTGTTAACAGTTACAGCTAGCAGGCTTGAATGATTGTATAGGCCTTGTAGGCCTTGCCTTACTTCTGCTCTTAAGAACCTTTGTCTCACGACACAAAGTTGTACACATGCCACACAACTGAGACCCTTATGAGATTGGGGTCTCAGCCATGTAGTATGTTTATGGATGTACAACTGCCACAAAGAAGAACCCCGATGGATCAGGCCCACTGACCCACTAAGTCCTGCATCCTATTCTCACAGTGGCCACCCAGATGCTTGTGGGAAACCCACAAGCAGGTCCCAAGTACAAGAGCCCTGTCCCCTCCTGTGGATTCCAGCGACTGGTATTCAGAAGCATTGCCGTCTCCAACTGTGGATTTGCCTTTGATAGTCTTCTCTTCCATGAATTTGCCCAGTCCTCTTTGAAAGACACCCACACCGGTGGTCAACATATGTTGCTCAAAACAGGTATGGTGATGGGGCCAGCACAGCAATATTAGTGGCAAGGAGAGCAGATGCTGTCGCGGATTGCTCCACGGCGCTGTAGCAGAGAATTGCAAAAGCCACAGGTTCTTCCTTGCAGTATTCTTTTATTGTGAGCTATATACATACAGACAGTTCATACAAAGACAAGTAGGACAACTTCACTCTCACTCTCTCTGACTCCACTCTACACCACCACACCCTGCTTAACAGGTTCCCCTTTAATACAAGACAACAGCCAATCATCTGTCGGCCCACTCTTGCTGAGTCACTCTGACACAGTAAGGTTTGCAGGTCTATTGCATCAGCTTCTTTTACTTTGCAAGCAAGCTCAAGCCTGCAGACTTACTAGGCTACACAACATTCTATGTAACCCAACAGATGCCCCCCTCCCCATTATTATTGCATGCATGGAGCACACACAAAGAGGACTTGCTCCAGTCTTGCATGTGCCTTGTCTTGCACACTCCTCCTTCTTAAATTCATGACATAAACACTGCTTCAACAACAAAAATGAAATGTTTCCTCTAGCGAGACATGCCGTGACAAGCACCATTTGATTTGAAGAGTGCAAGGCAAGGATAAAGGCGCCCTCTTCTATATAGGCTTAGCTGCAAGAGAGAGTTGTTTGTTGCTAAGCACAAAGCACCGGAAGACCAAAGCCTTTACTCTGCAGGAAGGATAAAAAGCTGGGGCAAATAGAATGAAAAGGAACAGATGTTGGCTGGGAGCAAACACCGGATGGCATTCTGGGAGAAAACCGCAGAAAGTCCATATTTTCGTCTGAAACAGTAGGTGCTTGCTTTATAAGTTTTGCAGTGCAACAGAGTCTTGCTGCCCCAAGACTGACCTAGTTCCTTTCTCCTCCACATTTCTACCATCTCCCTTTGCTGTGGCTTCCTCCCCGCTTTCGATACCCAGTGCGGTCGTCCTTGACTGCGATAACTGTGTGCAGCTTCTTGCAACTAGAAAGAAACAAAAGGTGAAGGAAGAGAAGGCAGAAGTGGTGGAGGAAGCATCTGGTGCTATCAGGTAACCCACATTGTGGCAGTCAGAGACACATTTTGCAGTGCTAAAGAGAAAACAAGGGTGAACATATAGTCTAAGCAAAGTAGAATCATAGAATCCTAGAACTGCAGAGTTGGAAGGGATCCTGGGGGTCATCCAGTCCAAACCCCTGCAGTGTAAGAATCTCAACTAAAGTATCCATGATAGACAACTATCCAACCTCTGTTTAACAACTTCAAAGAAGGAGAGTCCACCACCTTCTAAGGGAGTCCGTTCCACTGTCAGACCGCTCTTACTATTCTTCCTGATGTTTAGTCAGAATCCCCTTTCTTGTAAGTTGAATCCATTGGTTTGGATCCAACCAACCTAGATGGATTAGAAAATTCACAGAGGAGAGGGCCATCAAAGGTTACCAGCCATGATGACTGTTATCTGTCTCCACAGGTGAAGGCAGTAATGCTCCTGAATACCGTACCTGTTGCTGGAAACCACAGGAGTGGGGAGAGTGCTCTTGTCCTTAGGCCCTGCTTGTTAGGTTCCCACAGGCATGTGGTTGGCCACTGTGAGAACAGGATGCTGGACTAGATGGGCCATTGGCCTGATCTACCAGACTCTTCTTATGTTCTTATGAAACTGCCCTGCAATAAATCAAACCATTGGTTCATCTAGCTCATTAATGTCTACACTGACTGGCAGTGGGTTTTGAGAGCTACAGACAAGGAGTCTTTCCTAGCACTACCCTGAGATACTGGGGACTCAGCCTGGCACCTTCCTGCAAAACACAGGCTCCACCACTGGCTATGACCCTTCTTCCCTTTCCAGTGCAACAAAATGTGTTGGGAGAACCTGCTCCGGCTGGTTATGAAGGTTGTTGAAGGCGTGAGGAGTTTTAGGAGTTCCACCACTAGCAGAAGGAGGCCAAAATATGACCAGAGCTTGTAGTTCTGAACGCGAGCGAGCTCCCTTCAAACTGAGGCAGGGGCAGTACAGCGTCATCAACTCAACATCAACAAAATGTAACAGGCCCTTCCGGGCGGGAAACAGCCTCCCCTAAGATTTGCCTTTCCTCTATCTTCCTTTCCTTCTGCGCGGCAGCGTGGAAGGATCAACGCCGGCTATCGCGCGGGAAACGCTAACGCAGACAGGTCTTTCACCACAAATGCTAAACTATTAGTAGTAGTGGGAGCTGCGTGTATCCTCTCTTTCTCTTTGTTCGTTTCTAAACACATGCAGGGACTGCAATAACATAGTTCATTGTATTGGGTATCAGCAAGATGACTGGGAGCTGAGCAATATGGTGAAGGATAATTTTTTAAAATCTAAAATCACGGTGAAAACCCCAGGCCGGAAACAGAATGTTTCTTTCTTTCTCTCTAAATTATGTTAGTAACACAATAGCCTGAAGATATGCCAAGAAGCAACAGAAGCAGCGTCTCCAAAGGAAGATAGACTAAACTGGTACATCAGAGTGGTCCCAGATGGTGCTGTTGGTGGTTGATGCTATATAGCTTTAAAAAACGTATGCCAGCAAAATATGCTCTTTTGGAAGCCTACACCTGCAGACTAAAAGCAAGCTTATGTATAGAGCATTGCGCCAGTTGCACATACTGAATGTGTCAGACACGTTTTTGCTTGCCAGAGCCGCTTCTTCCAGAGGGGAAACAAATATGCCCCTCAGACTGCTCCTCAACACTCCCCTTCATGAATGTTCTCCAGGTGCTTCCCCGCAGACTCAAAGGTTTCCAGAATTTTCTCTAAAAGCAGGAGTACCCAATGCACTGGTCTCCCAACTCCCATAATCCTTGACCAACACTGTCTTTGGTGGCTGGGGCTGATGGGAGTTGGAGCCCAACATTTAGAGGGCCCTCCCTGCTCTAAAGGTTTGCTACCTCACCTGTATTTGAAATCTGACAGTTGGCATTTTTCAGCATTTGACCATTATCTAGCTGATAATGGAATGATCATTCTTAAGTGTTTTGTTTGTTTGTTTTCACTTTCAGGGAACACTTTCCACATTCACTTGTGTGACGATGAACCCGCGCGTATCTGGCTGCGGAACCATTGCAAGCTGCAAAAGATTCTGGGGGTATGTTTAGGAGGCACGCACAGCAGTTTCCACAAGGCCTCAGCATTGCCCGTTGTGAACTGAGAGTGCCCTGTGCCTTCCCCTTGCGAAGATGGGAAGCTGGCCTTTAGCTGTTCTCTGATGGAGAAGTCCATCAGAGATTCTTCAAACATCCAGCAGTTTTATAGATGCTTTCAAGGAAACAAAAATAAGAATGAAATAGATATGGAAGGTGTTCGCTTGGTTACTTCCCAAGTTCCATCTGGGATAGAGGCAGGAAGCAGGAAATGGCCCCCTTTTGGAACCCGCTGCCTGAAAGGCCTGATTCCCCTCATGTATTCCTTTGGACAGTGTTCTCGAAGCTACTAACATGAGTTTGGCCAAACTGCGGGAGGCAGTGAAGGATAGGCGTGCCTGGCGTGCTCTGGTCCATGGGGTCACGAAAAGTCGGACACGACTGAACGACTGAACAACAACATTCCTTCAAACGGACAGCAGAATCAGTTGCAGGAAGGAACAAAACTGCGTTTCGATAACAAGAACCTCACAGTTATTAATTATGCCCATCATCCACAAGGGTGGTGAATTTTCTACATCCGTGTATCAAATTTATCCCAGCCTGAGCTATTTTTCCCCCAGCCGAAGATGACACTATCAGAATGAAAATACAGTACACAAAGTGCTAAGTGCTCAGCTCCTTGTAACTATCCCTATTCATCAAAATGATTCACAAAGTATTTTAATTAAGTGCAATTAGAATTTGCTGGTTAGTTAGCCACAGACCCACCTTTCACTCATAGATGCATCTAAGGACCCATTTCTTACTTTATTTATTTTCACTCTCCCAAAAATTATGGCAGTCGTGCCGCTATTACGACCCACCCTAGTGGATCCCGATGCACCAATTGAAGACCAGTGCTCTAACCCATGATGTATCTGTTGTGAGCCTCAATGCAAGACAATATTGCATGTGTGCGCACATTGTGCTGTATGGGGTCATGCAAAAGACACCTGATTCAGTGATTCTGATGGGGCCCTGATTTGGGCTAGATCTCTCCATGCTAAACACGGTGTTTAAAACCCTAATTATTTGTTGGCTGGATAACCCAACAAGGATGATATTTACAGTGGTACCTCAGGTTACAGACGCTTCAGGTTACAGACTCCGCTAACCCAGAAATAGTACCTCAGGTTAAGAACTTTGCTTCAGGATGAGAACAGAAATTGCGTGGCGGCAGCAGGAGGCCCCATTAGCTAAAGTGGTACCTCAGGTTAAGAACAGTTTCAGGTTAAGAACGGACCTCCGGAACAAATTAAGTTCTTAACCCGAGGTACCACTGCATTTTAAAAGTTCAGGAATTCAGAAAATTCACACACAAACACTCTGACACACACACATACTTTGTGAACTTCAAACTTCAGCCAGGAACATTGATTTAATTTCACCTCCTGTGATTCTGATTAATGAAAAGTCATTTTTTAGCAGTTAGGAAATGATATGTGAATATTTTGCTAACCTTTCAGATATATGTTAAGGGGATGGCAGGAGATTCTATAATTCCCAAAAATTATGATAAGACATCCATAAAGATGAAGCCGAACCCCCCCCCCACCGCTTATGTATTAGTTATTGTAGCTTAAATGATCATTATTTAGATATCTATTAGGCTTTATATGTAAGGTAAAGGTAAAGGACCCCTGGACGGTTAAGTCCAGTCAAAGGCAACTATGGGGTTGTGGCACTCATCTTGCTTTCAGGCCAAGGGAAGCCGGCGTTTGTCCACAGACAGCTTTCCAGGTCATGTGGCCAGCATGACTAAACCACTTCTGGTGCAACGGAATACCGTGACAGAAACCAGAGTGCACAAAACGCTGTTTACCTTCCACTGCAAGCAGTACCTATTTATCTACTTGCACTGGGGTGCTTTCAAACTGCTAGGTTGGCAGGAGCTGGGACAGAGCAACGGGAGCTCACCCCGTCGCAGGGATTCAAACCGCCGACCTTCTGATCAGCAAGCCCTAAAGACTCAGTGCTTTAGACCACAGCGCTACCCGCGTCCCTTTATATGTATACATGTAAAGCAGTATCGTACCACTTTCAACAGCCATGGCTTCCCCCAAAGAATCCTGGGTGTTGTAGTTTGATAAGATTCTATTTCACAAAATATCCAGCTACATGAATGGATCTGATAAATCATATGGCAAAATGCATACCTTGAAACATCTGCAATAATTTTGATTAAACAGAGTCCACTATCAAAGCCATTTTTTTTTAGCAACGTCTAATGAAACTATGTCAGATGCAAACAACTGCTAACTATACAACATATCTGAATAGAAGTTACCATCCAAGCCTAAACTTTCCAAAAATAGGTTTACTTCACATCTCAGCATAATAAAAGTATCAATGTTAAGAACAGCATTTGCTGTGAGCCAAACATTTTTAATCTATAAAGGTGGGTTAAATCAGGCCAAGTCAAGGTTTTCTTTTTATGACAAGAGACATTAAGGATATTGGTTTCAGGTTAGGAAATGGAGAGCAGTGATGAACCAGTCTGTCCTGCCTCCAGAGAACACCACAAAAACAGAGAAACACATTTTATTCCCAACTAGCTGGCCCAGACACGCGTTGCTGTGGGTTTGTTTATTTATTTATTTTTAAAATTCTCCTGACCCCGTGAGTATTCTGGAAGCTCCTGTTTTCATTCTTCTCTGTCCCTTTAGAGCAGGGGTCAGCAACCTTTTTCAGCCGTGGGCCGGTCCACTTTCCCTCAGACCATGTGGTAGGCCGGACTATATTTTTTTTGGGGGGGGGGAATGAACTAATTCCTATGCCCCACAAATGCATTTTAAAAAAAACACATTCTACTCATGTAAAAACACCAGGCAGGCCCCACAAATAACCCAGAGATGCATTTTAAATAAAAGGACACATTCTACTCATGTAAAAACACACCGATTCCCATTACATAAAAGAACACATTCTACTCATGTAAAAACAGCACGGCGGCCATTTTAAGTGAGGGCACTGGGGACCTTAAAGAGCATTCTCCCCCACCCTAGTCCCAAAATTACGCACCCCAGCGACACAATCCCCTCAGAGCCGGTCTTACTCAGTGCGACCTCTCAGGCATGCCTCCTGCTCCGTCTTTTTTTTTTTGGCGCATGCGAAGCTGCGGCGGCCATTTTAGGTGAGGGCACTGGGGAACACCCCCAGCCCCACCCCCCACCAAAAGCAAGTTCGCCTGCGCCATGTTTCCACTGAGCGGTTTGTGTCAGAAAGTCCTCAGGTGCTTACAGATGGCAGTTATAAAATGGTGGACAGGGCATTGTTGCTCTGGCCAGGTCTGATGATGTCGACGGGCGATCCGCCTTTCTATTGGATGCTGTTGGAGTCTTCATTCCTTTTGCTGGTGAGGTATAATAGGCGCACCATTTTTTGCCTTTATTCTATATTTTAGGCATGACAGGTGTGGTTTTTTTTAATTTTTATGATGCCAGATCCTTCCTTGATGGTCATGTTACGCTTTGTACTAATTTGATGCGCTTTGGTCCAGCGGTTACGGAGAACATCGGTGTCCGCCGCGCACACAATGGGAACATTTATATCCCAATTTAACTCGTTTAATTGAATTGAATTGTGGTAAGGGTAATCAGCTATAGAGCCTATTCCACGGTTTCCAAAACCAGCAGATATGGGTGCAGAAGTTGGAATATTTGCCACAAGAAATTCCCCCATTCCAAATGCAGGAGAAGTCTATTAGGAGATGCAATAGCAGAGGTTTGAGCCTGCAGCCATGGAGCCCCATCTCCTGCCATGTGATTGCAATTTCATGGAAGATAACAAGTGAAATGTGTGTGTTTTGTGTGGAAAAACCAATCCACTAGCATATGTGGGACAAGGGGAGAGGTCCCAGTGGCTCAGTCAAAGACCCTAGATAAGCCTTCCCTAAACTGATGTTGTCCAGCTGTTTGAAACCACAACTCTCATAATCTCTGGCCATTGGTTATGCTGGCTGGGACTCACCTGCAGGGATCACCTTTAGTGTGTATGTGCCTCCTTTATTGTCCCAATTTGTTCCACTAAATACTGAATATTTCTTGGGCATTCTATTCTGAAAAGGCCACGTCTCAGATAGTAGTATTTTATCTGGAGTTCTTATTTCAATGCCTCATAAAAGAAATGTAATTAACAGGAGCACTCCTCAAGAGCTGGCACTGGCTACACTGCTCATTTTTTGCATTATTTTTTTCTTTAAGAATATGATTATGGATGTTGCAGGCCATATGGTAATGCACAATTGATTTAGCATTGCTCATTTTCGGTTACATTACAAATATAATTTCACACGAGTCATTTCAAACAAGTCTTATTGATTCATTCACTCGCTTAATGCTTATTTTAATGCTACGTTGTACAGAAGTTAATATTTCACAGTTGCCCCTGCGGAAAGTTTTATCAAAGCTTGCTACGCTTTTCACACCTGTTTTGGAATACGTCTTCCTCCAGTACCAGTTTGAGACTTGCCTTTCTCTTTGCGTGTCGCCCCCCCCCCCGCACAGAATTTTTTTGTTTCTCACCAATGCAGTGTTGAAAGAAGAGAGGCTGTGGGTGCTTATGTGGTGGCTCTGTGGTCTAAACCAGTGTTTTTCAACCTTTTTTGGGCAAAGGCACACTTGTTTCATGAAAAAAATCACGAGGCACACCACCATTAGAAAATGTTAAAAAATTTAACTCTGTGCCTATATTGACTATATATAAAGTAATTTTCCCACGGCACACCAGGCAACATCTCGCGGCACACTAGTGTGCCGCGGAACAGTGGTTGAAAAACACTGGTCTAAACCACTGAGCCTCTTGGGCTTGCCAGTCAAAAGGTTGGCGGTTCGAATCCGCATAATGGGTGAGCTCCCATCGCTCTGTCCCAGCTCTTGCCTACCTAGCAGTTCGAAAGCACACCAGTTCTAGTAGATAAATAGGTATCGCTGTGGCAGGAAGGTAAACGGCATTTTTGTGCACTCTGGTTTCTGTCACGGTGTTCTGTTACGCCAGAAGTGGCTTAGTCCTGCTGGCCACATGATGCAGAAAGCTGTCTGTGGACAAACGCCAGCTCCCTCGGCCTGAAGCGAGATGAGAGCCGCAACCCCACAGTTGCCTTTGACTGGACTGAACCGTCCAGGGGTCATTTACCTTTACCTTTTACCTGCATGCAGGGAGAGTCAATCATTGAATCGTGCACCTTGCAAACATTCCCTGTGCGTAGAATGATAGAATGCTACAGAGAAGTATAGGCTTCTATTTTTCTCTGACACGTTCGATTTCTGTGTACATGTTGTTGTTGTTGTTGTTGTTGTTGTTGTTGTTAAAAAGGAAGAGCATCCAAACACATGCAAACATGCACCTACAACCTGAATAAGCGCAGTCTAGGTTCTGCTGAAAATATATACAGTGGTACCTTGGGTTACAGACGCTTCAGGTTACAGACACTTCAGGTTACAGACTCTGCTAACCCAGAAATAGTACCTCGGGTTAAGAACTTTGCTTCAGGATGAGAACAGAAATCATGGCGGCAGTGGGAGGCCCCATTAGCTAAAGTGGTACCTCAGGTTAAGAACAGTTTCAGGTTAAGAACGGACCTCCAGAACGAATTAAGTTCTTAACCTGAGGTACCACTGTATTGCCCCTCAGATTTCAGCACACACATACAGACTTACACACAGAGTTTCTGTAAAAAGAGAGCACGGACGATTCATCTGGCGGTTAAAACATTTCAAAGACTCTTTTTAAAATCTCGTTGAAAGCAGCAGGTTTATTATTTTAGCTGCACTAGAACATCTCATGGAAACAACAGGAAGGGCTGTTCTGAGCCTTTTCCACCCATTTGGAGCGTTCCTAAACCTCTGGTTCCGTCTGCAACTGACAAATATCGCTTGATCAGCTAGCCAATCTTTTCCAGCAGTTGCTGAATGCTCACTGTCTGACCACTACGTTTCCACTCGGCTTGCCTGGTCTGACGTTTATTTAACCAAGAGATAGTAAGCCCTCTTCATCTCCCCTCAAGAAAGTGTAGCACAGCATGAGAAATGAACATCGAAACACCATGGAAATGCAGACAATTGGCAGGTAAATTTGTGAAATGTGGAGATGACAGGCTTTTGTTTATTTCATTTGTATTCTACCGTTTGCTCCTCCAAGGAGGTCAAAGCAGGCTATATGGCCCTAGCCACAATGTCTATGTTTTACCTCGACAGACAGAAGGCACAATGCCTCGGAATGCCAGTTGTGCACAGATCCTGCTTTCAGGCTTCCCAAAGGTATCTCATTGGCCTTGTTGAGAACAGGATTCTGGAGCAGGTGGGCCATTGGCCACTGGACTGATCCAGTAGACTACTCTTAGGTTCTTAGGTTCCACCCCACCTGCCATATTTTATCCTCACAACAATCTGAAAAGTAGGTTCAGCTGACATTCGGTGGCTGGTTCAAGGTCATCCAGTGAATTTTATGGCTAAGTGAGGATATGAACCTAGGCCTCACCAGCCCACCTCTTCCCAGATTTACCACTACCACACCATGCTAGCCGGAATCCTATGTGTGGTCTAGCAGTCACCTTGAATTTTCAAAACAAAATAAAAAATAAAAAAATTCCTTCCAGTAGCACCTTAGAGACCAACTAAGTTTGTTCTTGGTATGAGCTTTCGTGTGCATGCACACTGCACATGAAAGCTCATACCAAGAACAAACTTAGTTGGTCTCTAAGGTGCTACTGGAAGGATTTTTTATTATTATTATTTTGTTTTGACTATGGCAGACGAACACGGCTACCTACCTGTAACTTGAATTTTCATTCATTCATTCAATATTTCATTTCGTTATTATATTTTAATTATGAATAGATTTTATAGCTGTAAGCGGCCTAGAAGTCATTTTGGCATATGTGCATCTTATAAATAAATAATGTCAGGAAAGATTTGATTGTGGCACTAATAACTTATCGCTGCCTTATCTTTTATTTCAGATGGAAGACACCACAATTTCACTTGCAGCACATAATTGAAGTGTTGTGTAGTTAACAAATAAGGAACTTAAATGCGCTGGTCAACTCTGGTTTGTGTGTGTGTGTGTGTGTGTGTGTGTAAGAGAGAGAGAGAGAGAGCGCGCAATGGGTGGGGTGTCAAATTATTTTTGAAGCTCTGCTTCCTTTCTAATCATTCAGTCACACCCTCAAGTATGCTGAGTTTGGGCGAGAAGTTGTGTGGTTCCCCAGTGGGGAAAGGTCTCTGAGGGAGAGAGGGATGTAGAGGCCCTCAAGATGATGTTGAACTCCAACTCCCATCAGTCCCAGCAAAGCATGGCAAGGGGTGAATGGAAGCTGTAGGTCACGCAGGTTGGTGAAGGCTATGGTACCTGATGTCAGAGAGAGCACTGGATTGCAGAGCGAATAACTTACAGCTATGCAATAAGAACTATTCTTTTAGCGGGAAGACCCTACAGCTCTGTTTCCAAATTCCTTGAAGAAGAGACAGAGAGAGGGAGGGAGGGAGACTTTCTGGGTAGTGTAAGCCACAGGCATGAAGTGTGGCAGAGCTGCTGTATTCTGCCCTTTCCAAGTCCTGCTGAGTTTTCATATTAACAGCTGCAGGAGCCTCCTCAGAGCTTTAATTTCTTTCCTTGGTATTTGGGGGGGGGGGTGAGGGAGGAAGAACATCTTCTGTTTGCAAAAAGTATCACGCTCATTTCTCACTTGACTTCTGATGGCACCGAAGTGTGGCTTTTGATTAGAATTCTTGTGAAATGCCAGTTTCAAGGGGAGCTGAGGAATTTTAACAAGTTTGGCCATGATGGATATCCCCCCAGGGACGAGAGCTTGTCCTGAGAACCGATGGATGCTGAAGATTTTAGCCAATGATCTGAATTTCTATCGAGACCGGGGTGTGTGTGTGTGTGGAATGTGGTTGTTTTGTTTTGTTACTGGAGTCAGGGGTGCATATCTGCTTGACCTCTTGCCTGAAATATTGTAGGACCACCCCTCCACCTTCTGTATTCTTCATCACAAAGAACAATGCTTTGCAGAAGTGGTTAGAGATGCTATTTATTAAAGCAAGTTACAATTTTGCTGAGAAGATTTTAGACTAAGGTTGGGTGAAGGGTGGAGTGAGAGCAGGTAGGAAGTCAAGAGAAGAAGAACAGCTAAATTGATGAAAAATAAAAGAAAGACCCCCGAGAGCATAAATAAATAAATTCTCTGAGCTAAGATGCTCCACAATTGTCAAATTACTGACAAAATGTAAGTGTCAGGAGTCCAGGTCCCGACTTGATAACACAGTAAGCATAGGTAATTAAAAAGGAGGATTTATTGCAAAAACAAACAGATAGCTCTGGACGGCTCTAACAAAGCTGCTGATATTATCACTCAAGATCACCCTTCTGAAGACCCCTTCCAGTTCCTACAGAAGATATTGAACCTTCGCCTCTTACGTCTCTTGTTTTGCTTCCTGTCCAGCAGCCCTCCCATTCACCAACTCTTTGGACTTATTGGATCAGCTCCAACCGAAAGACTGTCTCTGTGTCTGTTGGTGCCTGTTTGAGCTTCCTAAGAGCTTCGGCTGTGTTCCAGCCCGCTCTCGGTTGTTCCCCTGGCAACTGGCCATCCAAGGTCAGTGGGAGTTGGCGCTGGCATCTCTGGCCTCTGCTCAGCCTCCGTCAAATCTAAACCTCTCTGTTCCTGCCCGTATTCTGCAGCTGGCTGTAAAATTCCACTTGGAGCTGGCTCATTCCTGACAGCAAGTGAACTTCTGACATTTGTTTAATTACAATATAGTTATAAAGAGAAACGGCATTTCCTAATCTCTCATGCGTGCTTAACTGTATGTCTTTTGTGGCTACACCTCTATTTGATTTGAATAACTTCTGATTAACATAGCATTTGGAACAATGCAACAATGCATTTTGAAGCCACTAAAAAATAGTCAAATACACCAATTGAAAGCCCCTTCCCACAAAAAGGTAAAGCTTTAAAAAATAAAACAAAATCTTAATCATTGCTTCCTTCCTTCGTTTATCAATAGTATGTTTCTTGGCTCAGGAACAGGTCCATATCTCTTTGCTAGACATGTTTACTTGAAAGGGAGACCTTCTGAAATCAAGTAGCCCTTTTCCAACAAGAGACACTAGGGGAGATTTCACCCAGGTTGTTTTCCATTCAATCGAACTAATTGCTCAGCCCATTGTTCTGTGTGAAAGATGTATGGCTATAATTCTTTTCTCTCCTCTTTATGTCCTCTGTGTGACACAGTGGATAAATTCTGTTCCTCTGCTACAGCTCTCAAGGGCCTTCTCAGTAGTGGACCCCCCATTTGTGGAATGGCCTTCCTAGTGATGGGTGTAAGTCTCCCCCCCATTTATTTATTTTTTACAAAAAATAACAACACCCAGACTGATACATGCATCAGAACATAATTAATCTTCAGATTTTCACCTTTGTGGTACAATTTTCAGCTTAAGAATAGGATAGAAACTGTTTACAAATGCATACATTGGAGATAACATACCAGTATGTATTTCGTGATAAAAAACCTGTATGTTACGTATGGATTTTGTGATTAAATATATGTATTTAATTACCTATTTAAATCTGAACAATAACTTTAAAGGTCCTTCTCCCTGCCTCCCAGATTACTGCAGAGTGGAATACGTTGTATAACCACGTTTGAAATTAATGCGGACCGGAAATACAGTGGTACCTCGAGTTACAAACGCCTCAGGTTACAAACGCTTCAGGTTACAAACTCCGCTAACCTGGAAGAGTTACCTCGAGTTGAGAACTTTGCCCCAGGATGAGAACGGAAATCGTGTGCCGGCGGCGCAGCGGCAGCAAGAGGCCCCATTAGCGAAAGCACGCCTCTAGTTAAGAACAGTTTCAGGTTAAGAACGGACCTCCGGAACGAATTAAGTTCGTAACTAGAGGTACCACTGTAAACTGATCCATCTAGCTCTACTTATGAGCCTCTTGTAGTGAATTCTAGTTTGTATTCCTGTCCGGTTTTCTGAAATCCCAATATGTTAAACAATGAAGCAACCGGACTAATAAAAAGAAAAATGAGATTTGTGCTGAAACATTTGATCCAGGCCAAGACTACAGGGCTCAGTGACAGAACTTCAGCGTCCTTATTATGTACTGTCAAACACAGTCCTACCTCAGTAAAAGATGCTTGAGCACAAGGAGCTGTAAGATACCGTGGGAAACATCTTAATGTCCACACAGTGTTGTTATATTAACCTTCCCCTACTTTCAGACAATTTTATTTAATAAGTCCTCAGGAAGCAACTGTGACAACTAACGCCTTTATTTCTGAATGAACCAAGTACCACGGAAATGAACGCTTAACAAGCTACTTTGTCTCTTCACTTCGTTCTACAGGGATTTCTCAGGTATCTTAATGAGACTTGGGATATGACCACACCGTCTATTTAAAGCACATTCCTTCCCAAAGAATCATGGGAACTGTAGTCTGCCCAACTCCCAGCACCCTTAAAAATGACAGTTCCCAGAATGGTGTGTACTTAGACTTATAGACACCCAGGTAAGAGTTGCAATTATTTATTTCTAATTTTTTAATACCATGGGCATCATTTTACATAAATGCCGCTTCTCATAAAAACGTGGTGGTTCAGACTGACCTTTTGTGCGGGCTTTTGTCCTCTCAAAAACAAATGCATGAATTGGGTTTGATCTAACTATCTTGCACTGGGGCTCAATCCACTCTACACCATTTCCAGCTCGGCCTGTTTATCCCAGTAATCATAGGTCGTCATGACAAACCTCAATCCCATCAGAGAGTTGGCTTTGTGGAGGAGAGTTTTGTGATGGAACTGTACTTTTCGCCAGAGAAGTTTGGAGGAAAAGTTCTAGAAGCTCTAATGATTTGGAGAGAAATTCTCATTTTTCTTCAATCGGCAATAAAGTGCTTGGGCGAGAGTTCAACATCACTGAAGAGAAAGCATCAAAGGAAGTTCCCTGGCTTGTCTTTTGGGTGAGTTATTGCCCCTCAGCTAGCTTTAGTAGGTTATTGAAGTCCTTTCCCTGCAGGATACAATGGATGAAGACAACGTTTTTAAGGAACGCTCTGTAATCGTTCCTGAGAGGCTCAAAGGCAGTAAGCTCGAGAATGATGACACCAAACATTTTGTAATAGTCCGGTATGGCTGTCTCTCTTTCCTCATCATTTCTTGAGCAATGCACACCAGAATGTGAAATGAATGTTTTAGATAGAGAATGCATCTCTTTATTAAAATAAATGGACTTCTGACCCCCGCGTCCCACCCCACCCCATAATGAATGGGACTATTCAAAGATGATCAGATTTGGAATGCTAACTGCAAAATGAGATGTGAATTTCATCCAAATAGTTTATCCCATAGGGCCGATCTGAAAACTCTTAAGCATGTTGTCAAACACAGCTTTCTAAGCAAAGGGAATTTAACTCAGATGTTGAATGTGGTTAATATATTTGCTTATGGTCTGCCAGCTAGAAAACTGTTAGAAACACACCTTGGCTGAAGATTTTTGACAGTTTCTTTTATTTAAAAATGTCAAAATGTGCAATGAAGAAGAAGGTGGAATGCATATGGCCCACAATTATTTATTATTATTTTTTAGAAATTATTACAGTCCTGACACCAACATTTCAAAAAGATGTAAAAATACTTCTTACAGTATATAATCTCTCTGTCTTCTAATTACTATTTTGGATAGGATTAATATTGTAAGCAAAACTTGATTTTTTTTATATATTTATCGTAATATAATTCACTGTAACTCAATATACATTCATCGCCATTTTATTCATTTATTTCAGCAGCTTGCTATATTTATTTAACCTGGTGTTATAAATATTGAAAAGTATAATGTGAAAAAGGCCTAGAATTTAACATGACCACCTCAAATTCTCTCATCTTCAAAGAAAGACAGTTATGTACTCAGACTGTGTCCATCTTGAAAGGCTGTTCTCTGAAGTTAGCTATGTGACAACCAGGGGCTTTTCTGTAGTGGCACCATATCTCTGAAGTGTCCTCTCCAAGGATGCTGACTTTGGTGGCATCTAATTTTATGCCTTTTTGGTGCTGGGTAAAAAAAAAAAAACCTTTCTTGCCTCAAGGTTTCTTAAAATGTCAGCTGTGTTTGGTTTTATTCCGTGGTCTTGATTGTCTGCTGTGCTATGCTGCTATTTGGGTCATTATTATGACTGGGGCTGGTGGGAGATGGAGTTCAATGACTGGAAAACTGCAGGTTCCCCTTCATGCTCAACAGATATCAAATCATTCCTGTTCTATTTGTGACATTCTGTAATCAGGATATGAGAGCCAGTGTGTTGTAGGAGCTAGTGTGTTGGACCAGCACTGGGGAGACCAGGGTTCAATGAAGCTCAGCCATGAAGCTCCCTTTGGACCATTCGCTGCCTCTCAACCTAATTTCACAGGGTTGTTTTGAGCGTTAAATGAGGAGAGAGAGAAACATGTAGGCCACCTTCAGCTCCTTGGGGAACATGACGGAATAGAAATGCAATCAATCCATCCATCCACTTGAGAGTTACTGTATAGAGGGAATTAAATCATGTTCCATCCTTTCACAGGTTGTAATCCTAGATGTGCTTAAAGGTAAAGGTAAAGGGACCACTGAACATTAGGTCCATTCGTGTCTGACTCTGGGGTTGCGGCACTCATCTTGCGTTACTGGCCGAGGAAGCCGGTGTACAGCTTCCGGGTCATGTGGCCAGCATGACAAAGCCGCTTCTGGCGAACCAGAGCAGCGCACGAAACACCGTTTACCTTCCCGCCGGAGCAGTACCTATTTATCTACTTGCACTTTGACGTGCTTTCGAACTGCTAGGTGGGCAGGAGCTGGGACCGAGCAACGGGAGCTCACCCCATCGCGGGGATTCGAACCGCCAACCTTCTGATCAGCAAACCCTAGGCTCTGTGGTTTAACCCATAGCGCCACCTGCGTGCTTACCTGGGAGTAAATTCCGTTGATCTTCCAATGGAACTTACTTCTGTGGAAACTGGGATAGGATTGCGCTGTAGAAATAAAGAAATAAACAGCCTGAGAACAGTTTGTGTGTTTTCTTCTCTTCCTCCCAACCTCAGAGAATATAGGATTAAGCACACTTGTCATCACTGCAGTGGATGCGTTCCATTTATACTTCCCCCCTCACATCTCACCAATTTCTGCTTATCTCCCTCCACTCGGCATGTGTCTGTGTCTCTCCCGTGGTGGATTTAGCATAAATTTACTTGCGTCTCCTTATTTCTACATGTGGAATTGAAATATTACTGAATGCATTAAAGATACTGTGATGGTCTAATGGAAGAATCTCTCTCTCTCTCTCTCTCTCTCTCTCTCTCTCTCTCTCCTCCCTTCCCCTCCCTTTTGTCTGGAATCAGTTCTTAAGACTTACCTTGGCCAGTCATTTAATTGAATTGGATAGTGACAACACCCTGGCATTGTTAAGGCTAATGACCCGCTGATTTACAAGACAAGGCACATTTAGTGGCAAATGGATTTGAGCCATTGTTCCGCTGAACAATGAGAATAACAATTTGTACTGTGATCCACAACCTTCTAACAGCGCAGGCTTCATTCTTCCTTCAAGCGGTGACATGACGTGCGTCTATCCATAAGCTTGTTACTGCTTTGCCAGAGACACCATATGGAAATTCTGTTAGCATTGAACATCAAGCAGATATTGCAGGCTTTTGTTGGAGGTCATAGGGGTGTGTGTGTGTGTGTGTGTGTGTGTGTGTGTGTGTGTGTTTAGGGTCCTGCTCTCTGTGTCACCTACCCCTCTCTTTAAAAACAAAACAAAACTGCCCAACATTTGCTTCACGTCTGCTACTGTGCAAGAAGACGGCCGTGCCCTTGTGAACTAGCACAGACCGTTTGGGTGAGTGAGCACTTGCACAACAGTTCTGAACATTTATTTAGCTTTAATACTTTGTATTAGGGCTCTGCTAAATAAATGGCTTCACATTATTTACATTACTGGAAGATTCCAACATGACCTCTTGCAGGGCACAAATTGCTTAAGAACGTGTGAAAATGCCTACTTATTATTTATTAAGTCTTTTATAAAAAGTAGTTTGACCCTTAATAGGAAGCATGACCTTAAATGCTAAGGGTGTTATTGCATAAATGGAAAGGACTGGATCTTGATTTCAGCTTTTTCAAAGAACTACAGTGTGGTACATGTCTATCTAACTGCAGACAATAAGCAGGGTAAATGGGAAATGCAAATATCCAGGTCACACCAGCAGTGGAGGGATTGGTGAGGCTGCACCACTCACCAGACTAGCAGAGTTGCTGCAGCATGCCAGGAAGAAAAGGGGCAAGGGGACAGTGGCAGTGAGGTTGGTGCAGTGCAAACATGCTGGCAGGACCCATCTGCTGTTCTCATGACACCTCACTGTCCAAGTATTCTGCAATGACTCAGCCTGTGGGAGGTTCATTGAACAACACAACCCTGCACTTTCTTTCTTACATGTGACTAGTCCACAGTGTCCTTGGCCATGCGTGTGTGCCTGCACTCATGTGCACTTCCAGGAAGATTGAGTTACTACGTTACTTCTCAGGGGCACCAAGCTCTCTCTCTCTCTCTCTCTCTCTCTCTCTCTCTCTCTCTCTCTCTCTCTCTCTGTGTGTGTGTGTGTGTTTTAAACTGTGAGCAGCCCCTTTTCATTAATCTGTTCCATTCAAACAAACTTGTCACGTTAGGAATTGTTTTCCTCTTCCCTCCTGATCCCCCTTTCCTTTTGTGTTGTGTCTTTTGAGATTGCAAATCAGAGAACAGGGATTTTTTTGTTTTTTGTTTTAAACTAATTTGTAAGCCACTCTTGGAACTTTCCCAGCTAAACAGCAGGCTGTAAATGTTCTAGTTATTAATATTCTCCCATGCGGGAGGTGTACCACAGAGCGATACCATTATTCAGAGGTAGCCAGCATAGCAGCCTTTGGATGAATTTAATCAATTAATCAATTAATATACCGCCCTATACCTGGAGGTCTCAGGGCAGTTCACAGAATAAAATCAAGATATAAAACCACAAAATACATAATCAAAATAAAAAGAACAACCCAATAACACCCCTCTCCCCAAACCTGTTCCTTCTTTCTTGCTGTGAAACAGTACGGCAGGGGCTTTGGGCATGGAAAAGAGAATGTTGCAAACTGGCTAATACCTAACTACCTGCTTGCCTGCCTGCCAGGAATACATTGATTGACACAATGCCATGACAAGGGAAGTGGTGCATTTTTTTGCCCTCTCTGCAATGTTTCTATTTCTCTTCCGGCACCGATGCCCCTCTTTCTCCTACTATTTCCCGTCGGGCTCGTCATCGGACCGAGAGTGTCCAAAGTTGGTCGACTCTGAATGGGTGGGCTTGATGAATGTTTTCATTTTGTGAGCCAGTTGCCTGCCATCACTGCCTCCCCCACCCCACCCCACCCCCCACTGCCCAGTGCTTGGCTCAGCACGAGTGCTAGAGAGCAACAACACGGGAATTTAGCTTCTGTTATCCACATTTTCAGCCTACATTGGTCTAAGTAATTGTCCCTGCTTAGACTGACAGGTTAAAATAATGTATTCAAGGATGAGGGTGCCTCTGCAGAGATGAAAAAGGAACCCAAGAGGGCTAGGCAACTGTTACCAGCGGTGACAAGCGGCGTAAGCTTAGATGTATAGATAAATTGCTATTGCTCCCGAGGTTATTCCTATTAGCAGGAGGCATAGAAGGAAGCCTAACAAGGTATTAATACAGTACAGCCTGCGAAATAAACTTGTCTCTCCTGTCCAAGGCCCAGGACTAATGGAGCATCCCAACCTCTTCCTGATGTTCACCTGACAGGTGTTTGTAGAGCTTGATATAAAACAAAGGCTTGCGGGAGGCCTCAAGGAATGAGCTCAGCAGCTAGGAAGATTTAAACGCTAATTTGGGGGGGGGAAATAAATAAAGAAACGCGAAGACGTCTGGTCTGGCTGAGTTTATACTCTCAATTAATGATGCCCAATCTCCTCCTTCTCCCTCCCTGAGCATCTTTACAAAGGAGATCTGACGTTATCGGGTGTCAGATTTTTCAGCGGAGGATCCAGAAAGATGTGAAGCATTGTTAAGTTTCAACCAGGTTTTAGTTTTGCTGTTTTAGTTTACTCTGGTTTATCTCGACAGCAGGGATATGGCGGCGGTGGCGGGGTTGGGGCTGTGGTTGCATACTGAGTTGAGGTGGGAAGCTAGGAGCATCAGTAGGTGGTGGAATCGTAGAATCATAGAATTGTAGAGTCGGAAGGGACCCTGAGGGTTGCCCAGTCTGACCCACTGCAGTGCAGGAATCACAGATGGTCATTCAACCTCTGTTTGAAAACCTCCAATGAAGGAGATCGTCTGCCACCTTCCCACGGAAATGTCGGACATCTCCTGCTGTCGGAAGACAGATGAACCAGTTAGAAGAATAGGTGGAAACGGGCCTTGCATTAATCCACATAGTTCTCCCCCTTGCTCAGGGTTAGGGATGGGGGAGAAATTTAATTCTATTTGCACCTACCTACCTTTATGGGATGTGGGTGGCACTGTGGGTTAAACCACAAAGCCTAGGGCTTGCTGATCAGAAGTTCAGCAGTTCGAATCCCTGCCACGGGGTGAGCTCCCGTTGCTCGGTCCCAGCTCCTGCCCACCTAGCAGTTTGAAAGCACGTCAAAGTGCAAGTAGATAAATAGGTACCGCTCCGGCGGGAAGGTAAACAGCGTTTCCGTGTGCTGCTCTGGTTCGCCAGAAGCGGCTTAGTCATGCTGGCCACATGACCCGGAAAAACTGTCTGCGGACAAACGTCGGCTCCCTCGGCCAGTAAAGCGAGATGAGCACCACAACCCGAGAGTCGTCTGCGACTGGACCTAATGGTCAGGGGTCCCTTTACCTTTAATGTGTACTTTGCAAATTTCCACATTCTCCGAATTTTTCTGCACAGTTCTCCAGCTAAATAACGTCTACAAAAATGCACAGGTCAGGGTTCAACACACTTGTCAGTGCAAGGACAAGTTGCTGCATGATCATACTTCCGCATCCTATCCTCTCCCCACATGCCCTTAAACATGTTCTGGGTTTTCCGCGAACTTGAGCAGAATCTGGAACAGATTTGGGGAGGGCATGGGGTGTGCAAAGGAAGACAAGAGGGGGAAGTTTTGTTTGGCAACTGGCAGTGCATGAATGAAATGGGTACATTGGGTCCCACACCATATACTAGGGTGGTGTACATAAAAATCCACGTTACCTAAAAAAACATATGCAATTGCATTATGGTAGGGGAAATTGCTTTGCAAAATGTTGCATCCCGGGAAAGATTTGCAATAAAAAGCGGCTGAGGACTTTTGTTTATTTGCTCTTAGCTTGCTGATGTGGAAATGAGGGAAGAAGAAGAAGAAGAAGAAGAAGAAGAAGAAGAAGAAGAAGAAGAAGAAAAGAAGAGTTTGGATTTGATATCCTGCTTTATCACTACCCGAAGGAGTCTCAAAGCAGCTAACATTCTCCTTTCCCTTCCTCCCCCACAACAAACACTCTGTGAGGTGAGTGGGGCTGAGAGACTTCAGAGAAGTGTGACTAGAGCCCAAGGTCACCCAGCAGCTGCATGTGGAGGAGCGGAGACACAAACATGGTTCACCAGATTACGGGTCTACCGCTCTTAACCACTACACCACACTGAATTTGAGACTGGAAACATGAGGGCTTTTTCAATAGGGTTCAATGATTCAGGATTTCAGTGACACTCACATGCCTTCGAATGCAACCCTGGGCATGAATGGGGAGCTGCCTGTACATTCATTGCTCCACCCACTTTTGACACCAATCCCACCCACCACTTAGTTGGCTGCCCAGAAGCATACGTAGATTTCTGTCTGAAAAATGTTCCCTGCCCTTTACAACAAAACTGTTACAGTAACCCAGCAGAAATTGGTTAGCAATCAACAGCAGGGTATTTATTTCATTTAAATCCATTGATTTAAATGGCTACAACCCCTCCCCCCCCCAAAAAAGCTGAACGTTCATCGAATGTTTGACATCGTTGGACGGACTTGGAAATGACTCCAATATTATGTTAACTGCGTACATCAAACACACATTTGCTGTGGCCTTCCACCTCATTATGTATAATGAGACGACTCTCAAAGATGAACAAGTTGCTCACTTTGGGGCCTGAGCCATTTTAAGTGCAAATAACAGCGCAGAAAGGCAGCAACAGCCAAGATGGTCAAATACTTTTGGTGGCTCCTCTCTCTATCTTTTTGCACTTGCTCTGGTGGTGTCAGGAAACTGTGAAACGTCCCCAAGAAGGTTTGCTAGTGTCATCAACTTTGAGAGAGGCAACACTATCAGATGCTTGCAGCCGAAACAACAATAAGTCTCATAACAACTTAAAGACCCAGAGATGTATTACAGGCTCTGTAGCATAAACTCCAGTTCCCATCAGCCCCAGCCTTTGTGGCCAATTGTGAGGGATGATGGGAACTTCTACAACATCTGGAGGGCCATAGATTTCCTACGGCTAGGCTACACTGAACCTGTTAGTTTTTAAGGTGCCACAACAATTTTGTAGACTCGTCAAAACTCTTTTACATGCCTCAGATTTCCTTGGATGCTTCTCTCCTGAAGGAACCTATTGAAATGGCAGTTCCCTACTTTTAATGATCTGTGCTGGGAGTAGCACCTGGCCTGAACTCTTCCCAGTGAGACTCAGCAGGCTCTAGCTTTTCAAGTATAATCAAGACTTTGCATTTCAAACCTTTCTCCTCCTGCCTTTTCTCTTCACAAAGGAACTTCGTGTTGCATCTTTGCCTTCAGTAACAATGCCAGAGAAAAGGGTGCCTGAGCCATCAATGTAGCTTGCGAGTTGATGACCCGCCACCTGCGTGGAGGAAATGAAACACACGGACCCATGATTTTAGGTTAATGGGCAAAATAAGGCCACAACTTTATTGGTTACAGCGTGTGAGTGCTATTGGCTTAGGCATTGGACAAGAGCGCAACACAAGACTCCACCCCACCCCACGGAGGGGGGAGTCACTTTAGGGTTAACAACCAGTGGGAGGAGCTTGTTGATACAAATACAACTGGAAGCGTCCCCTGACGTCACTGGGGGTCGTGCCATGGCCCTAGCCACTAGCAGGGCATTGGACAGGATCCACGACCGCCGGATCCCTTTAAAGGGATGCCCCTAGGAGGTAGGTGATGGCCACAACCTGACCTCTGACACACCACACATATTACATCGCCTTTTGAATATTCCAATGCCTAGATCCGATGTGAGCAGGGAGGAGAATGAGAATGAGGAAGATGGCGTTGCTGGGCTGCTTGAATGCAGCCAGACATTGCCCCCCAGCCAGCCCTATTGGACACTGCCCCCCAGCCAGACTCCTTTTGGAAGAAATCATTGTCCAGACCCGTAAGTTATTATTCAAACTTTTACTTGCAGAACTCTTCAAACACAGAACAAAATACATCAGATGATACACCCATCTGCTGTGCAGAACAGGCTCAGCATTGTAGGAATAAAAGATAATTCCACAAATCCAAACTCCCTGTCCCCGCTATTGGCATGGGGGCTGCCAATATCGGTTATTGGGCCCACTGACATCGCCCGCCCATTCCAGCCTGCCTTAGCCTGCCATAAGTCTAAGTAGCTCTTGGAGAGACATTTATCACATCCTTTCGTTATCTGTGACATTCAGAGATAGACTAACAGCCACCATCCTTTCAAGATGGCGAATTTGCAACTCAACACCCTTGTCATCTGATCTAAGGTTACAACACTCACATGTTAGCTAGCAGAAAACAATAGTTAATTATCAACTCAGCAAGAGCTCAGAGTACAGTTGGAAAACTACTGTGGAAAACCCCCAATGTTAGCAATACACATTTAGCCATTTTTCATTTTAAACCTTCATTAATACACATGCATTTCCCCATTTCTGTGTATAAACCAATTATACTTAACACGGCTCCATTCTTCAACTGTTACCTTCTTCAGTGTCTCTGTGTGGCATTGCTATGAAGCCTAAGACTGAGGGCTTTTGCATTCAGAGTGAGGGCTTCTTGCATGAGGCATGAAATAATGCTTCTTGCCATAGTTCTGGTGTCTTCTGGGAAGGAGGAAAATAGGGAATGCTGCAGAGCAGGGAGCTCAATTAGCACCACTGTCACCAGGATCATATGAAGAAGCAGCTGCACAGAATGTGTGTGTCTATTCATGGAACTTTTTGCTCTGTAAAAGCCCCAGGGCTGGTTCAAGACATTTGCTGCCTGGGGCAAAGTCAAGGTATATCACGCTCGAGCTCAAACAAGTTATTTTGGTACCCAAGGCAGAAAATTCCCCAGGCACCTCTCCCCCACCTAGAAGCAAAAATACATTGCTAATAAACAAAATAACAATTCACTACCCTTGCATAACACCCCAAATCATCTGCTTGTAAAATTAGCTTTTATATAGAAATAATTTTTAAAACACTACTGAACTTGTTGCCTTAAGTGGGAAAAAAAGCTTGCTGTGTGGGATTTGTCTGAGGTAGGGTTCCCATATTTCAAACAGTGAAAATCCAGACAGAAAAGTTGTTGAGATATTTAAAGTTTTGCCCAAAGTTATTGGGCTTTTATTTTTGCAAGCTTGCTTGAAAAAATTGCCGTTTTTGAACTATTTTAAGGGAAGATCGGCAAAATCAGCACTGCTGCCATGGGCTGCCATACGTCTGGATTTTCCCAGACATTTGGCCGATTTCCGCCCGGATGCTGCTGACGAATGTGGTATTCTGGACATATCAGGGAATTCCCGGACGTATGGCAACCCTACCTGAGACCATGTTATTCGCCCCATGCCTAAGTGTCATATCACTCTACCCAATATAGGAATGTGGCCAGGCTAGTTAAGAGTCCAAAATGTTAAAAGGGCCATTTTAGTGGAGACAGTCAGAGAGAGAGAAAAGCCAAAGACATCCACTTGGTGGCAGCGGTGAAATTAACAAAAATTAAAAAGATGGTTGGCTGGTTTGCTTGCCTTCCTTCCCTCTTGCAGTGCAGGTTACAGGCTGTCCCATCACACTACGAGGTGGATTTAATCCCTGGCATCCCCAGGTGGGGCCAGGAATGTTCCTCGCCTGAAACCCAAGAGAGCTGCTGGCAGTATATATACAATACTGAGCTAGATGGACCAATTCAGTATAAGGTAGCCTTGTGAACCTGGGACCCCTGTATGCTCTGCCACAGAGCCAATGGGTTGTGACTGGCCAACTTCCACACTTTTGCATTAACAAGAACACCCATGGAAGAAATTGGTTGCTCCTGCTAGTGAGTGTTTGTTCCTCTCATCCACAACATGTTACTTTGACTGGCAGCAACTCTCCAGTGACTCAGGCAGAAGTTTTTCCTCATTGTCTGCTCACTCGTCAATTTAACAGACACACCAAATTGGGCCCAAAATGGGGGGAGGGCGCATTGTGTGTGCATGACATCACAGGCACAATGCCCCCCCCCGTTCTGGCCAGGCCTGCCAGGGCACTCAGTCAGGCATCCCTTTGAGGATCGCCAGAGCACCTTCCTGGAAGGTGCTCTAGCAATCGTGGCAGGGAGTGTGGAGGGTGAAAATTACCCTCCACACCTCCTGCTCCCACCCGGCAGGTGAGCACTCACCCAGGGGTGGCAGGGGTGGGGGCTTCCTCAATATTGAGGGGGGCCTCAGCCACCTGCCTAGAAATATTGAGGGGGCTGAAGCCCCTTCCACCCCCTAGAGCTAGTGCCTCTGACTGAAGAGATGCCAGGAATTGAGCCTGGAATGGCCCACATGCAAAGCATATGCAATACCACTTCCTAGAGCCAGTGTGGTGTAGTGGTTAAGAGCGGTAGACTCGTAATCTGGGGAACCGGGTTCGCGTCTCCACTCCTCCACATGCAGCTGCTGGGTGACCTTGGGCTAGTCACACTTCTTTGAAGTCTCTCAGCCCCACTCACCTCACAGAGTGTTTGTTGTGGGGGAGGAAGGGAAAGGAGAATGTTAGCCGCTTTGGAGACTCCTTCGGGTAGTGATAAGGCGGGATATCAGATCCAAACTCTTCTTCTTCTTCTCCTTCTTCTTCCCAAAAGAATAAGCACTTTCAGAGGTGAAGAAAGCAGCATTTGCCAAAAAAAACCTCTCTTCTGCAATACAGTCCTGACTAAGAGCTAAGCCACAGCTGACCAGAGATGCAAAGAGGAAACCTCAGCAGTGAAGACACTCAAGTAGCATACCCTCCAACATTCCCCCCACAACTGACCCTCCTTGACCCCCTCCGTTTTTCTCCCCCCCCCCATGCACAACATTTCCTATCAGAAGAAGGGCAAGTCCCATCGCCACTACACCAATGGGTCACAGCACACACACCCTCCACTGTTCTGAGAAAAACCCCTTAATCCCTATTTTATTTTATTCTTTGGTAGATTTACAAAAAGAAAAACACACACCAATAAATAAATTTTAGAAAGGGGCAAGATTAGTGTCATGGGACAGCCAGGGAACGCCCTTGGGTCGGGGGAAGGAGGAGAGTCAGAACAGGAACAGCCAGAAGACAGGGAAATGATGGAAGAGGCAGAGGGGACAGAGAGCAGTCAAGCGGTGTCAAGGCTCCGCAATGCTGAAGAAGAGCCCAAACACCACCCAGCCAGTTCAGGAACAGAGGGGGAAACTGTGCCCTTGGCACAGGAGAGGAGAGAGTTAAAATGCAGGGATCAGAGATCAGGGATCTCGAGATTCCCTCGCTTACTGTGCTGGAGAAGGAGTCGAAGGAAGCCACTCCCCGAATCTGACCCATCGGATTCAGACGCATGAGTTGTAACTGTGCTGTTTGTACATTTGTAAATAAAGAACTGTAAATATCTCTCTGAGTGAGCAGAGGGTGATTATTGCAAAGAGCAGACACCACCTTGACAATTAGACACACAAAAGCATTTAAAAATAAAAAATAAAATCCAGACTCCTTGTGCTCCACTCTGCTCCCCCTTTATTCCCACCCAGGGCGGCCCTGCCCTCTGCCTGCCCCTCAGACCCAGCACGCCTTGTGGGGCTGGGCCTCAGTGGTGGCAGCCTCTCTTCCTCCTCATTTGCTCCCTAGTAGCCGCTACAAGCTGCTCAAGGGAGGAGACCAGCCATGGAGAGGGATGGGACAAGCACTGAATCATCTTCCTCCCTGGAGGTGGCAGCACTGGTGGGGGAAATAGGGACATTCTGGGATTTATACCCCAGATGGGTGGGGTATAAATAATAAATTAATAATAACAATAATAATAATAATAATAATAATTTTTCCCTGGAAAATTGGGACACAAATTGGAGGGCGTGGGGTGGTCAGAAAGAGGATGGGAGGGAAATCACCCAGTTATTCATGACTAATGAGACCAGTGGATAAGCATGGACAATCCATGGAAACAAGCTGGATTGAAAATGGAAGGGTCCCTAAGGCCTGAGGCCCCATGTAGCAGCACCAGTTGGGTTTATGAAGATGTCGGACAATCTGATAAGAATGTATTAATTCCAGAACCATTCTCCTCTTGAGGGCCACATTCCCTCCTATGTAACTTGCCAGGGGCCACATGGCAGTAGTGGGTGGGGCTAAAAGCAGTGGCGGGCAGTGCCAGAACCCACAATGGGTGAGATTAGTGTCAAAGGATACAGGTACTCCTTTCCCCTCTATCTTCCCCCCCTTTCCTCTCTGCTGCCCCTATTTCCCCCTTCTTCTCACCCGCACAAAATTAGGTTGAGAGCCACAGGACTTCACCGCAGAAGGATCTTTCAGGGAGTGGCAGTGTATTGTGTGAGGGACGTGATAAAATCATTCTTGCTGCAAAATAGTATGACAAGAGGATGCCAGTATGCAAGGGTGGAGAACACAGCCCATCACTCTCACTATAAACCTCATCCCCCCAGGCTGAAAGATTCTCCTGCAATTAAGACATTCTTTTCAGATGGTTTTGACATCTTCATAAATAGTCTGACAGTAGATGGGGTCTAGGGTTAGGCAGAGGAGAGTGAGAGTGGCAGAGATGAAGACGGCGCCACATCTTCAAGATGCATATGGTAATCACAAAGTGCCATAAAATGGAAATGTTAAGCAGAAAAATAATTTGCATTTCAGATTACGGTTCCTCTCTAAAGCGTCTACCTCACCACCCCTTGGTTGGTTTTTAAAAAGAAGTGTTCACTTTTCTGTCGATATAGAGGTCATTAATATTCTGTTCTACTCATGGGGAATTGAGGCTGACGCAAAGGTCATCTCAAGAACTTGTGACTTGTTAATGAAGGGCAGGCATCCTTGGTCCATATTCAATGGACCAAAAACAAAACAAAACATGAAGATCCTCTTCGAACTAAGGGAATGGGTGGTCAAATGGCAAATGTAATTCATTGTAAACAAGGGGAAAGTGATGAATGCTGGGACGAAAAATATTTTAATTTCACAAATGCGCTCACAGTTTCTGTACTGGTGATAACGGATCAGGGATGAAACCTTGGAGTCAAGAGCTTAATGAAGATGTCAACACAGTATGTGGCAGCCATGGCAAAGGCAAATTCCATGCTAAGGATCATCAGGAAAGGAATTGGAAATGCTGGATTTTATTATTGTTACTGTGCTAGGTGGGAGAATAATGCCTTTTAAATTTTAAGCTGTTATTTGTATTGCTTTATGCACACTTGTATGGGTTTAACAAGTTTTTTACTGATTGATTGATATTATTATTTGTAATGGTTTCCAATATGTATTTTTTTTTTTTAAAAAAAAGATATTGTGAGTCCTTTTGGGCCCGGTTTTGTGGGAAAGTGGCATACAAACAAACAGGTGGTGGTGGTGATGATGATTATGATGATGATATCAATGGTGCAATCACATTTGCAATACTCTGCTCTGGTCACCGGGGTCATAACGCTAGAACTCATGGACACCCAATGGATCTGAATGCTGGAAGTTTAAGGACAGATACAATAAGAAACTTCTTCACACAGTGCGGTCAAACTATGGAACTCGCATCCCCAGGATAGAGTGATGGCCAGCAACTTGGATGGTTTTAAAAGAGGATTGAGCAAATCCACAGAGGAGAGGACTGAAAACATTCTCTTACAGTTAGAGAAACTGTGATTTGAGACGAGACCTCGGGAACCATGCATGGTTTTTGTAAGAGGATTGTACACCCTTCACAACAGTTGGCGCTGGTTGGCTGTTCAGTTATTCACCGTGAGGTGAGCCTGTTTTTTTCGGGGGGGGGGGAGTTATACAGTGGTACCTTGGTAGTGGATGCGGGTGGTGCTGTGGGTTAAACCACAGAGCCTAGGGCTTGCTGATCAGAAGGTCGGCGGTTCAAATCCCCGTGACGGGGTGAGCTCCTGTTGCTCGGTCCCAGCTCCTGCCAACCTAGCAGTTCAAAAGCACGTCAAAGTGCAAGTAGATAAATAGGTACCGCTCTGGCAGGAAGGTAAACGGCATTTCTGTGCGCTGCTCTGGTTTGCCAGAAGCGGCTTAGTCATGCTGGCCACATGACCCAGAAGCTGTACGCTGGCTCCCTCAATCAGTAAAGCGAGATGAGCACCGCAACCCGAGTCATCCATGACTGGACCTAACGGTCAGGGGTCCCTTTACCTTTACCTTGGTAGTTGAACGACTTGGCTCCCGAACAAATTGGCTCCCAAACGACGCAAACCCAGAAATGAGTGTTCTGGTTTGTGAACATTTTTCGGAAGCCAAACGTCCGACACAGCTTCCACGGCTTCCAATTGAGTGCAGGAAGCTCCTGCAGCCAATTGGAAGCTGTGTGTTGGTTTTTGAACCGTTTCGGGAGTTGAACAAACTCCTGGGACGGATCAAATTCGAAAACCAAGGTACCATTGTACTGCAAAAAGCATTGGATAGCACAGGAGATTTATGGTAAATATATTTTCCTTTTAAAGGGATCTCATTCCAGGCCTGCAGCCTTTATTTGTGGGTGGCTTATGTTCGGACCAATATGGTATATATTTACACCTTTGCTTCAAAGAAAATAATTATCCTAATAATGCGACTTTAGAGCTAGATTTAACAGAGACAACAGATTGCCTGACATGCCAGGGAAAATCTATGGAAAAGTGCTGTAAGTGAACAATTTACATATATGCGCTTCAGCTGAGCAATGGCTGAACTGGCACAGTTCTCTAGAAATGTCCTTTTTGCTCTCATTACCAACGTACTGCTCTAGAATAATTTTGGAGCAGCTAACACTCCTGGAAACCATGAGAAGAGTTGGTTTTTCTTCAACTGTTTTAATTGGAGGATGCCTCATGTCAACAAGGCCGTGCCCTATAGGAATTTATTTTCATGCGCCTCACAGAAACGTGTTATAGGCTACCTAACCCCAACCCCCACCCCCACCCTGGTCTTCCTCGGTAAGGCAAGTGGCTAGCTAATTAAGGGACTGTCTTGAAAGTCTGCCTGGGTACAATGGACTTTGCTTAACCTTTGCAATCTTGTAACTTTTTAACAAGTGTAGCAACTTCCAATTTATTACTTATCCTTCACCAGGTCCCAGAGCAGGTCACAGCGATTTACAATTAAGAATTAAAGACAGTTAAAAGAAGGTTACAGCCACAGGGTGGGCTCCGAAAACACACTCTCTCAGGTGTTGAAAGCTGTGGTGAAGAGGTACGTCTTCAACATTTGCTGAAAGCTGCATAGTGAAAGTGCCAGACATGCCTCTGTGGCATAGCTGTCAACCTTTCCCTTTTTTGCGGGAAATTACCTTATTATAGCAGTGGGAAACAGCAGGGAGGATTGACAGCTATGCTCTGTGGGGAGGGATTTGCACAACCCAGGGGACGCCACAGAGAAGGCCACGCATACCCCTGAACTTCTAAGGGTGCTGGAACTACTAAGAGGACCCCTTCTGTTGAACTTTACACCCTGGAGCAGGCATCCCCAAACTCGGCCCTCCAGCTGTTTTGGGACTACAATTCCCATCATCCCTAGCTAACAGAACCAGTGGTGAGGGATGATGGGAACTGTAGTCCCAAAATAGCTGGAGGGCTAAGTTTGGGGATGCCTGCCCTGGAGGGTCTGTAGGGAAGGAGGCAGCTTTTCAGATATTTGGGGCCTAAGTCATTTAGGGTTTTAAACACTAATGTGAGCACATTGATTTGGACCTGGAAATAACCTGGCAACCAATTAAATGTTTCCTTCCATCATCATCATTATTATTATTATTATTATTATTATTATTATATATTTATTTATACCCAGCTTTTTTCTTGACAGAACTCAAGGCAGCTTACAGATAAAAACAAGAACCTCTTACTAAAAACACAGAAACAACAATAGTTAACTTTTTAAAAAAAAAATCAACAGGATTTGAAACGACATACATATATAAAATACATTAAAAACATACAAATAATTACAATAAGAACAGCATGGTGCAAGCCCTTTCATTAAAAGTGGCCAATCCCCCAAAGTCTGTTGGAACAAGAAGGTCTTCACCTGCTGGTAGAAAGTCAACAAGGAAGGAGCCAGTCTAGCTTCTTCATGGAGTTCCAGAGTCTGGGAGCAGCCACTGAGAAGGCCCTCCCTTGCTCCCTCCCTCCCTTTTTTTTTTAAAAAACCCCACAGAGAATAACTCCCCTAAGAAGTTAGAAATAGGGTTTCCCAGTGCAGCTGTGTTTTGTGGCTCCTCTACAACTCAAGATTACAAAATAAATCCCAAACCCTGGTATGATTGGCAGAAGCATGTTTCTTGTGTCATTCAATCCATCCATCCATCCATCTGCAAATTTGTACAGTGCTTCATAACCAAAAGCTAATGAAATGTTGTACAGCAGGATAAGGTAAACTGTGAAACATTACAGCCCCAATAAACCAAAAACCATACAACTGTTCTTTCCTTTCTATGATTAGCATTTCATAAAACGACTGGGTTGCACTTGAGGAAAAGCCTAAATATCAATATGTTCCATAAAATGGCTTTCTCAAACACTTCATTCTGTCCTTATTTATGCATTTTCCTCCCCATCCTCCTCTTAATTCTTTTTATATCCCAGGCCATTTCCACTGTTTTCCTTCGTGTTCTTTCCAAGGTGTAATCATTTCAGCCTCATAATTTTCACTTGCTCCAAGCCACTCTCTTTGTCCCCATGTTGCCTCTTAACTCTGAAATACTTCCATTTTTATCAGTGCTCTTCTATTTCCTACCCCCCCCCAAAAAAAATAGATGGCAGAGACTGTTGTTCTAAACCGCATTTCCAGAGAGGAGGAGAAGAAGAAGATGCAAGCAAATCACATCTGTAAATTTTAACCGGGTTTGACTGAAAGGTTCAATGCAGCCTCTTCTTCCTGGAGATAATACATTTCCTCTAAACTGACTGTCATTTCTGTCCACTTCAGAAGCACAGAGATAATTGCTTCAGTCAGTTTAGACAAGGCTGGTGATTTACTTGACCATAGGTGCTGATTCAACTCCCTACATTTTATGGGCAAATGTATGCAGGAGAAAGAGAAAAATGACAGTAACCAAAGCTTGTTAGTTGCAGAAAGCAAATTATGAGCCAGATGAGGAATTGGAGTAAAATGTCTATAGTAAATGGCCATGCTTTGCAAATGGTTGCAAAAAAATAAATAAAATAAAAATAGACTGCTAGTAGAGCACTGAAGTAATAATACTAAAAATACCAATAACCCTCCTCAAGATTGGAGGCAATGAGGGAGAAAGTCAAGCCACTTTGCATTTAAAGGTGAACCTACATAATTCACGCTTTCTGAAACAATACGCGCACTGAAAAATTCAACCACACTTCAAAATTCGCACTCATTCAGATTTTGCAACACGGTTCTATAGCCAAATAACATGTACAAAAAGGCATATAGTAGTGTTAAGAGTGCATAGAAGGCATATATTAGTGAAAATAACACAGCTAAATACATTATTGTACGGGAAATTGCTTTGCAAAAATGTATGTATTAAAAGCAAAATTGCATACAAAAATGAGTGTATCGGGAGAAATTCACACTAGGATGCTGATGAATTTTCCAGAGAACATTTTCTTCTGAGTAAAACATAGTTCAAAACCACCCTATGACAAGTAACTGCTTGATAGATGCATTCTCCACAAGTTTGCCTTCATCTTTTAAAAACCATAAACAGCTGTCACTAAATCTGGTAGCAATGCATTCCATTATTAGTCCATCCTTGCTTTTTTACTTTCAGGTTTCTCTTGAAGACCTTTCTATGCTGACAGACCTATGCAGCTGTTTAAATTGATTAGTCAGTCATTTTAATTATTATTTGTATTATTAATGTTGTTGTTTACATCCCTCTCTTCTTTCCTTCCAAAGGAGCACAGGGCAGAAAACACACAAGTGATAAAACAATCCAAATTTTAAAAGTAGCACAGATACAGACTGGGAAACATATCCACTTAAAAGGTTTGTTGAAAGAGAAAAGCCTTCAATTGGTTCTGAAAAGACAAGAAAAGCAGTGTCTGTCTAATATTTAATGGGGGGGGGGTTCCAAAGGTTAAGTGACATGAAGCTAATTGTGTACCTTGACACAGAACTTGGGGGTTGCACACTGAAATAAATTTCCATATCATAAATTAAAGTGTTTGCAATAAAGTTCATATTATTTAATATACAGAATTAATGCACACACACACACACAATATATATTTAATTACATATACAATTAATGAATTTAATATATATTTATTAAACAGAACTAATTACGCAAACAGATGCATGCGCTTTCGCTAACGATGCAGACATCAGTGGGATGTCTGAGCTAGAGAATTCTTCACAAGTTGATCAATGTCTGCCTTGAGGTTGGTTGTTGACGTCCGCAGGCAACACTCAAGTGAATTGTCTGCTAAGTTGTTTCAAGTTTTGGACTTCATGAAGTTCATGTTTTTGAAAACGCTTGTTCACAGACACCCACCCACCCCATGCACCAACCCCCCCCCATTGGTGCTCAAACTTCTCTGTATCACAAAATAGAAAGCAAAGTATTTTGTACTGAAACACACACAAACACAGAACAGGCCTGGGGGTGGAGCCACACTTCGAGGGCATAACCTGGTGGCCACACAGAGCTCCTGCGGCAGCCAAGGAGAAACAGCAGCAGCAGTAGCTTTCTTTTGGCTGTGGCACAGACACTCGTCCCCATCTCCACTAGCCTGGCTGTCCTGCCCTGGGTGAGGTAGAGGGTCAGGAGCTGGAGGACCACCAAACATGGCCTTGGAGGCCGCATGTATCCTGTGGGCTGTGTGTTGGACCACCCTGTATTATCTGGACTCGGGAACCCCCCTCCCCCACAGCTCCGCCATCTTGCCATGATTCTGCATCACTTTATTGGCTCCAGTTCACCACCAAGCCCAGGCAGCAGTCCAGGGCTTGCCTTACCTCTCCCATTCTGGAGGTCACAGAGAAATAGCACTGGGTATTCTCAGTGTACTGATGATACCTTGCCCCTAAATTCCTAATGACTGCTCCCAACGTATTTATGTTTCACAATTGAACCAACCTAGTATTATTATTATTATTTTTGAAAGGTGTGGATTTCAAAGGATAGCTGTTCACATATTGTTTCAGAGATTGGCCCCCCGATTCTTTCAGAAAATGCAAAATAGGTTGGTCCGCTTTGAAATTTCTAACCAAACCAAATGTCTGCCACATCCCTACAGCATTTCTAATTTTGTTCCTTTCAGTTGTGCTTTCTTTGCTCTGCTTCATGCGTTCTGTGGTATTTCTGTGGGGGGGGGGAAGCAGTACTTTCCCACTTGAAGTATTAAGCAATTGTTTGCCCTTTATTCACATGAATGATTCAGTACAAACTCCTGCCCTCCCATTAATATCCACTAACCTCATCCAGCAGTAAGAAAACTTGATTTAGTTCCTGAATTACCACATCTCAGAGCTTCTTGGAGCCAAAACGGTCTAATAGTTCAGGGCCGTGTGAGCAGTTATGATACCAGAATAGCAACAAAGGCAGTATTATTTTCCTCTCCTTCTAGCCTCTTGTGGAACAGAACCAATCTGGAAGAAAGAGACAGACACATATAAATGGCCAAACTGAATAATCCAATGATGCCATAGATCTCCAGAATGAACATCTCAGGGATCAATAAGAATTTAGATTGGAAAAAATAAATAAATGTGTGTGTGTGTGTGTGTGTGTGTGTGTTTTATTTTATTAAATTGGGAGTCTCATGAGAAAACAGAGGGGAATGCCCAAGTTGACCTTACAGAGGAATAGAATGGACCCACAGACTGAAAAGATATAACAAGTGCAAGGGAATAAGACAAATAATGCTTTGAAAAGCCATCATGGCAATCCTTGAGGAAGTCAATTGGGGCACATTGGCCCTAATCCTGAGGGCATTCCATAAGAGCGGTGAGCAGAAGGACACTGGGGGAAGCTGGCAGAAAGCAGGGACAGACTTTGGTGACCTTTAAAGCCCTAAACGGCCTCGGCCGGTATACCTGAAGGAGCGTCTCCACTCCCATCATTCAGCCTGGACACAGGTCCTGCGCTGAGGGCCTTCTAGCGGTTCCCTCACTGCGAGAAGCCAAGTTACAGGGAACCAGGCAGAGGGCCTTCTCGGTAGTGGCACCCGCCCTGTGGAACGCCCTCCCATCAGATGTCAAGGAAATAAACAACTATCTGACTTTTAGAAGACATCTGAAGGCAGCCCTGTTTAGGGAAGTTTTTAATGTTTGATGTTTTATTGTGTTTTTAAAATTCTGTTGGGAGATGCCCAGAGTGGGCAGGGTATAAATAAGTTGTTGTTGTTGTTGTTGTTGTTGTTGTTGTTGTTGTTGTTGTTGTTGTTGTTGTTGTTGTCATCTTTGGTAATATGGCTTCCTTATATATGGTGCGTGCTAATGGAAGTGCAATCTCTGACTCATTTGGGGTCTCTGTCTCGTAATGCATTACTGAATAAAGTCTGACTAATTGGGCATTTGGTGGGAACCTCTGTATCAAACCCCTAAAGGGAATCCCCCCCCCCCGAGCCTAAATTTCACACTCTTTCTCCACAGCCAGCTCATGGAGGGAGAAGAATGAGACAAGGAAGGGAGGATGTTGTCAGCATGGGTGCATGAGAAACATGGGCCAGGCATGTGTGAGCAAATGTGGTATGCATGGATGGATGTGTGGGTGTCAATTGTGGGTGCATGCCACACCCATGCTGAGATAGCTCCACAAAGCACCAGTAACCTTCACATAACCTTCACAATCAACTGGGTTCATTTCCTACATAAATGTAGGAAAGTCTAAGACTGCAATTTGGCATACATTTAAGTTGCTTGTTGTTGTTGTTTAGACTCTTCGTTGGACCAGAGTCATGCCAGGCACTCCTGTCATGCCCGACTCTTCGAACACTGTCCAACCCTATGGCCCTCAATCTTTCCCAACATCAGGGTCTTTTCCAGAGTCTTCTCTTCTCATGCCAAAGTAGGCACTCAGGATCTGTCTCCAGTGAGCACCACTGATTTCCTCAGAATGGATAGGTTTGATCCTTGCAGTCCATGGGACTCTCAAGAGTCTCCTCCAGCACCATAATTCAAAAGCATCAATTCTTCGGTGATCAGCCTTCTTTATGGTCCAGCTCTCACTTCCATACATCACTACTGGGAAAACCATAGAACCTTTGTCGGCAAGGTGATGTCTCTGCTTTTTAAGATGCTGTCTAGGTTTGTCATTGCTTTTCTCCCAAGAAGCAGGCGTCTTTTAATTTCGTGACTGCTGTCACCATCTGCAGGATCATGGAGCCCAAGAAAGTAAAATCTCTCACTGCCTCCATTTCTTCCCCTTCTATTTGCCAGGAGGTGATGGGACCAGTGGCCATGATCTTAGTTTTTTTGATGTTGAGCTTCAGACCATATTTTGCGCTCTCCTCTTTCACCCTCATTAAAAGGTTCTTTAATTCCTCCTCACTTTCTGCCATCAAGGTTGTGTCATCAGCATATCTGAGGTTGTTGATATTTCTTCCGGCAATCTTAATTCCGGCTTGGGATTCATCCAGTCCAGCCTTTCGCATGATGAATTCTGCATATAAGTTAAATAAGCAGGGAGACAATATACAGCCTTGTCATACTCCTTTCCCAATTTTGAACCAATCAGTTGTTCCATATCCAGTTGTTCCATATCCAGTTGCTTAAGACATATCAATTTTTAACCAAGGGCATGCAAGCAGCCCAATTCTATGCGTAGGGTTGCAACCTAAGTTAATAACAATAGGGTTATGGAGAGTGCAGGCTGATTTTGAGATCTTTCTCACATGTTGTCTAAACAGCCGAGTCCTGCTTTTTGCTTTTGAATTGGTGAGGGGAGGCCACTGTAAGCAATGTGCCCTTTTTTGGAACTCCCAGCCATGTAGTTGTGACCTTCTTCAACGAGAAGGAATTGTGCACAATTATTCTGTAGCTGAGGCTCACCTGATCAATACAGACTATCAGCCGTTTCTGTGAACCCAGCCACTTGATATTAGGTAAAAAAAAGTAATACCATCAAAGGAGTGAATGTCGAGTGTAGGAAGCAGTTACACTTCTGAAAGGTAAACTGGTGAGCTCTAAAAGGGATTAACAAAGCAGACCTTTTACTTTCCCCTGAAATAAATTCACGCAGGAGTCAAATATTTGGTTTGGTTTTTGGCAGAAATTTAGGCCACAACTTTATTGATTACAATCAAGTGAGTGGTTGCATAGGTTCTGGTTCGACTATCTCCCTGCACCCATGCAGGCAGCGCTGTCCCAGAGCCACGTTCGTAGGACAGCCATGGATGAACACCAGGGACAGCTGATGGAGGGAACACCAAACAGCCTCCCTGATGTCCCCTGGACTCGGGTGTGGGCTGAACCCCTTCCGGGGAACACCAAACAAGCGAGTCCCTGGATTCCTTTACCGGAATATCCTGTCATTGCATAGGCGTGGCCACATCACGTGCCACGCCTATCACCTGAACCAGAGCCTATCCGCAACCTTACAAGTTGTGACGATTTGCTACGCGGCAGGCGAAACCCAAATGGCACCAGCCAATCAGCCAAGTGGGGAAAATTCCTGCCGTGCCCCTGTCCCAACGACAGATGACACACGACGGCATAGCAAGGTCAAGCGCAAGCCCTAAATATAGGGAGAGGTGGGCGGGTGTTCCGATGCGATAGCCCCAAAGAGGAAGCTCAGTAGCCTCACATGGGCTTATATAGGTCCCGCGTTGCTGCTTCTTCAAGGCACCCCATTGGCCAGATTGCACCCAAACAACGCGGGACCCACCTATCAGGGGTTGTGGCTGTTTCAGGATTACCCACCCACAACACCGGGTCAGGTGGCCAGGTCGCACCGCAACACGTGCCGTCTTTAATGGAAGACCCGATTTGTTAGGGACAGAATGATACAGCTGATAATAGCCGTGTTAGCTCTGGAAGAAATCTTCCTTTGGGTTAGAAAAGGAGGGGAAAAATGTGTTCTCATTAGCCTGTTGGGCTTTCTAAAACTAGTTTAACTTATGAATTAATATATAGTTCTTCCCATCTCTTCTGTTTTTCTGCTCCCTTGCTCCCTCTCTCTCTGGTTAAAGACAGAGTGAAGAATAAACCACAGTCAAAAGGAGGAGGAAGAGAGGGGAATAAATTAAACTTTCTCACACAAACTTCGAATCTGAGGAAATAATAATGAAATAATGAAACGTTAAATGTAGGGAAACTTGCCGTTTAGGCGTACTGACACAAAGCCACAAACCGCCCTTATCAGGAAGCACTAAGTACACCATACCTGCTGGGGAATAAATTAAACTAGGCGCAGTGAGCATCGCAAGCACACAGGCCCATTGATCACGTAGACATGGCATGTTGACTTCGAAATAGGTCCATCATATATGGTGTTCCATATCCCTGGCTGGCAATAAATCCAAAATATCTTCCTGTATGCTTTTTGTGTTGCTGCCCCATAAATAAAGGCTCCTGCAGCCCTTAATGATTCCTTTCAAAACTGTTGTGAGACTGATCATTTCGCCCATGACGAGCTGGCTCTCGTCAGTTAAAACCCTGATCCTCTCACTGACTTTACCAAAATATGTTTGGAATAAACTAGGGTTCGAGGAAATGCTGTTTAAAAAGTCACATTTAGGTGGTGGCAGAGGAAATTGGAACCCTGTATTCAATGGTCTGAGTTTTCCATTTCCAAAGGAGCTCTCTGAGTATGGCACTGGGCGCAGCCTACTTGCGCTGGCAAGTACCTCTATGTGAGACAAGGGGGGTGGTCATCAGACAGAATTGAGCTAAGAAGGAAAACATCACGCAATCAATATAAGCCACTCTGTTTCCCATTTACTCCTTGCTTTTTTTTAAAAAAAAAAGGGCTATATTTTGTGGCTGTACAATCTAGACTTCAGTTCAATACCTATTCACCTTCTAGGTGTGGAGAAGGGACACATGTATTGACTTGCAATGCAAAGCAAAGTTTGCAGCATTACTTAAGGTTACGAGTGTTTGGACAAAGTGCTGCTGCGTGCTGGATATCCTTGCTTTCAGGGAGCAGGCAGAGTAAGTACCTTTACAAACTTGTGTTTCCTTGTTAAAAAGGTAAAAAATGAAAAGGCTTCAAGCAGGGGGAGGGGGGGAGGGCAAAAGAACCCCCCCCCACAATAACATAGTTTCAAGTCAACTGTTTGGATTTATAAGGAGATACTTCTGGGTTCATGTTAGGGTGTCTTTTTAGTGGTGGCTCCTTGTTTGTGGAACTCCCTCCCCCAAGGAGGCCTGCTTGTGCTTGATGTCAACATGGGATCTTTTTTTTTATTCTCTCAGGTTTTTAAATGCATTGCAATGCATTTCCTTTCTGTCTCAACATGCTGCTGATCTATTTTATCTGTTAGGGTTGCATCCAGCTGAATCTTGGATTCCAAACTGAAACAGGCTGAATTTGGGCAGACTTGGGATTCAGTCAGACAGGGCTGAGGCGATTCCCAGGTTGCACGGAGTCCATCTGGAATGGTCTGTGGTTGTGACGGAGATGAAAGCAAGGGACTATGGTGTAGTGGCAAAGAGACTGACCATATGTTTCATTAAACACTGTGCAGGATCCCAAAGCAATTCTGGGCCAGACCAAGGTCAGGTCAGCCCTGGATCCTGGGTTGGACGGAGGTCACTCTAAAGCTCTGGATCAGGGTTGGTTGTGCACTGCCGTTCTGTGGTTTATCTTGCTTTTACACGTCGCTTTTAAAGCAGAAATGCAGTGAATACCATTTTTAAGATAAGTGAATGAATGCTTCATACTGAGCGACATCAGCGACTCTCTTAATCCGGTTGCTTCTTAGAAGGAGAACGGGATTGCTGTGTGGTAGAGCAAGTTTGGATGCCGAAGGATTAGATTTCCAATTAAAAGTACCTCCGATAGTAGGGACTAAAAAAGACTAATGTCAGACTAGTCTTAGAGCGCCTACAAACCTTAGGGGAGCCCATTGTGATGGTGCAAGGTAGCAGCATATATTCATAGGGCTGCAGGATGAGCATGTGTGTACATGGGGATTTAAAGAGCAATCTCTGAGACGCTCGCCACAATCCTTCAGGGTGTGTCACACACAGCAATTCTTTCCAGCCAGACAACAATTGAGACGGGATAATCTTGCTTTGAATTGTATTCTCTACCCTGATCATCACCCCATAACTGAAAATGGCAATGCGTTTATCCCTTAGGCATAGAAAAGGAATGACACAAAAGCTGCTAGATTGTGTCATAAGACAGCGGTGAGGAACAAAAGAAACAACAGCAGCAGCAACAACAGCAGCAACAACAACTTGTGGCCCTCCAGATGAGGCTGCCATCATCCCTGACCATTGACCATGCTGGTTGGGGCTGATGGGAGCTGGAGTCCCACAACTTCTGTTTGCCCACATGTCCCCACCAGTGACATGATATGGAAAGCAATTATCTCAATGCAGTTGAAGGAAGGTTCGGGGAGCAAGCCTTTCCTCCACTCCACCATGCTGTAGGGTTTGAATGGGATGGAGGTCTCCCTCTCTGCATACCAGACCAATTCAACTCCTCTCTCCCCCTCCTCAACAACAACAACCCTGTGAGGTAGATTAGGCTGAGAATCAGTGACTGGCCCAAGGTTACCCAGGGAGCTTCATAGATGAGCAGGGTTTTGAATCCTGGTCTCCCAGGTCCTAGTCCAACACTCTTAACTACTACAACTCACTGGTATTGTGCCCATTCACCATGCCAACACCAAGCTGGCACAATCCAAATCAGGCTTTGGCCTGCTCCCCACCGCCCCCCCCCCGGCCACCATGAACATCAGGGTTGTGGGTGTGGCAGTAGCTCCCCTGCCAGGGCCGGCCCACCCATGAGGCTCCGTGAGGTGGTTGCTTCAGGTAGTAGAGATGAGACAGCTGGGAGGGGTGGCATAAGGAACACACCACATACCTCCTCCTGTGCCCGTTACTCAGTGTCACCTCCTCATCCACTACTGCCCTCCCTGTCAGCTTCCATTACAGTCTTGTTGTTTTTCAGGCAGTGGCTGTAAAGGAATTGGTGGTGGGTGGGGGTGGGCAAAGGAGAAGGAGGAGACGGACTTCCGGCGAGGACGCCATCGCGGGCGGTCGTGGGTCGCTTCGGCAGCGAGGCGACCCAGGCCGGCCCGGGGGTTGGAGCCCCGCTACCGCAAAGCGGGGCTCCGGTAAACCGCGGGTCGAGCGTCCCGCGGCTGGGCTCTCCGGCGAGCCCGCTATAGCTCCGAACCCTTCCCTCGCTCCCCCTGTAAAGGGGGAGTGGGGGTGAAGGGACCACGGAGCTGGGCTGAGGAGACATGCCCCAACCGGACCGGCGAAGCGGCGGCCGCCGCTCGTGATGAGCGATATCGTTCTACCTGGCAGAAGCAAGAAAAAAGAAGCCCGTTGGCCGTGAGTACGTATTATTGGATCTATCTTGACATTTGGCGCTCCGGGAGATAACGACGGAAAGGAAGCCCGTTCCGACTCCCTTTGGTGAAAGAGAAAGTAACTGTATCGATGGTGACTGCTGTTACAGCGGTGGATACAAATGTTTCGATTGTTACAAGCAAGATTGGTTAGACCCCTTTTGGGGATCTAAGTTGGTGGGAATATTTCTTTTTAAAATGGATGGAATGCAATCTTTTCGCCCTGACTCCAGGGAAAATGGCTGCGGAGATTGGTGATAGAGATGGAAAAGTACTGTGACTAAGATGGCAAATACTGAAATTTGATACCCTGTGCCCATTTCCACCATGTTGGGCTTTGTTTTCAAGCTGGTTTTAGACTCTGGTCTTACTCACGAACAAAGGATTATTTTTTTGAAATTAGAACTGCTGAACCAGAAATTAACTTTGCTGAACCAGGATGTTGCAAGACAGTTATATCCCACAAAACAGACCATTGTGAACATGGCTAAAATGGAAGAGACCCTTGGCAGGGAGCTAAAGGGGATTATTGAAGTACAAAGTACAATGTTTTCGCAACTCCGAAGAGATGAAAAGTCCTGTTGGAGTGAGAGTCCCAGGATCAGGAGACAATTTATATCCAATTTCTGGGGTGAGGGCCCAGGAATGATGGGGAAAAGATTTATTCGTCTACAATCAAAAGATAAACGGAACTTTGAAGCGGAGATGCTGGAAAATGATGATCTGTGTACCCTGATGCTCCCTGCAAGGACTGTAATAGACTACGTCTGGATCTGTGGACTTACAAGAAAAGAGGACATTCTGGAAAATGGTTTGGGTGTAAGATGGAGGAATATCTGGGGGGAAGCCCCGAGATGGCGTAAGAAAATGGTTAGAAAAGGGATAGGGTGAAATACATTAAGGATAAAATTAGGATGGTTTATTATGGTACCCTGAAGCCGGTGTGTTAAGATTTTAAGCTTTTGAACTAGAGAAGAGATATTTGAATTTTTGTTTTATTAGCAGCAGTCTAAGTGAAAGAAGATGTTTGATATGATTTGATATAAGAAATAATATGTGATGTTATGAAGTTGTATTATTAATTATTACGAAGTAATATTTGGAATAGATTTGATGTAAAATAAGAAGTGATAGATTATTTTGGAGTAAAAATAAGATTTTAAGAAGTATGTTCAGTTTAGATTTTTGAATGATTTAATTTTAGAGATGAGAAGTTACTAAAGTAAATTAGATTTGGAACCAAAGGGGAGAAAACGGGGGAAGTCACAAAGTAGTGATTGAACAAGAAAAGTTTTTTTTGTGTAAACAAGAATAAGAATTTTTGGTGTGTTTTGTTTTTGTTGTGGTTTGATCGTGGGGTTTGTGTTTGTGTTTGTGTTGTGCAGGTGTTATATTGTTCTTTGTTTTGTAAAAACCAATAAATTCTTTTTTTAAAAAAGGAGAAGGAGGAGACATTGCCTGTGGGGTTGGAGGTGGGAATGGCAGCAGTGGAGAGGGGGCGGAGTCATCAATGGGGGTGAAATAGGTCCCCCTCCTGGAATACACTGTTTTGCCTCAGGTGGCAAAATGTCCTGGGCCAGCCCTGCCCACCGCTCCATCACACACTGTTGCTGCCTGACCAGGGTTTGGATTACTCTGTCAAGGACGGCATTCATGTCACGACGCTCTTCTGGGACCTTACTAAACTGGCTGGATGTGTCTCTGGCTATACAGTCACCCTCTCTCTACGGGGAAACTCACTGCCCACAGTTAGAGCAGAATCTTGCACCTTCTTTTGCTGATGCCGAACATTAAACGCCCACAAAACCTTTGCACGCCTGGAAAATATTCACAGAAGGTTCACAATCAAAATTTGCAGGGGGGAATTTGGAGACGAAGGATAGGGGCAAATTAATTTCGGCAGTGAGATCACCATCCCTATGCCACTTTTGTGGAAACCTGACCGTGTTCCAGTCAATTCTGCTAATTAGCTGTTTCCCTACAGTTCATTGGATATTTCCATTGTGATATTTAGGGCTGTAAATGTCCCCCATGTTTCAGTTCAGATTATACCCTTTTCTGCTGCTGTCGGATCAAGCACTGCCTGGTTTGACTTCTTACTGATGACCTAGTATTTCACTTGGGTTCTGAAATGCATTGTGTTAAGAGATGTTCCTGCCCAGGAGATAAGCTGAGCTGAACCTATTATCTGGGCCATGCTATTGTCAAAAGCAAGTCAGGGGCTGGTCTGCTTCTGTTGGGCTCTCATTTATGGATCTCCTTGCCTTGGGGGTTTTAGAGGCAGCGCTCTTGGTTAACCTTTCAGGTTTTATCTAATACGTTCCTTCTCTCAAGCCCCCCGCCCCCGTGCTATTTAGCCTCCCTTTTGGTGGAAATTTCTCTGCAGTAGCATGCATACCTCTGTCCGTGGATATGCTCTTCAAAGAAATATCAAGGAGTTTGGTACACTGTGAAAAGAGGAGGGTTGGCCTGCTGATGATGTGTTGAGCTGGATAGAGGAAGAACAGTAAAAGGCATGTGAAGGATGCAATTTTATGGGCCCCGGGTGGGCTTCCTAAGGGCCATCATCAGACCTACCCTCCCAGCCTCAAAGACACAGCTCCAGTGTTCCGGAATCAGAGCTTCCCTCTCTGATGACATTGGATCCTCAGAAGAAGAAGAAGAAGAATTTGGATTTGACATCCCGCTTTATCACTACCTGAAGGAGTCTCAAAGTGGCTAACAATCTCCTTTCCCTTCCTCCCCCACAACAAACACTCTGTGAGGTGAGTGAGGCTGAGAGACTTCAGAGAAGTGTGACTAGCCCAAGGTCACCCAGCAGCTGCATGTGGAGGAGCGGAGACGCGAACCCAGTTCACCAGATTACAAGTCTACCGCTCTTAACCACTACACCACACTTGGCCTGACCAACACCAGAGCCTCCCATAGTTGGAGGCAGTAATGCTTCTGAATGCCAGTTGCTGGTAACCACAGGAGGGGAGAGGGCTCTTGTACTCAATTCCTGCTTCCTTGTTTCTCACAGGCTTCTATCTGGGCTTTTTACCTTTTACTGAGATTTTTACGGTGCCATTACAGTTCCTTTTAGGGGTGGTGGTTTGTGGGGGCATCTTATTGACACCTGGATCAGTGGTGAAGTAATACAATTGTCCTATTGCTTCCCCACTCATTAGATATTAGTGGATGTTACTTATTTTTTATTTATCTATACCATTTACAGAGACCACTTCATAGCAATGGGTTTTGGTTTATATGGAAAGGAGAGAAAAAATGCCACAGGTACAAAAGTATACGACAAACACAATATCAACAACTGATCACACAGCTGGTTAGAGCATGGTGCTGATAATGCCAAGGTTGCAAGTGCAGGGGGTTTGAACTACAGGTACATGGTTTTCAGTGTCCCTTCCAACTCTACAATTATATGATTCTATGAAAGAAAGAAAATAAAATCCATGCATGCAAATATACAATGCAGCACAATATCTGTGCATGCAAAACAATAATCACATCACCGTGAAATTGCAAAATATATGATGCTGTCCAGAAGGTTCTACCCACGCAACCATTCTTACACGCTCTCGCTTTTATCAACCTCTCATCCCCATATACAGCACCATTACACATTTACCAGTTTTCTTTTCTTTCCCTACACATCCTTTCATCAATCCCTTTACACACAACAGCCAGTAATCATCAAACCCACCAATCAATAATAGCAGCTGACAACCAATAATAAGCCAACTATCCCACATCACAGCAGCATCGATAAATCCAGTCTACACCCGCTGAGCTAACAGATACACCGTTCTATCTCTCACTGAGGAGCAGGGAAGGTATTTCTAAACCAATACAGGCTTTTTAATTTATTTTTTTTTGCTGGGGGTGGGGTGGGGCAGATAACACAGCTTTCCCTCTGAAAACCTCCAACAACCAAATCCTAATGCACACGGTACTCCACCTAATCCCACAAGGACAATCCGAGCAATAAATGTTACACAACACTGGGGTGATTGTGCTAGCGTTGCCATATTTCAAGAAGTAAAAAGTTTTTAAAACCCAGACATTTTGCAGATGTCCCCCACCCCCAAGCTAATTCTGTCACTGGAATCCTGGACATAAGGCAACCCTAGATTGTGCTTGTGCCCACATGCCAATCCAGAAGTCCAGGAGGCCCTCCTTTTATTTCTATAAACCCAGTCATTTCAGTGAGTTGGAAGCTCCTATTCTCCTCTTCTGCCTCAGTGCCACAGGGGAAGTTGGTCCCAATTATCCGCCTCCCGAGCAGACTGTTTTTAATTCTGAATTTTGCATAGTTTAAAGCTATCCTGGGAATCTGCTGGTGAAGGATAGGTAATAATTCGATATAACAACAACAACAACAACAACAACAACAACAACAACAACAACTTGTTATACAAGTTGGTTGGGGGGTGGGGCAGTGATAGCTGGTCAGTCCTCTCACCCTCCATCCCATCCTCCTCACTGTTGGAATCAAGTAAATGAGGTCAATTGTCTGTTGCAAAGTTTGCTTTCAAGTGAAAATGCAGTCTCCTAAAGAAATACGCTGAAAACTGAAATGGACAGATTTCCCCATCCCTTCTGGGGGCTAGGAGTAAGCCCCTCCCCTTGCCTACTCCCCCTTGAACTTTCTCAGAAAAAAAGATGAACTTGCCATTACAACGTTGGCACAGCAGACAGAACCTCTGAGGTCAGGCTGAGCAAAATGTAAGAAAAATTTTCATGGGCAGTGTGCATGTGAGTATGGTGAGGGGATATTCCTGGAGTAAATCTTCACCTTTAGCAAATGCATTTAACGAGGCTGGTGTATTTATAATGTGCACAGAGGGGTGCGAGTGGGATCCCCCCCCCCGGCCTGCAAGCCAAGAGCTGAGCATCCCTGGAGAATAGTTTTCCCAAGCTGCATACTGAGTGAGATGCTCAGCTGGTTCCTCCTATTACACCTCTGTCATAATAGCTCCCTGTTCCTCCCAGTGATATGAGGCATAGCCTGTTGTTTTGACCTTGCCTTGTTGGAAACTGATTGCCAGTTTAGCTGTCCTTTTCTGCCCATTTGAGATGGTAATGGAAGAAAAATCAGAACTGACAGTGCATTTTAAATCCAAACGCTGACAGAAATGGGCCTCTCTCTCTCTCTCTCTCTCTCCCCCCCCCCTTGGAACAATTCCAGCTCTTGGTTGGAAAAACACAGGGCAGCTGGTTGGTAAAGACAGCATGGTTTTCTTCATAAAAAGGTAAAGGGACCCCTGACCATTAGGTCCAGTCGTGTCCGACTCTGGGGTTGCGGCACTCATCTCGCGTTACTGGCCGAGGGAGCCGGTGTACAGCTTCCAGGTCATGTGGCCAGCATGACAAAGCCACTTCTGGTGAACCAGAGCAGTGCACGGAAACACTATTTACCTTCCCACTGGACCGGTACATATTTATCTACTTGTACTTTGATGTGCTTTCGAACTGCTAGGTGGGCAGGAGCTGAGACCGGGCAACCTTTTCAGCTATACGATCCAGGCTGAACCCAGTATCAGACTGCCCCCCCCTCTGTTTTAGGAATGAGCAAGCCCAGTAGCTAGGGATACGAAGCTGTTATAAATTGAGGGATGCTAGCTGTCTGGAAGTTGTGGCCAACCCATCAACAGTTTGCCTTGCTGTAAATATGAAAGAGTACAGCCACCTTCACAGCATATGTACATTTAAAGCACGGTGATAACCAAACAGTCATGGCTTGCCCCAAAGCATCCTGGGAGCTGTATCTTCCTGCAGGTGCCGAGAATTGTTAGGAGAACCCTATGCTCTTCACAGAGCTAAAATTCTCTGTGAAAGAGGGATTCATCGTCAAAACCAATCTGGGAACTATAGCTCTTTGAGGGGGATAAGGGTCTCCTAACAACTCTCCCTTAACAAACCACAGCTCCCAGAATCCTTTCTGGTATCGCAGTGCTTTAAATGTATGCCATGAATGTGGCCTACAGCTACATTTCCAGCTGGGTTTCCCCTTTACAGTGGGTAGTAAAGGTAAAGGGACCCCTGACCATTAGGTCCAGTCACGGCCGACTCTGGGGTTGCGGCGCTCATCTCGCGTTACTGGCCGAGGGAGCCGGCGTACAGCTTCCGGGTCATGTGGCCAGCATGACTAAGCCGCTTCTGGCAAACCAGAGCAGCGCACGGAAACACCATTTACCTTCCTGCTGGAGTGGTACCTATTTATCTACTTGCACTTTGACATGCTTTCGAACTGCTAGGTTGGCAGGAGCAGGGACCGAACAACGGGAGCTCACCCCATCGCAGGGATTCGAACCGCCGACCTTCTGATCAGCAAGCCCTAGGCTCTGTGGTTAGATAACAACAACAAAGAGGAAGGAGAAGAAAGGACGGAAACTGGTCCTTGTGTGTCTTTCCACATAGGATTTATTCCACTGTGTGCACGTGTGCAGCAGAACAAATATCCGGCTGCTGATAAATTTCCCCCTCCCTCAATGGAAAATAAATAAGAAAAGATGGTATATTAAGAGGGTGTAGGATGCTTGTCCACGCCAATAGGACTATTAACATGCACATTGAAAATCCAGCCTGGTTAGGCAGATTACGGCGGCATCCTTGGTTCTACAGCCTGATACATTGTAATTTGTTACTTATGAGAACAGTGCCTGATTGACAGTTTTGAGAACATAATCTGCTAAGAACTTCCACTTTGAAGTTTTATCGCATTACACCTGCACTTGGCAGCAAATTGATCTGACAACATTATTACACTTTTTTGACAGGCTTGTTTGAAAATCCTTAACTCCCAGTGGCGCCTTTTGTTTTATTACTGCTTTATTATTGGCTCCATCTTCTAATCACTTACGAAGACCGTATCTTTGGGTTTTGCCTCTGCGTCCCTTGATGGAAAGATTCAGGGCAAAGTCCCCCCCCCCAAAAAAAACAACAACAACACAAAGGAGTCTTTATATAGATAATGTTCTGAGGTTAGTCATCTAAAGTTTGGCACAGAGTAGTTCTTGTTTAAAACCAAAGCAGGTAGGTGGTTATAATGGGGCACTGCCCCTCACCTGACCTCTGGTCAGTCGCGTTGCTGCTTAACAGGAGGTAGCAAAGGAGGGGTGAGGTGGTGATGAGGTTGATGTGGTGCAAACACAATGGTGGTGCTAATCCAGCGTTCCTGCTGGTGTGTTTGCACCACAGCAAACCTGCAGCTGCCTCTCTCCTCCTCTACATCTGGGTAAGCAGCAATGGCATGACGAGCTAGAGGGTTGGTGAGTGGCATTGCACTAGCAATGAGGAGAGATAATTCCAACATGTGTGTTGTTGTTCATACAATGTCAAGGCTTCGGGAAAGCTATTCCTTCCCTGGTTGCAGCAAGAACAGAGAAAACAAGGAGAGTCCTTTTCAATGAGTTTATTCAATCATAATAGTGAGAGACAAAAGAATGCCGCAAGCCTTAACAATGGTGTTGCTCCAAACTGGGCTCCTTCTTCCTCCTTCCTAGCAACAGCATCTCCCTTTACGGTGGCTGCTTGTGGCCAAATGTCTCTGATTTCGTTGTTCCTGAACCTTTAGTGAATGCCGAGTTCTGGGAGAAGGGGGATCAGAAATGCTCTCCAGTGACAACGTGTCAGCTGGCTGCTCTGTCGCAATCCCTCCTCTTTCTTCTAATACTTCCCAACTCTTTTGTACATCTGTCTGTGAGCTGTGACCTTTGTCAACCCCCTGCTGTAAATCAATGCTGCATTCCTCTTCTCCTGAAGCGTCAGTAGAAGGGAGGGGTGATTCTACCATTCCTCATCCGTCTCGCCCTCTTGACTCCAATCCCTGACATACAATAGTTTCCATCAGTGGTTCCGAAACTTTTTCAAGCCACTGGCTCCTTGGTTCCCAGTGCCCCCCCCCCGCCTCCCCGGAATAGTGGTTTGCACAACACTCTAAGGAATAATGCAAGGAAATCCAAAGCAAGAAAAATCAACTTTTCATTTATTCAAAACCAAATTGAAACTATATAGTTTAATTAATTCAATGAAATGGTTGAACTTCATGTGGTGTTACCAACTTTCCAAAGTCGGATAGTCATTTAGCAAGTGTCTTAAATTCCACCTTTAGTTACAACTTCATTGTTCCATAAATTCCTAATGTGATGGATGGGCTGGATGAAGTGATGCCCGTTTCCCAGTGTCTGGTTTAAAGTCACTGAGCAGGAGTCTTGAATCACCACCACCAGTGCCTCCCCCACTGCCCCCTTGTCTCTTACGCCCCCTGGTAATCTACTGGTTTACATTATTATTCCTATGGATATGCTCCACTTTATAACCCCGAGGGCCTCTCAACAGCTCAGCTTTCATAAGATTATTCAAATAAAGTCACATTCCAATCCACTTCAGAAATTTCATGGTCAATATGATATCAATATGGAACCAGGATGGTTTTGGCAGCACTTCCTGCCTTCATCGTTGGTCTTCCCTGGTGTCCAACCAGACAGCAACTCCCAACAAAATCGTCTGAGGCCAAGGAGTTTGCCTGAGCAGCTGGATCATGTTTGTTTGCAATGTAAGAAGCACTATACACTTGGGATGGATGGATCTGTCTGTTTCAGTTTCTTTCTGTTTTTCATATTTCCACTCTAACGTTCAGTTCTCCACATTTCCACATCAGTTTGCAGTTTTTTTAAAGGAACAAGTCCCCATGAAAATTCATCATCATTTTAATGCTACTTTCTCCTAATATGCACATATTTGCATACAATTTTGCCTAACATGCACAATTTTGCTATGCAATTTTCCTTTATGTAGAATGCATTTTTGTATGTTATTTCCACTGATAAAGGCATTTTTATGGTCAGTACCCTAGCAAATGCAATTTTTGGTAATGTTGCAGAGCGCGTTGAGAAATCACAGTCCAACAATGCCTTTTTTCAAAAGTCTGTCCAAGAGAATCCCAGAGCAAGTTAATTACCCGCAGTGTGAAACAATCTTGCTATGAAGAATAAGGAATGATGAGTTAATTTGTGCCGTTGCCTAAACATTCAGGAGCAGCCTAGGGGAAATCCCCACTTGAATTAATGGACACACTCTACTAGACTCCCCCCCCCACCCCATTTTTACATCCTTGCCATTTGTCTTCTTTAAACTCTGGCTCACAGAAGATCAGGGGTTAAAAAAAATGTCTTCTGTATTATATTATACAGCACTGATAAAACTGTTATCAGACTTATTAATCATGCTCTTTGCCATAGCCCAGAAGTCTAAGTAATATTTTTAATAATGCAGATAATTTAAAAAAGTGGTTAGCCTTAATTTATCACATCTGCAGCCAAAATAATTTTGGGAAGAAATATTCATCTTGCAGACTCTGGTGTCTAACCCTTCGGCTCTGGAATTTAAGTTGGGCTAATGCATTCATATATTGATATATATATATATATATATATATTGATATATATATATATATTGCTTTCACTGGCTACATAGCAAGTTTGTTCTCCAGTGGCGAGGAACTTCAGTAAAACAACCAGTGCAAAAACCATGTGAGCACTTTTCCTTGGTCTTTCAGGTCCAAATCTGGATGGGAGATAAGGTCAAGGTCAAGGTCAAGGACCCCTGGATGATTAAGTCCAGTCAAAGGCGACTATGGGGTTGCGGTGTTCATCTCGCTTTCAGGCTGAGGGAGCTGGCGTTTATCCACAGACAGCTTTCCGGGTCATGTGGCGCAATGGAACACTGTGATCGAAACCAGAGTGCATGGAAACACAGTTTACCTTCTGCCACAGCAGTACCTATTTATCTACTTGCACAGGCATGCTTTCGAACTGCTAGGTTGGCAGGAGCTGGGACAGAGCAACAGGAGCTCACTCCATCACGGGGATTCAAACCTCTGACCTTCTGATTGGCAAGCCCAAGAGGCTCAGTGGTTTAGACCAGTGTTTTTCAACCACTGTTCCGCGGCACACTAGTGTGCCGCGAGATGTTGCCTGGTGTGCCGTGGGAAAAATTGAAAAATTACTTTATATATAGTCAATATAGGCACAGAGTTAAATTTTTTAACATTTTCTAATGGTGGTGTGCCTCGTGATTTTTTTCATGAAACAAGTGTGCCTTTGCCCAAAAAAGGTTGAAAAACACTGGTTTAGACCACAGCGCCACTCCCACCCCATAGATGGGAGATATGGAGTGCCTGGGACCATTGTTCATGCCCCATATTCTCCAGGTCTTGTATTGCTTTCTGAAGCATCTAAGCCTTACTGTATTGTTGAAGAAATCATCCTGTGATTTGGCCAATGCCCATTGGCTGCTTACATCAATAACCAGCAGGGCGGGTTAGATAGTCGGAGGAGGGGTTCTTCTTGGATACAGCAGGGGTGAGAGTGCTGCCCCCACTAATGACTTGCTGCGTGGCAGGTGTAGCTATGTTTCTTAGCAATGTTGTGGTCGATGATGGTGCCAGTAATGAAAAATACCAAAGCAAGTTTGGGAAATAACTCACCCGTTCCATTGATTTTTAAGAGGAAAGAAGAAAAGGTGCGTCTTGGCAGTGTGGTGGTGGCAAAGGTACGGATTTTCAGCAGGAATGTGTTACTTGATTGTTTATATTTCGACGGATTCAAAGGCCAGTGCCTTTTCCCCTCTAAAAGATGTGGGATGTAAAACGCAGGAGCAGTCAAACACAACATTGCTAGAGTGGACACAAAAGGCATCTTAGTCCACCAGCCGGAACTTCCTGTTTATTCTGGGCTGGGATGGACTTCCTCTGTGTAACTGGAGATGGGTGTGGTCTCACCTGGGCAGGTTAACACAAAACCACAGGGACCAGACTCCATCTTCCTCTTTTGGACCACGCTGTCAAAGAAGTGAAACTGCTAGGATGCTCTCTTGGCTTCAGTTTGCCCTTATGGAACAGTCTCCTGAGTAAATGTAACTTTTTCTAAGCTTGAGTCTGCCGTCTGGGATCCAATTGTGAACAGATGATTTCTTGTGAGTAAACGTTTTTATGCTTTTATAGAAGACTGTGTAATGTCTTATTTTGAGAGGGATTAATGGGGAAAATACCAGGACATTTATTACAGAGGTTTTAACAAACCTGAGCAAGCTATCTGCTGCGTGTGTGTTTAAAAGGGGAATGAGAACTCTGCTAATTTCTGGGACTTGTAAACACAAGTTGGAATAGGATATCTTAAACAATATATCCTCTCCTGCATCCCAAAACATTCCCACAAAAGATGCTCATGGACTTTTACAGAATATCAAGTTAGGCAACTGAGCTCACAGACCTTAGCCCACACATCTTTCCTGTTGCGATGTGATGTTGGGAGGGTGCAATGGGAAGTCAGAAATATTGTGCTGGAAAAGGGTGCTTAACCTTTCCAATTATCTCTTCTTTTCGACTGCAGCACCGTACCATCCAACCTGCCTTATCCCCATCAAGCATCTCAGGTTCCATAGCAACCCCAGATGTCTTCAGGTATGCCTGCTGGTGGAAATCTGAAACAGGTAGCACTGGATTCTTTTTTCTCTCATTCATCGCATTGCTGTTCCAAACTCAGAATAAGAAACGTGAACTTTTGTGTCATTCAGTGGTACTGCGGTGCCACGCACAAAACTCTGTGGTAAGTCAGCAGAAGGATGGTGAAGGATAGTCAAAAAAGAGCCTCTTCTTATTCCTACTCCCCTCCTCTCTTCCAAAAAGCTTAAGGTGGCATTGGGGATGGATGGACCTGTCAATGCTGGTTTCTTTCCGTTTCTCATTTTTACAACTCTAAATTCAACTCAACACATTTCTGCCGCCATTTGCAATGTGCTTTTTTTTTTTTTTAATGAAAATTCATTGGCATTCCGGTGCAGATTCCACCTAATACACACAGGTTTTTTTATATGCTATTTCGACTAATATACACATTCTTTTTGTAAGCAGTTTCCCCTAGCAAAATAAAGCTGTGTGTGTTGTTTTTGTGAACAGATACGTTTCGATGCACACTTTCCCATTTTCGTACATTTTGAGAACTGCATCATAAAATTCAGAGAAGTGTGGGTTTCGAACAATAATTGAGTGATTTCACATATCGGGTCAAAATATGTGAATAAGAGACTTTCTCATTACAATGTGAAAGGGGGAAACCCCCATTTTCCTTGGTGGTGTACATTCCCCGTTCCCACCCATTTTTCTTTTTTGGTAACAACTGAGCTTACAGTGCCATCCAACTGGGTCATGGCTGAGTGAGTCCTTCAACTTGGCTCTTATTTATCCTAATAAGACCTTTGAAGCACTGGTCTACCCTGGCTATCTCTTCATTTAAATAAAAACTTGAGATGCTGAAGAATATGCACACTTCTTCCCCCCCCCCCCGACTTCCTTTGAAAGAAAGGCTACCTTCTCATGCTTTTGTTAGGCTAACTAATGTAAAAACATGATAATTTTCTTCTGTGGTGGTTTCATTTGTGCTATCAGGTGTTCTCTTTTCAAGGTAAGGGATGAAGGAGAACAAAGGGCTTTCTGGAAAAGGAATACTTTTAACACGCATTTCCAGAGAAGCTTATTCACTTTCTGGTATTGCAAGCCTGCAGAGGATGATAATAATGGCAAGCTGGCAATATTAGCACTTACATAGCTTTTAGTATTTTGATTAACAATAGGAAAAACAAGGTTTCCGCAAAGTGCAATTCAGTGTCTAGGGGTGCTTGAATTTTTTTTTTTTAATTTTTTTTTAAAAATAGGACATTAGTGGTTTCCCTCTAAGCTGCTATTGAGCCAGACGTTCTGGGCTCCCATTAGCATTCTGAACTTGCAGGGAAGTGAAACGTCATATTATTGCTTTTTCATCTCGTTTAGTTCAAAGTATAATGGCGAAAGCATCACAATCATTAAGCTAAATGGGAGAACGTAGCTTAACACCTTCATCCTAAATGCATTATGGGGAGCTAATCCTTTGAAATCAATGGGAACGTAACTTGCATGAATGAAAGGTAATTAAGAATGAAGTGAAAGGAGCCTCAGCAGGATGTGTGGATGCACACACGCTCATGTGCGCACACATGCACATACACATGTAAAACAAAAACAGCCAGGTTTAGCCAGCCAGCCACAAAATAAGGCTTCAAAAACTGTGGGATCCTCAGGCCTAGAGCTGATGTATGGGCAATGGACCAACATCGCCTTCCGGTTAATCTGGCGAGGAGGGGAGACCTCTTCTAGGTAACATGTGGTTGAAGGGGGGGGACAGTGTAATAGGACATTATTGCACCCCAAGACCCCTTCAGATGACCTCATTATTGAGCATTCATCCTGATGTCCTTGCACAAAGTTTACACACACATTAGAACAAAATAAAAAATAAATAATTCCTTCCAGTAGCACCTTAGAGACCAACTAAGTTTGTTCTTGGTGTGAGCTTTCGTGTGCATGCACACTTCTTCAGATATGTTAGATTAGATTAGTGTTCCCACATTTCGAAAGGTGAAAACCTGGACACAAATAAGTTGTTGTTTTATGGCAATCTGCTACCAAAATGTACACTTCCAACATGGGTTGTGATAAGTCTGGATTTTCCCGAATATTTCCGTGAATTCTGCCTGGACACTGTTTACACTGGACACTGTCAAATCCCAGCTATGTCTGGGAAATTCCAGGCATATGGCAACCCTAGATTATATTTTTCTACCAAAGCTAACCACCCTACTTTCTTATCCCATGTGGCAATTGATGGTCATTCTGTGTGCCAAACCTGGCCTAAACCCCAATTGAAATGGATCCAGAAAACCTTAAGTGCAATTGGTTTAATTCACACAGAAAATGCCTATGTGCATTAATGAAGTTTTAAAATGGAAATGGCCAAATGTGTTTTGCTAACACTGGGCTATTTCCACAGCAGTTTTCTATGTGGTCTCTGAGATCCATAGTGGGTTAAGGATTACCTGTTAATTGTTCTCTAGCTCTAGCTGTAACCTTAGATCATTTGAGGGATACTGAATTGCAAATTCTCCATTTTGAAGGAAGTTGCCTTTCGTTTTTTTTGTCTCAAGACTCCATGGAAGGAGGATGTACCGGTAAATGAAGCTCACCAGGTAAACAGCTTAAGACAGGATGCAGGCTGTGGGGAGAGAAGACCTCTGCTTCTGGGTCTGCTTGGATTATTTTATACTTTCTAAGATAGCTGAGCCAGTGTGGCGTAGTGGTTAAGAGCGGTGGACTCGTAATCTGGTGAACTGTGTTCATGTCCCCACTCCTCCACATGCAGCTGCTGGGTGACCTTGGGCTAGTCACACTTCTTTGAAGTCTCTCAGCCTCACTCATCTCATGGGACTTTCACCCCACCATCAACCTAACAATGAACCAATCTATGCAAGAAATACACTTTTTGGACACTACTATAAAAATACAGGATGGACACATAGACACCACCTTAAAAAGGAATCACCAGAGAGGAATTCAAACAAATAGCCAGCAAGTGTAGAGACAAAGTCAGAAAAGCTAAAGCACAGAATGAACTCAGGCTTGCTAGAGAGGTTAAAAGCAATAAAAAGGGCTTTTATGGGTATGTCCGTAGCAAAAGGAAGAACAATGAAACAGTGGGGTCACTTAGAGGAGAAGATGGTGAAATGCGAACAGGAGACAGAGAAAGGGCAGAACTCCTCAATGCCTTCTTTGCCTCAGTCTTCTCCAAAAAGAAAACAATGGCCCAACCTGAAGAACATGGAGCAGATGATTCAGCGGGGGAAACACAGCTCAGAATAAGTAAGGAGGTAGTACAAGAAACTTTGGCTAATTTTAAGGATGTATTCAAGTCTCCAGGGCCAGATGGAACTGATCCAAGAAGTGATTTTAAAAGAACTGCAGAGGTGTTTTCAAACCACTGGCAGTAATCTTTGCAGAATTCCTGAGAACAGGCGAAGTCCCAGCAGACTGGAGGAGGGCAAATGTTGTCCCTATTTTTCAAAAAGGGGGAATAAGAGAAGACCCCAAACAATTACCGCCCAGTCAGCCTGACATCAATACCAGGAAAGATTCTAGAGCAAGATCATTAAGCAAACGGTCTGTGGGCACCTAGAAAAGGAACGCTGTGATCACTAAAAGTCAGCATGGGTTTCTGAAAAATAAGTCATGTCAGACCAATCTGATCTCATTTTTGACAGAATTACAAGCCTGGTAGATGAAGGGAACGCTGTGGATGTAGCCTATCTTGATTTCAGCAAGGCCTTTGACAAGGTGCCCCCATGATATTCTCGTAAAGAAGCTGCGTAAAATGTGGGGCTAGGACATGCTACCATTCAGTGGATTGTAACTGGCTGACTGACCGAACCCAAAGGGTACTCATTAATGGCTCCTCTTTCATCCTTGGGAGAGAAGTGACTAGTGGGGTGCACAGGGTTCTGTCTTGGCCCCAGTCTTATTCAACATCTTCATCAATGACTTGGATGATGGGCTTGAGGCATCCTGATCAAGTTTGCAGATGACACCAAATTAGGAGGGGTGGCTAATACCCCAGAGGAACAGGATCACACTTCAAAATGACCTTAACAGATTAGAGAACTGGGCCAAAGCAAACAGATGAATTTTAACAGGAGAAATGTAAAGTACTACCACTTGGCAAAAAAATGAAAGACACAAATACAGGATGGGTGACAGCCTGGCCTTGAGAGCAAGTACATGTGAAAAGGATCTTAGGAGTCTGTGGTTAGACCATAAACTTGACATGAGTCAACAGTGTACTTGCAGCAGCTAAAAAAGCCAATGCAATTCTGGGCTGCATCAATAGGAGTATAGCCGTCTAGATCAAGGGAAGTAATAGTACCACTATATTCTGCTCTGGTCAGTCCTTCACCATGGAATACTGTTCCAGTTCTGAGGCACCACAGTTCAAGAAGGATACTGACAAGCTTGGGGAACGTGTCCAGAGGGAGGGCAAACCAAAATGGGCAAAAGGCCTGGAAACATGCCTTATTGAGGAAACGGCTTAGGGGAGCTGGGTATGTTTAGCTGCAGAGAAGAGAAGGTTAAGGGGTGATATGATAAGCCATGTTCAAAATATATAAAAGGATTGTCATATAGAGGAGGGTGGAAAGGTTGTTTTCTTGCTGCTCACAGAAGAAGCGGACACGGAGGGCAATGGATTTCAAACTTACAAGAAAAGAAGATGTCCACCTAAACATTAGGAAGAAACTTCCTGACAGTAAGAGCTGTTCGACAGTGGAATTGCTGCCAAGGGAGTGTGGGTGAGTCTCCTTCTTTGGAGGTCCTTTAAGGCAGAGGCGTTGACACCATCTGTGTCAGGAAATGCTTTGATGGTGTTTCCTGCTGGCAGGGGGTTGACTGGATGGCCCTTGTGGTCTCTTCCAAACTCTATGATTCTATGATTCTATGATTCTATGATTCTATGATTCTACCGTAAACCAACTGACCGACAAACATATTTACATGCTTCTAGCTACCATCCCAAACATACCAAACAATCCATTGTATATAGCCAGGCCCTACGTTACAGCCGCATCTGTTCCAACTCTACAGACAGAGACTCTCACCTAAGAGATCTTTACAGCCAAAGCTTTTTTAGAAAACCTTAAAAAATATCACCTGAATTGAAAGTTAAACAACAGATCGACAGAGCCAGACTGATACCCAGAGAGAACTTGCTGCAAGACAGACCCAAAAAAGAAAATAACAGAACACCACTAGTCATCACTTACAAGCTCCAAGTTAAAACAGTACAACGCATCATCAGAAGCATTCTACAACCCCTCTCCTAGACAATGACAGTTCTCTTTCTCAAGCTTCTGGAGGAAGACCCTACAATCGCCTACAGACAGCCACCCAATCTCAAACAGCTCACTCACCCACAATAATACCAAAACAGGACTCAACATGGACACTGGTACAGAAGGCCTGCAATAACCCCAGAAGATGCAACTGCTTTGCCACATAACCCGGATAAACACCAAATTACTGGTCCCAACAAACTCAAACACACCATTTCAGGACTATTTAATTGCTCACTTTCCAACGTTGTGTAGTGCAATCAAATGCAACAGTGCCCTTTCAGCTCTCTATTATTGGACAAACAGCCAAACCCTACGCCAAAGGATAATATGGACATCACAATCTTGATATCGGAATTCACAAGACAGAGAAACCAGTAGGAGGAACCACTTCATATCTCCCAGGACATTCTATAAAAAGATCTCAAAGTAGCTGTTTAATAAACAAGGAATTCAGAAATAGACTGGAAAGAGGAAGTGGACTGGATATGCAAACTAATCACCAAACTTAAAACCAATGGAGAAACCTGCGTTTTTGAACATAAAGACATTGGATTCTTATCTCATTATACATAAAACCAAAAGTATCTTTCAGCCATTCTCACCCCTTGCCTTTCCCTGCCAAGACTAATTGCCAGCCGTTTAGAGTCGTTCAACAGTGTTTTTCCACACTTATCAGCCGATTTCACCATTCCCACCATCCTTTCTGAGTAATTACCCCTCCCCACTCCCCCACTATATTTAAGGATCTTGGTGACTTCTGTTTCAGTGTATCTGAAGAAGGTGTGCATTGCACACGAAAGCTCATACCAAGAAAAAAACTCAGTTGGTCTCTAAGGTGCTACTGGAAAGAATTTCCTATTTTGTTTCATCTCACAGAGTGTTTGTTGTGGGGGAGGAAGGGAAAAGAGAATGCTAGCTGCTTTGAGACTCCTTCGGGTAGTGATAAAGCGGGACTATCAAATCAAATCTAGATATTTTATTGCATAAAATTTTTGATTGTGGGCATTTGATGTTTCCAATTCTGTTATTGAAGAAAGAGTTCTGCCAAGTCAAAGTTCGAAGCAAATATTTTTTATGCGTCGGGACAAGGCTTCCTGCCCAAAGAGTCAGTTCTTATGCTTCCAGTCGCTTCAGACTGCACAATATTAATATCTGCAATAAGGTACTCTACTCTGAATAAGATCTGGAGTGCCACAGGTCCTAACCCCTGCACTACAGCCTTTGTTACATATAATAAAATATAGATTGCTCCACTGATGATATGCGCTCTTAAATGTTACTGTAGTATTCAGAAGAATATGAATGACACGATATGCGTGTTCACATTTTAAGAAGTTCCTGCGGTGAAGCGTTCACCCCCAGTTAGGAAATGACTTTGGAAGGCTTTCAAAAGTTTCCATCTCATTTCACCCTCCTACAGACTTTGACTTTAAAGGATGGTGATGTGCAATGCTATGAACACAATAAGTGCAGCGACTTCCTATAATCACACGTGTGACTTCAGCTTCTGGGTGTCTTTAGATGATAACTAATGATCCTCAGTCTTGCAGAAGGCATTAAAATACAATTACATTATGTTAGCTGAGCTCTCCTGACTGCTAAATTGCAGAGCAGCAGACCTCATGCCTCTCAGGAAGGCCTGCTTCCCCTCCATCCCACAGATGATTCCTTTCAGCGCCCCCTCCCCAAACCTTCCATCTCAAACCAGGCAAATTTGATACTTCAACGTTTAGCATGTAAGACAGACATTTATTCGCTTCCACATCCCCCAACGAAGACAACCAACCCAGAGAAAGAAACTGCTGCTTTTTCTGAAACGTCGTTAAATCCTTGCAAGTGCTCCAAATGAAATTCTAATCCTGGACTTCACCCATTAAACCCTTCCGCCATCCATCACTATAAAAACCTGATTAACAAGGTGTTGTCTTTTAATATTACCAGCCTAGAGTGATCTTGCATCTTGTCCCTATGACTGAATTAAATGACTTCCGCTATTAATCTTGATTCTTCACTTTATTTACCACCTACAGCTTGAAAAGGCCCTCCATGTCTTGCTTTGTCTCAAACGGTGCACTCTAATGTTTTAATTGTTCCAAAAATGTGTTTGATTTGACTAAGTGGTGGGTTTTTTTGGCATTGTGGGCTATGAATGAATCTTATACTGTATGTGAGATTATTATAGAGAGTTAAGAGAAATCATACCTTAGGGGTTCCCCAGTATAGGCTCACACCAAATTGCCAAGAATAAAATGATGCTCTCGCTCTGTGTGTGTGCTGTGCTGTGTGGAGAGGGTTAATGCTTTGTTGTTTACTATGCGTATGTATTTTCTTGTTGTTGAACTTTTGAATGAAGTGGGCAATTATAGGAAATTTTAATAAATAAATGAATAATCAGCCAGAGTTTTACTTAGGTAACACATTACAGGACAGAGTCAAAGGTAGCACGCGCTTATAGAGGCCAAAAAAACATGCATCATTTCATCCACATTACAGCCCTTGAAATTGCAACGTGTCCAAACCATTTTTTTGCTGTAAACCTATCCTTGCAACCTTATTACGGAGTTCTTTTTCACTGCAACTCCCAGTTGTAGGTTCCCCATTAACTGGTTCTTACCAAATGTTAGGTCCAGGTCTCACATGTGTGACAACTGACAGTCACAAGATATGAGTTTACAGAAATTCCCGTGTCACTGAGTGGGACCTTTCCCTATCTGCATTTCTAAACATCCATCAGGACATGTACAAGAATGATGCCCACTATCCGTTTCCAGGGAGTGGATTTATTTTTTTTTTTTTTTTTTCCCCAAAAAAAAAAAGGGGTTTTTCCAAAAAAAAAAAAAAAACCCTTTGGGGGGGCCCCAATCCCCCCCCCCCCCCCCCACCCCCAAAAAAAACCCCAAAAAAAGGGGGGGCTGTTAAGCTTTATCATTCCCTCCCTCCCTCCCTCCGCCCCACCCTGCACCCCAAAACTCCACACCACATTACTGAAGGCGCTTCGATTTTGAACCTTTCCCCCAGAAAGTCAGCAGCAAAACCAGAAAGCAAACAAAATTGAGGCTAGAGTATATTCATATAAATGAACTCGCAATCAGGATCTGCGTGAGAAAAGGAAAATGCTTTTAATCATGTGCGTTGGCAGACTGCGGGTTCCCCACCGCCTCCAAAAATTATTTCATGCTGCTAATTTTCTTATGAGGTGGCTGAGGCCTGTATGCACTTCAAACTTTAATGGTACTCCTAGGACTGTGTTAAGCTCTGGATTTCGCTTGTTTTTCCATATCTCCCATTCAGCAGCCTTTGCAGAAGACGGCTAAGCTTTTATTTCCTGGCTGCCTATCAATTATAGCAGCGAAGGCTAGAAGAGGCGATGCTGACTTATTGTTTGAAAAACTACTGTCCTCTCTGCTGGCCAAACAGTGCCCCACAATGCACCTGTCTTGGCTAGGCAAGTTGATCGGGAATGTAATCCACCTCCTCCTTGAAACTCTGGTCATTTTAAACATCATCATTCATCATGAATATATAATTATTAATTTATTATTTGTACTTCGCCCATTCTGGGCTTGCAGCTTTCCCAGACACTATGCTGGGCGGCTCCCAAACAAAATGTTAAAACAATTTACAGCATTAGATATTTTAAAAATGTCCCTAAACATGACATTTTATTTGTATGCTTGCCTTTCCATAGTTGAAAAACTATGCTCAAGCGCAGCTTACAACATGACAAAAATTTACATAATTGCAAACGTAACGGAAGTCATAGACAATAAATAAAAACAACATCAAAAAAGTACACAACCAAATGGAAACAATTCATAAGATCTAAATCATTTACTATCTAAAACTAAAGATAACAGCAATATTACCAATAACAGCAAACAGCTCTCTCTGTTGGGTTTCTATTCCCTCCACTGTGCAGATTATTGTCAACATGTCCTGTTGTTATGCATTTCCAGCACCCGAATGTTGGAAATCACGGGAGCGGACATTTTACTGTACTTGTTTCGTTTGTTGTTTTACTTTGCTCTCGGATTTTCTCTCCAGAGAGAGGAGACATGTTTTCTTGTCTGCCTTATACTAGTTAAAGTAGCTCCAGGCCACGCCAAATAGGTAGATCATAATTCTTACCGGTAAGTAGATCCACTGGACTAGCGTCTGTGGTAGATCATTGCGCAGATCACTGCCCCCCCAAGAAGTTCAAACAAACCTTTGCCTTCCCTAAAAAATTGCTCAAACAGTTTAGCCCTTCACACACACACACCCCTAAACAGGGCTCTTTTCCTCCCACCTTCAGAAAAGCTTTCAACAACTCTGACCTGAACCCCTAAAAAAATGCGGCCTTCCTCCAACAACTCTACCCGACCCCCCCCCCAAGGGCGTAGATCACTGCCAGTTTTTAAACTTCTGTTAGTAGATCGCAGTCTCTTCGGAGTTGGCCACCCCTGAAGTAGCTTTTAGTTGTATACAACTTTCAGGCCCTAGCTCAGTTCTGCGTTTATCTCTGCTAGACTCTGAATATGTGCTCCAGTGTCTCCAAAAACATGGGTCATATATACGTAGGGGAAGGCTGTCGGAACTTCCCCCTAAGAGCTGCACGCTGAACGCTGATGGCAGACGAGATGGGCTGGAAAATGTTCCTGTCATATGGCCTGGGCGGTCGTCTTAGCCCCCGGCCGACCTGACACTCTCAACCCCCTGTAGGCAGGGGGCTCAGGGTCTTCCAGGCTTTACAGCCAAGATGCGTCTCATTTTAAAAAACAAGTCCTTTGTGAAGCCTGTCAAGGGCAGGTGGGCAAAGAGGCAAGGCAGGATCCTTCCCACAGATGCTAGGGGACCAAGAAGATGATGCGCGTTTGCATGCGAGACTCCTGTTGCAAAGTAGCGGCCTTTCTGTATAGAATTGCCATCTATTGCCAATTTTCTTTCTTTAACGCTTGAAATTTCCCCGGGCAGAGCGAGTATTCTTGGCTGAAAAAAATTTTTGCCCATACGCTACCAAACAGGAACGGGAAACGCTGCAGATTTTGCAAAAAGATCACCAGGTCAGTTGGGTTTGCATACCCTGTAGGGATGATTCAAATCTAGGCCAATGTTGGTTATATCAGTTTCTAACTTTTGCTACCTCGTGAGAAGAGAAGACTCGCCTGGTGCTGGGAAAGATGAGGTCACAAGGAGAAGGGAACGACACGAGACGAGATTGTTGGAACAGGTGTTCTCAAAGCTACCAGCGTTGGGAGTATTGACAAACTCCGGGAGGCAGTTGGAAGACAGGAGTGCCCTGCGTGCTCTGGTCCATGGGGTCACGAAGAGACCGGGACATGACAAATGAATTAAACAAACAAACAAACCAAACAAAACAGCAACAACACCAACAGCTTTTTCAAAAGTCAGTCGGTTCTTCACATTTCTGGATGGTCTGCTTTGGAGAGTAGCATCATACTGCCACCGTGGATTGTGAAGCAATGTGTCGAGGAAAGCAAAAGTAGCGGGTTTTAAACTGTACTTTGTATTGTATTTTGGTTGTTGTTGGAGGGCCGCCCAGAGTGGCTGGGAGACCGGCCAGAGGGCGGCCACAATCGATGTATAAATAATTAAAGTTATTAATTATTATTATTATTTATCTTGTGCTCGGTCGAGTTGTAGGGCTTTCAGGGAGCGCCCCTGCTCAGAGGAGGAATGTGCCCTTCCAAACTGCGGCGAGCAGTCTGGTATTTGTCTGATGTTATTACATACAGTATAGAAAAGCGTCCAGCGGCTATGCCTCTCATGTTCATGTTAATGCACACTCCGATTGTATTTTTTATTTGTTAAGCAATCAGACATATAATTAAAAAAATAAAAATAAAAAACAGGGGAGGATACCAACAAAAACATTTACCCAAACTGCCTTCATCTACATGTATTTTTTTTTTAAATATGGAAAGTGAGCAAAGGGACCGCTGAGCCAAACTTTTTTCAAAGAGGGCCAGATTTGATGAAGTAAACATGCCTGAGGGCCGACAAAGTTCTTGAGAATTGATTTATTTTACAATTTTACCCCCTTAAGTTGTTTGAAGCTTGTTGAGCTTTTTTTAGGATTTGAAGTTACGGAAGCTTGTTTTTTTAAAAATTTTTACCCCAGGACATTATTACTGACCGGGGCTGGAATTAAATCGTCCGGGTCGGCCGAATTAGGCCCTGAACGGGACTTTGCGACGGATGCCTGATATAATGGTGTGGCAATGAGTTCACAATCCATTCCCCATCACAATTTCTCAAGAAGTTTTTGTCTTTTTAAATTTTATTTTCTGAGTTTTCAGTTTTTACAATTCAATGTGAAATATAGCACATCTTGCACAAAAACTAAAAACATAATTTGGACTTCCCTCCTCCCTTGTGTTTACTTTCTTGTTCACGTGTTTATTGACTGACATCTGCGCCGCTGGATATAATTCTTCCTCTCTAGGACATGGGGTGTGGCGCTGTGGTGTCTAAACCACTGAGGGCGCGATCAGGGAGAGGTCGGAGTACTGAGTCGAGAAAGGTTTGGCGGGATTTCGAATGGCCAGTGCAAACTGGGTGAAGCTCCCATTGTCGGGTCCAAACTCCTAGCCCACCTAACAGTTTCGAAAATCTATCAGTCAAAAGTGCAAGTAGATTAAATAGGTACCGCTTCCGGCGGGAAGGTTAAACGGCGTTTCCAGTGTTGCTGCTTCTGGTTTGCCAGAAGTGCTAAGTCATGCTGGCCCCATGACCGGAAACTGTGGCTGTGGGAACAAACGCCAGCTCCTTTGGCTATAGAGCGAGATGAGCACCGCAACCCCATGAGTCGTTCACGGCTGGACCCTAACGGTCAGGTGCTAACCTTTACCTTTACCTTTGATTTGAATTAGGTTAATAGATTCCTCAAGAGTTTTCTACCTGGTTTTATGTCACCTTCACGTTTCTGGTAAGAAAGGAGTGAACTAAAACAACAAAAAGCGCCACGAAATCAAACCAGCCTGCAAACATTTGGACCTTCTGGCTGTTCTGCTCCTCCCCAAATACCAATTAAAATATTTTCCCTAGAAGTCATTAAACTTTGGGGGCATCTGTGGGGGAATATATGGGTTAATTTTCCTGACTATATTGGCTAGTACTTCTGACCCATTTTCTTGATGTCATTTCACACTGCTTAGTACCAATTATGTTACTAGCAAACCTGTGTGGGCAAAAAATTTCCATTCACACAATAGTTGTAGGGAGTGACACAACAATGAACAATATTTTGGAGAATGTCCGCTTGACTCCCGCCGCCCCCACTGCATGTGATATGCTTCTGTTTCCCAGTATATACAACAGGACAGAGCTCATATTGTTGGTATTTTACTGCCCCGGATTTCATACTGTATTCCTGGTTTTTTGGCGGGCTAAGGGTGGCTATTGAGCAGTTGTTGTTTTTTGGAATCAAATAACGATGGAAAGGGAGGTGTCCTAAACATACAGGGGGTATTATTTGAATTAGTTTCTATAGAGTTGGTTGAGGAACTGTAATTTGTGAGAGGGTGAACTTACAGTGCCCCAGAAGTTCTTGTGAGGAGAGAATAAGTGTGTTTTTTGAATGTCCTATGAAGGCATAGGCGCATTACACAGCCCAGCAAGATTTTGCTGCAGGCCCCATTTGCAAAAATTAATACAAATGTGGGAGTGCTAGCAACTTTCTTCCTTTGATCTGTTCAGCACGCCTGAGCAAATTGAGGCCTATGTCCAGTGCACTGGCTCCCACTGATCTCAATGGGGTTTCTTGCTGCGTAAATATGCATAGGATTGTACAGTAAAAGGGAACATCTGAAACTCTTCCTCTCCCCTCTCCAAAACTCATTGCTGCCTTGCTTATGGTATGTGTGTTTGATGCCATTGTCACATGAAAGCTTGGGACTTCAAGGGCGCAAACATTTCTCCAAAGGACTGAGTGCATTTTCAAGATAATTTTAAAATCCTCCAGCCGCAACTTCGGGTGTAACAAGTTCTGTATTGATCCTTGGTAGACGAGGAATGAATGCTTATTCTTACAGGTTCACTTCATCTAAATGAATGGTATTCATTGGATCCATCACTTGCAAAAACACATCAACCTTGTTTGCTAAACGGCGAGTGGCGTTCCGTCAGCAAGCTGTGTTTCCACCATTAAGCTGGCATATGGCATCGATTGCCACAAATCCGCATTACATTTTCATTTTAGAAACAAATTGCGTGGTCTTGTTTATTTGATGTTTTATTTTCTATCACTGCTGCATGTATGAAAGGGAACGGACTAATTGTTCTTAGTTGGATCTGGCAATGGCGTTGGCCCATGTAGGTTTCTGGTTACTCAACATTACAAGTGCGTGCGGGTGAAAATTTTTTCATAGGGCGAGACGTTTTCGGGCCAGAGTGCCAGCTTGCGAGGGCAAATGCGTGTGTGTTGTTGGGGGCGGGGGTGCTCATTGTGTTGACGTTCCTGACCATCATGTGTGTGAGCCATCATGCCTTCCCTCCCTAAATTCCAAGCAGAAGCTTCCTGGGATTGGGAAGCAGGGCGCCAGGCTATTTTCATACTTTAATACTCCAATTTTACCAGGAACATTTAGGGGACTAGCTAGTTTCCCCCTGGTCCACTGGAAACCGCATAACCACGAAGACATTATGGACGTGGTTTCCATCACATGGGCCATCAACATTCATTGGAATGGAAAACTTTTACTAGCCAATGGAAGTGTGGCGAACCCCCAATTGCCCCCATCACATAGAAAAGCCAGTTTCTAGGGGGCCAAGCGCTGGTCCAGTGTGTTTGTTCCGAGCACATATTCAAGTGTTGTGCTGCACCTTTTAAAGCCCTAAATGGCCCCCGCCCAGTATACCCGAAGGAGCATTTCTCCACCCCCATCGTTCCTTGCCCCGGACACTAAGGTCCAAGCTCCAAAGGGCCTTTCTTGGCGCGTTCCCTCACGTGCAAGAAGGAGGTTACAGGGAACCAGCAGAGGCGCCTTCTCCTCGGTTAGTGGCACCCGCCTTGTGGAACTCCCTCCATCAGATGTCAAAGAAAAAAAACAAACTACCAGACTTTTAGGCAGGTCATCTGTGCAGCAGCCCCTATTTAGCGGAAAGCTTTTACTATCTGAAGGACTATTGTATTCTTAATATTTTGTTTGGAGGCCGCCCAAGAAGTGGCTGGAAACCCAAGCTAGATGCGGTGGGGTATAAAATTAAAAAAATTATCATCATCATCAATCATCATCATTTGCCGCCCCCCCCATAAAAATATTTGATGTGGGCGAACCCCCAGAAAGTTGATGGGACCATAATGGCGAAGCGCTGGATCGCTGAAGGAATGCATGCTTTTTGAAATTATGGTGCCTGGCAGGAGACTCTTGAGGAGTCCCCATGGAACTTGTCAAGATCAACCCTGTCCATTCTGAAGGAAATCAGCCCGAGTGCTTGTGAAATGTTTAGGATGCCAGGAGAGGACATATTGTTTATTATATCTCCTACTTCCAGCTTGTGTAACAGACAAGTCCAATTAAACTTAGCAGAGTTTTCATTCTCCTTTTTAAAACACCCCACACATGCGGATAGCTTGCTCATACTCGCTAGAGTCTCTTATAATAATATTGTCCTGGTATTTCCCCCTGTCTAATTCCCCTCCTAAAATAAGACACGACACAGTCTTCTATTAAAAAAGCTATAAGAGTTTATCTTACAAGTATCAAATCTGTTTCACAATTGGATCCCAGAGGCAGACTTAAACTTAGAAAAATATAATATACAATTTAGGCGACTATTCCTTAAAGGAGGCCAATACGCTCCTTGCTCGTCTCTGGCTTGGAGCCAAGAGAACATCTTGCCTTAAGCACATGTTGGCCTCCATTGAAAGAGCAGTCGAAAAAGAGAGCCTTGTTGGTTTTGTATTACCTGCACAGGGGAAGCCACACCCCATCCCTAGTTACACAGAGGAAGTCTGTTTCAGCCTCAGGAGAAACAGACCATCCCCGTTCTATGTCCACTTCTAGGATGCTGCTACTTTCAGTGCTCCTGTGTTTCACATCCCACAGTGCTCATTGGAAGGACAGGATCCTGAAGCTTTGAGGCTCCAATAGCTATGGCCACCTCATGAGAAAGAAGAGAAGAGAAGACTCCCTGCGGAAAAACCCTGATGTTGGGGAAAGGACTGCAGGGCACATGGAGAAGGGGACGACAGAGGATGAGTGGTTGGACAGTTTCTTGAAGCTAGCAACATGAGTCTGCACCAAACTGCGGGAGGCAGTGGAAGGGACAGGAGTGGTTCTGGTCCATGCAGTGGAAGACAGGAGTGTCGGTCCCAGGGACAGGAGTGTCTGGTCGGATACGAGCTGAACGAACTAAACACCAAAATTCCAAATGCGTGTGGCTTGCACCGCATCATTGTGGTTGATTAAGCAGCGTTGGAGCTGCTGCCACCCCAATATTCAAGTTGCGCCACCCCTGCATATGGCCTCAATTACACACCATTCAGAGAAGAAGAGAGAGAGAGCAGACGAGCGAGAGAGAGAGAGAGGAGGGGGGGGGGGGGGGGGGGGGGGGGGGGGGGGGGGGGGGGGGGGGGGGGGGGGGGGGGGGGGGGGCGGGGGGGGGGGGGGGGGGGGGGGGGGGGGGGGGGGGGGGGGGGGGGGGGGGGGGGGGTGGGGGGGGGGGGGGGGGCGGCGGGGGGTGAGAGAAGATGGAACTGCAGGTACATGCTTGCCCCAGAAACATTAAAGTGATGACATTTAACTGGCGTTATGTGACTGCGAGAGACTCCCTGCCTGAAAACCCAGAGAGGTTCTGCCAATCAGTGCAGATCAATGCCTGAGCCAAATGGTACCAATGGTGCCACCTGGTATTAGGGGAGATTTTTATGTTATTGTCTGTAATGTTCCTTATTCTCCTATTCCGCATTAGCGGAGGTGACCAGCGGGATTGCAGAAAATCCACCTGAGAGGGTACAAAGACTCAGCAGGGATCCCCGGCCTGGGTTTGTTCAGAGGTTTATCACAGTCTTCTGGGCTGTTCAGATTTGGAATGAGCTCCCGGCCCCCCCAATGTATATAGATAGATCCACACTGCTACTGAGCTACCAATATGTATTACTGTCATCCCCCCCTTTTTTTCTTGGTTTCTTTACGTAATGGTGATGGTAGTGGTGGAGCGGACTGAAGCTGGGTAGAGTAAAAGTGTGAAGTGCCTTGGGTGAGGATTTGTGTGCTGGAGCGGTATAAAGGCTTATGACCACATCTAAATTGCACAAGAATGAAGTTTTCTTAATCCGCAATATTGCGAGCGATAGCATCGTAAAAAATTAATCAAACTTTCTCCCGGTGTCAGAAACATTATTTAAAAAATTTTGTCCATTTAGAGAGAGTTATTGCAGCTCCTGACTTGTAATTAATTTTCTCCCCTTTTCATCACTGTGCCGGAGTCTTTTGTAATAGTTAGATAAATGGAATATCTACCTGCCTGACCTTTTATTAAGGAGCGGAAAAAAAGGATCTAACAACCCCCCCCAAAAAACCCGACTACTACTCGTCACAACCAATACCTCTTAAATAAATATTGGGATGAAGATAACAGCTACCTTGTTTTCAAATCTTCAGTATTGTCTTTGACAGTGACCCATTTGATGACCTCTATTCGCAAAAGGGAAAGCAAAAAACTAAAACTTTCCTTTTGGAGAATAGACAAGAACAGCGTCATGCAGGTCTTCAAGCATGGATTGCTATTGTTGAAATTATATTCGTTATTTTCTCCAAAAGTCTTACAAATGTAAGGAAAAGAAAGATGGGAAGCCATGCACAATGCGTTACATATCACCAAAAACCTTAATCATATACTATAATAATGGATTATACAATCTCACTAGTGCGATATACACCACCTCTCCATTTTGGATAGATGCCCGATATTACACCACTTCTCCATTTTTAAATGCAATTCATTTGATTGTTTCCTGTTGCAGCTTAAAAAAAATCATGACGAACGAATTCCTAGGGACACC